>JAWLRI010000121.1:639396-649520 GCA_034781795.1 Crypturellus tataupa
ACTTCTCCCCCCCCCCCCCCCCTTTTTTTTTTTTTTTTTGAGAGAGAGAGAAAACTGCTGATGGCAAAGTTTGGAATTTTGAGGAATGTCAAATGCAGTAGGGATCAAAAAGAAAATGACTCTTGAGTAAAGTAGAAGAAAATCTAAAAAAACGGAAACTCTGAGTCCAGGGGAGTAAGAAAACTCATATTAGTGATGAAATAGGCATGGGAATTACTGGGTCTCATATCGGGTACTGTTTAAAAAAAAAAAAAAAAAATCTTTAAGTCTCTAACATACTATAGAAGAGGGACGTCTATTTCTAAATTCATAGTCATAATGGTAGAAAAGACCTTTAAGATAACCAAGTCCAACCATAAACCGATCGTTTCCATACCTGCTAAACTATGTCCCCAAGTACCTCATCTACATCTTTCTTGAACACTGTTGGGGATGGTGACTCCACCACTTCCTTGGGCAGCCTTAATAGCTTTTTAAATATCTGACCTGAACCTCTTCTAGTGCAACTTGAGGCCATTTCCTCTTGTCCTAGCGATAGTTACTTTGGAGAAGACAAAGGAGAAGACATGCAAAAAAGGAAGGAGGAAGAAAAATAATCTGACCAACTGTTAGCTCTGTTACTGTGATCTCACTTTGATGTGAGTTGTTTATCCTCTCCTCTAAAAGTCATACTAAAGACAAAAATGATTAAAATATAGTATACTTTTCCATGGGAGCTATTTATAAGGACTAACAATGTTGAAAAGCAGCTCCTCTAAACAGAGGAGCTGTAGTAGTAGAATGCTTTTCTCTGAGCTGCTGATCTGTCCCCCTTGGAAATGTTTAAGCTAAAGTAGGATTGACTAGTTCAAGAGGCATAAAATACATGGGAAACTGGCTCAGGAAGAGGACTGGGATTCTACTCAAAACTTAAAACCTTTGAGAATGTTGTTGAAATCAAATTTCAGTTTTAGAAATGATCCTGTTTAGTATTAATAACAATAGTAAGTAGAGTGGGGATGAGGTGATGAAACAAACAGGGCCTTATCGCTAAGAAGTGCATGGGGTAGTGATACATTTTTGGTGAGTTTGGCTTTTGAAACAATTTACAGTTATTGTCTGGGACCTCAGCAGCACAAAATGACCACAACATTGTACTTGATCAGTAAAGAAGTATGAACTGTCAGTGTGAAAAGACAAATGTTGGAGGAGCTGTGTCCCTGGAGGTAGCATGAGCCTCACCTACAGAGCGGCAAACCCTTCTGGTCACTTGTGTTTGAGATGAGTTGAATCAGACAGAAATAGTGAAGCTGCTGGGGTGAGCAGGAGAGAAAAGAATTGGCTTGAGAGACCTGAGAACTTGAAGGAGAAAATCCCACCAAGAAAAATAACTGAAGCTAACCGTTACTCAGCTGTGTACTACTTGTTTTCTAGGTACATACTAACTGAAAATGAGAAACTTGAAATAACCATGAGAGTATAGAGCAATCTTCTAACCTGAGTGGTGGAGCAAAACATGCCTTACTTTACCGGAGTTCTGTGTGTTTATGAAAAGATCAAGTAATAGTGTGCCTGCAGTAGTGAGAATTAGGTGTTACTATCCAGGAACTCCATTCCAATCTGTTGTGAATAATTGCTTAATTTGGGAAGTATTTGGCTTCTTTCTGTTTGAAGCTTCCTTAAAAACATACACTCAAATTTTTTTTCCCTCCAAGACACAAAAATGGTTTGATAGGTATTTCTGTATTTCTACTTTACCCTAATAAGTCTATGCTATTCAGTCAAGCTAAACTTATGATTCCTAACAGGTGACACATGCAAAATGTGCAAAACATATTGGAAAAAGTAACTTCAGTCTTAACAAGACAGATGCAGTAATTTTAGTTTCCATATACACTGATTAAAACAGTGTTTTACATGCATAAAAATGCATGTAGAGCTATGTGTAGTTCTTAAAGTTCATAGCCAAGTGTTTTGTTTTGTTTTTTTGGCTAAATTTAAGAAATGAGAGGACTCTCTCCAACCATGAACAAGGGAAAAATCCGGCTAACTTGAGAAGAAAGAGATTGGATGGAGTATGTTTCAGAGGTAGTAAGTAATAAACCTTTGAAACTTGCTGCTCCCAGCTACTGTAATTGGTCTTTGCTTGTTTGGAAGAGGCAGACTTGGCTCTGGGCTGGGGCTGATGAGCTGGTAGCCATGTGGATGTGCTGCGCCTGGGTGCAGGTGGCCAGGAGGATGGAGGTCTGCAGCTGAGGGGCAGCTGACTTTTGTGGGCTTCGCTGTAAATTGTGTGTGTGGTTGTGTCAGAGTTACGGAGGGAGGTGCTTTAATCCTCATCTGAGCACAGTTGTTTAGTGATATTTGATTAAAGAACATTCGTTTTGTTTAACAGCGGTATTTTAAAAAAAATTGGGTAGTAACTAATTTAGTAATTAGTTATAGATTCACCCAAATCCATGTGGATCCCATGGGTTTCTGGAGAGAACACAGCCTAGGACAGTCCTCCCCATCATGGGATTTCTCACTCTGTGGAGTTGAGGATTCCTCCCTGTTCAGAGCCAGGTGAGAAACTCACTGCATTCAGGCAATTCTTGTTGTAGCTCAGCCTTCAGAGCTTGCTCCTTCCATCTCTTATTTTTCATGGTATGTGTTGTTCTATGAAAGTCATTTGGAAGGTACTAGAGCAAGGCTTGTTTTCAGGTCTGTCACTCTTTAAGAGCAAAAAACCCTTAACTCCTGCTGATCTTCCAGTGTTTTGGGGGTGGGTCTGTAAAAAGGAGGGGAAAAAAAAAAAACATACGACTGATCTTCACGTATTTCCAAGTAAGCATTTTCAAAGAGCCTGACTCATTGCTTTCCAAATTCGTGAATAGTGAATAAGACTATGGCTGACTTTAATCTGCCAGCTCCTTGTGTATGTGTGAATTAAATTGGGACATGGAGAGGATTATCTTTACATCCCTTGCAGCCTGAAGCTTTCTGTTGCTGATGGAAAGATCCTCAGCACAGGGCTTGAGCCGTCCTTGGTAACGACTGGCCAGCCTGCATTTGTGTCTGTTCCCCCTGTCATAAATTGGGACAGCTACCTATTATTAAACAAGTAATTTTTTTATTTGGCAAATTAAATATTTTTAATACTTGAAATTATCTTAAACATTGAAGTAATCTGTCTTTGCAGCATATCTATGCAAAGATAACTGAAATATTAATTTGTTCTATTAAAATGAAACTTGAAAGCCTGTGTTGCAGAATTGTTGATATGGATAACTCTGCCTTAAGTTTAATGTCTGTAAGAATTGCCATATTTTCTTCTGGAACAAAATATGAATACACAGGTGTATATTAACCCATTTCCACAAACTAAAGGACATGAACTTCTCTTTCCTTTTGAAGTATTATTTCTCTTTGAAATGTGCTTACCTCTGTGGTTATAGAATATCCATCAAGTGCTGAATGTTAAGATGATGAAATGAAAGTAGCAGAACTTGTTATCTCTAGAGAGCAGCAGTGGGAGCGGGTTATGATACTGGGACAAGCTCATGCCATGAAAGTGCAGGCTAGAAATCTGGATGGCAGGTAAATACACAGCAGTGCTGGCAAGCCTGCAAACTGACTTCTGGTGTCTCTTTCTTTAGATTTGCAAACAAGACTCTCTCAGCAGAATGAAGGTAAGCTAGAATTTGTTAGCTTGTCACCAGTAGGTAATGTATAAGAATTTACTTTGCAGTTATTGTCCAGATGTGAAATACAGCCGAAGCAGAATCTCTCTATTGGTCTCTATAGGAATTATACCTCGTATTGATTACTGATTGAATATGTGTGGAACACTTCACCTTTTTGTTTGTACCTTTTTCTTAAAGGCTGGACAAATCTGTGACCTGTATGTAACAAAACATACATTATGTTTATGTTTTGTTTTTATTTTGGGGAATTTAAAAAAAAATCTAAATTTTTTAATATGTGTTAGAAGCAAATACAGATCATTTGAGAACCAAGATCTTGGGATTCAGTCCCTGAATTGGGTAAAATATTGCTCTGACTGGACAACCCTTAACATCTTAAGTATGTAGAGAGGGCGTGGATGTTATTTCATCTAAAGTTGACAGAAGTTAACTTCCTGTTGCAGGGGCAGGTAAGCACAGGACAGTGCTTACCTTCAATTAGATGCGCTGTAATTAGAAACAATAGATAGTGACTCGTATTTCATAGTCAGTAGCAAAGAATATAGACCTATTCAAAATGTTTATCTCTTTAATTGTTGGAAATAACTTCCTACATTAGTCATAAACTTATTCTTTAGAAACACAGTACTTGAAGGGTATTCATGTGCTCAAAACTCTGTGAGAGTTCCTAAAAATGCCTGTCACTCTTCCAGTCAAGTCAGATGAGGTGGTTGCACTCCTATCCTGCACTGCCACTTGACTTTCGTGCTGGAGTATACGTCCTAATAAAAAGAAGTTTCTGTTGTAGATCATGTCTAGTTATGAATTGTGTTTTCTTGTCTTTAATTTTCTATCTTAAGACTATACCTATTACTGCCAGTGTTAGAATATTAGAATTTTAAAGAACAAATGGCAAGATCCACTTCTAAATCAAACTGCATATAGAGGATTCTCAAGTTCATCATTGCTTTTTTCCTCATTGCTTTTTTTTTTTTTTTCCTTCCTTTAAACAGTTTTGGCTGCAGCTGCTTCTGTACAGCCACTTGCAACACAATGCTTCCAGCTTTCTAATATGTTTAATCCTCAAACGTAAGTAGTTGCTGATTATCCTTGGGAGATAACATGGGAAGGCTAGCTGGAATGTTGTAGACTTCTTTTTTTGATGGTCTGTGGGTTCATTTTTTCATCTCCATCCTCCTCTTCCCCCTACAGTGAAGAAGAAGCTGGATGGGATACAGAAATTAAAGATGATGTGATTGAGGAATGCAACAAACATGGAGGAGTTATCCACATCTATGTAGACAAAAATTCAGCTCAGGTGTGTGGCATGTTCAAGATTTTGGTTTGAGGGGGAGTGTGTGTGTGTGTTTTGTTTAATAGATGTGAGAGCAGTTCTTTAGTGCAGCAATCTCTTCTTACAGATTTACAGAGCTAGAGTTGTTGAGGAAGTGCAGGCTAGAACATGGAAATTCTTTACTTCTGACCTTTGCCTTTTTCCCCTAAGGTAGTGGGTTTCCCCCCCCCTGCCCCAAGACAAGAGACTTCTTTCCCTTGTTTTTCCACACACAGCAGGGTTTGGCACAAGGAGCACGCTGTTCCAGCAGACTAGCTGTGCCTAGTCCTGTTCACAGGAACAGTCGTCTTCACTAATGCTGTTGTGGATGTGTCCTCTGTCTTGCAGTGAGCTATTAAGAGTGCCTAGAGCTGTAATGGGGAGGACGAAATAAAAGGGGGTGATGCTGTTGATCCAGACTCGATTACAACATTGCTAGTGCTGATGCCCAACTGACAGTCGTAGCACTAGGTTTCATTGCTCTGCCTGTGAACACAGCTCTCGCCTAAGATCCTTTCACAGGAATTGCTGAGATTTTAAATTAAAGGTGATCTGTGTTCCACATCATAGTCAACTTGTAATGTTCTCCTGGCTGATCCTGGAGTGTTTTCCTTTAACTGGCTCTACAGTAAGTAAAGATGGTAGACTAGGCAGCAGGTGAAAATCCCTGTTGTTGGAAAGGGACGTCAAGATGGCAGAATTGATTGGAAATACAAAATCGCATACAAAAGACAACTAAAGCAGAGAGCTGTGAACACAGCAGGGAGTACAACTGGAGCACATTTAGTTCAGTATTGGTCAAGTGCTGGGCAGATGATGGAAGAAGCTGATAGTCTAAGGATTTTAGTGAATAGTTTTATTACATTAGGCTAAAGAGTTAAACTTGGTGTTTATTTTGGTACAGTCTGAAGAGAATGGATTCATACTTGGAATCTGTCTTTTATTTCCTGTGGCATTTCTATTCCAAGTATAAACCTACTCGTTTTGAAGGAGTGCTGTTTTTCAGTGGGTGTGTGAATGGTTAAGACTGACCTGGATTCATGACCTAAAAATCAAAAATTTGCATTTCCTGAAAGGCATTTACTGAATTTCATTTCAGGATCATAGGGACTGTCTCAGTTGTTCTGAGAAACACTTAGCAAAAAACAAGTATCCTCCAAATCTTTTCTGCAGACTTTAAGTAGCTGTGAAATGAAAGTAGGTTGTTCTGTGTTTTGTAGCTGTATTTTTGACAGGTAGGAAAGAAGATAGGTGGAGGGAGGATTTATCTCTTGTCTTGTACCCTGTTCTCTTCTGTTGCGAAACATACGGTAATGCTTTTCAGAGGAGTTCTAGTAGTGTATGGATTACTGTTGTGTTGGATCATTAGGCTCATGGAGATACAAACTTTCCCATAACTTATTTGCCAATATCAACCTTTCCCCCCCACCCCTCCTTCCTCAAGTTGGTATCTATCTAATTTAACCAGATTTAGATTTAAACAAAGAGAAAGTCAGACAAAAAACTGCAGCCCTCATGTTCAGTTGCATTTGCTCAGAATCTGCAGGATCAATCTGCTTCATCTTGGCAGATGGATTTAAAGAAAGAATTGCAACTACCATATAATGAATGAACCTGATGTCTGCTTTGTGAAAGCCACTTTGTCATGATATACAGGGATAGCCCAGATATAGAGTACCTCTTGATTTTAAAAATATACAGACACCTACATATATATGTGCATATATTTTTATAAATACAAGTTTTGAATCCCTGTATTTTCAGCTTATCTATTTAATTTCCTGCCACCTTGGGCGTTTTCCAGACTGCCAGACTTTCCAGACGGAGTGCTCGGTATTCAGTAGTGAAGGCTTAGTTTGATATTTTAAATATAGATATTAGAAAATACCTTCTACCACAACTGTTTACAGTGTGGTGTTTTAAGGATAAAGACATGCAGCAACAAAAGCCTTAAATTAAAGGTTTGACCACTTTGTATGCCTGCACTGGAGAGACCTAAGCACAGACCTTTGTGTAGTGCCTATTTAATGCCTTAAACACCAACTTTCTCCTGCCTTCGTGCGATCTGATGGAGTTCTTAATCTCAAGTTTTCCCCTGCCCCAAAAGGAATGAACTAATCACAGTGGGAAAGTTAGCATTGGCTGGAGCATACTGGGAAGGAGTATGCTGGATTCTGCTTCTTAGTATTTTCTTTTCTCTGTATAATATTCTCTGCTCCAGCTAGAATCTTATCTGGTTCAAGAATGTAGTTGTATGCAGGATGTCACAAAAATGTCCATGCATTCCTGTGTGTTCCCATGCTGCCCGGTCATGTGCTGCAGTGGTAGAACAGGGGCACTGCGGTACCCGAGATTGCTCGACACTGGTGTTTAGTTTGCAGGTAGAAAGCTCCAAGCATCTTTAACAAGGATAAGATTGGACTGGTAAGACATTCGTGTGGTGT
This sequence comes from Crypturellus tataupa, assembly GCA_034781795.1. NCBI lineage: Eukaryota > Metazoa > Chordata > Aves > Tinamiformes > Tinamidae > Crypturellus > Crypturellus tataupa. Next base: position 646,818 of record JAWLRI010000121.1, read on the forward strand.
ATCTAAGGTTGTTCTTGACTTACTGCAACTTTTTTCTCTTTTCCTTCATCTCAACTCCTACTTATTTAAGTAAAGGTAGATGCTGAAGTCCATGTAGGAGAAACTGCAGCATCTGCCTACCCTGAACACCCTTTCTGTGTCTCAGGGGGAAGTGGGAGGAGGGCTGAGCCCCTTTGGAAAGCAGCCTGTGAACTTAGACGCCTAGTTAACGCAGTTAACTATTGATGACTTGCAAAGCTTGATGGCCAGCCTGCAGCGGAGGTAGTCCAACTTTGTGCTTTTTTTTTTTTTTTTTTTTATCCTCTCCTGCTAGGTTGATTTTGTACTTTAGGAGATATTAGATGGTACTTCAGACAGAGCAGTCCATTCCCGTTTGCTGCTTCCAGATAACACTTTACATTGCACTTATCCATTACCTCCAGTTTGCATTTGGTCTGCTTTGGAAAGACCTGCTTAGGGAGGTGCTTCATGCTCAGTAAGTGTTAGGGAATGACAATGCATATCTGCAAAGGGGACAGACTCCACGTCTAGTTCTTTGGTCGTTCTCATGCTCCATCTGCAGTTCCAAGTTGATACCAGCAGAACACAGTGCAGCAGGATCGCTCTCATTGAGCCCGTGTGGCGGAGATGTTGGTAGGTTGAGCAGGAAGAAACTGTCAGACTTGTAACCGGCTCTGCGGCTTGTGTGTTCCAGGGCAACGTGTACGTCAAATGTCCTTCAATTGCTGCTGCCATTGCAGCTGTCAATGCGTTGCATGGGAGGTGGTTTGCAGGTGAGTGGATTTCATACAGAGACCTGCATTTGTTTATTTGTTAAAGAATTTAACCGATGTTGATTATTATTTTAATCTTTTAATTAGGTAAAATGATTACAGCAGCGTATGTACCTCTTCCAACATACCATAGCCTTTTTCCGGATTCTATGACTGCAACCCAACTACTGGTCCCTGTTCGACGATGAAGATGGATTTAGTCAGTTTTGTACATAGTTATTTTTTGGAGGAAGATTGAGTTATCTTTTATTTAGATAAAACTAAAGGAAAAAATTTAATGTCATTTTTGTGTACACTTCCTGCTACCTTTAAAAATAAAATGAAGTAAGCAGAAATGCAGTGTGTTCATTCTCCCTGACTAGCATTTCCACTGTATACAAAGCTGTTGACTTCTTGTTCTGCCTTGTAATTCTTGTACATTTACTAAGGTGATCTGTAGGAAATGAGAAATGTAGCTCATAGAAAACAAATTCTCTGTTAAAGGCAGATGGGACATAATGACATTTTTAATGTTTCACAAGCCTTTCTTTTAATGCAGCAATTACATTTTACATTTCACTAAATGTAGGTGATCTGCTAAAGGTTGATATCGGAGATAGACTTTATGAAGGGACATATTTAGTGTTTTGTACAAATGGAAAATTCAAAAGGCTACTGAAAGCTGATTCTGGTCGGCCACTCGGCTTGCTTTGTGCTGAATAATCGGTAAGAATAGAAGGATTGAAGGGTTTTATTTCTTGATGGTAATTTTTGATTAATGTATCTGTAAAAGTTTCTTTGTAAATACTGTGTGAGGTGTGTCTAAGTTTCCAAACAAAACTCTCTCTGCATTTCCAGTTAAGTTTCTCTGCATGCAGTGTTGGCACAGTTGCAGGATTTCAGCCAAGACTGAAAATGGGCAGGAAATACAGAAACATGTTTTGTTCTGGTTGCATATAATCTTTGCTCTTTTTAAGCTCTGTGAGCTCTGAAATATATTTTTGGGTTACTTCAGTGTGTTTGACAAGACAGCTTGATATTTCTATCAAACAAAGACTTTCATATTGCAACAATCTTTGTAAGAACCACTCAAATAAATTCTCTTAAAAAGGCCTTTAAGCAGCTTTATTTCACTCCTCACGTGTGACTGAAGCAGCGGCCCTGGAGGACGGGTGCTCACTTCCCTTTTGGTAAGAGCAGTGGCCCCAGTGGGTCTTGGAGCACCAGAACCCCTGAGGGGAATCTCCTGTGTCTGCCCTTTGCTGGCCTGAGCTGTGGCCTTTGAGGGCTTCTGAGCTTCCCCGCATGCCTCACAGGGGCTTCTTGAGCGCCCCAGCTATGTGGCTGAATTGCTGCTTTTGTTTTTTCACATCTTCCTCAAGTGTTTTCTGAAGCCTGGTTGGGTGGAAGTGTCTTGGCTCAGCTTTTAGTGCTGTGTCTCAAAGGTAGCCTGGCTTGAGAGAGTTGCTTTCTTTAAGTGCCCCTTTCCCACTCCCAAGGATCTTTTTAGCCTTCCACGAAGCCAAGTTGAATCATAGAATCATAGAATGTCTAAGGTTGGAAGGGACCTCGAGAGGTCATCTAGTCCAACTCCCCTGCACCCGCAGGGTCACTTATAGCATGTGGCACTGGGCTCCATCCAAGCGGGTCTTGAAGATCTCTAGAGAAGGAGACTCCACAAGCTCCCTGGGCAGCCCGTTCCAGTGCTCTGTCACCCTCACTGTCAAAAAAATATTTCCTTAAGTTCCTGTGGAACTTTTGGTGTTTTAAGTTTGTGGCCATTTCTTCTTGTTCTGTCAGTGGCCACTACTGAAAAGAGGCCAGCCCCATCCTCCTCACTGCCTCCCCTGAGGTATTTAAACACACTGATTAGATCCTCTCTCAGCCTTCTCCTCTCCAGGCTGAACAGGCCCAGCTCCCTCAGCCTCTCCTCATAGGGCAGATGTTCCAG
>JAWLRI010000121.1:653022-680476 GCA_034781795.1 Crypturellus tataupa
GGGGGCCCGGCGGGGGCGGCGGCGGGAAGCGGCGCGGGGAGCGGGCGGCGGGGCCCTACGCGGCTCCGGGGACGCCGGGCGCCCCTGCTCTCCGGGTCCTGCGGGACGAGCGCTCTGCGCCTCGCAGTGAAGAAATACCCCCGTGCCCACCGCTTGCGGAGGGTCTGGAAATAGTAGCGATCCTGCTAGTAACATACTAGTAAAAATGAGCTCTGTAAACATGGATTAGGGCTGAAGGGAGTCCCAGAAGTCCATCTAGGATCTGTCCAAACCTTTTTTCGAGGAAACTCGTTTCTCTTGTTTCACTAGTCAGTCCTCAACTCGTTCCTTCTTAGCAAGTTTCCTTCTCTGCCTGGATCTGCTGGGGTGAGACGAACCAGGCAGGCAGGCAGGCCTGCTCCTTGCTGGAGGCCTCCCGAGGTGGCTGCTCAGCCGCTCTCTGTTCCCTGGACGGTTGTTCTCCTGCGTGGCTGGCAGGGTGCTGTGGCCGTGAGGGTCGGGGAGGCGTCAGCGTCGCGAGGTAGAAGCGGTTCACACCCAGTGAACGTGGACACCGGGTTGATCGGAGAGGATGTCTACCTGCCAGGGCTACGAGTGCTCTTTTGGTTTGTTTGTTTTTGGTTTTCCTTTTAAAGAGAATTGAAGCTATTTTATGTTAATAGATGCTGATGATTGATGGCAAGGTTAAACGTGATAGAGTGCAATTTGGCAACCTTTTCTGAAAAATGCTCCTTGATTTTGTGAATGTGGTGTTTTACATTAGAGCATGTTGTCTTAGGGCCTTGGAGATCTTCAGCTTATTTTCAGTATCGTAAAAAGATGCATGTGCAACTTTGTGGTTGCTCTGCTGGAAATGCCCAGAATGATTTGTTGTTGAGATTTTTTTTTTTTTCAAATGGAAAGTTCCTTGTGTGTGATAGATCTATCTGCTTTGAGAAGCAGATGCATTTTTGCATGAAACATTTCTTCAGGTGATTATGACTTCTGCATTGTAAATTACTGTTTGAAACTGAGCCAGTTATGAAAGTGTATAGTTGAAACCTACAAATACAGGATTTTTTCCCCTTGAAAATTTGCTTAAGGTACATAGTCGTCTTTTATTGAACATGTTTAATGTTTTAATATAAGTTTGAAGGGCATAGTTAAATCTTTCTCTTTTGCAAGCCTGCTGTTTATGTCCCAAGAGATCTGTGAATGTCTGTGTTCATGTTAATCCTTTCTGTTAGAGAGTTTGTAGATGTTTGCTACAACTTCTTTCTGTAAGTTCACTTTGCTAATAATGCTTATAACAGAATACTGTTTGGGCTCTGTGAAAGGGAGATGGTTGTTCTTAGTGTGTCGTTCTGTTCTGGATGGTTTTCCAGAGAAAGATTCGCGATATAAGATGGTCTGCTAAGCAATGAAAGAACAAGAGGTTTTCCGTCCCTTCTTTAAATAGGAAATTTGTATATTTTTTTTCCTTTCTTGTTGGTTCGTATTCCCAGGAAGATAGTTTTAATACTCTCAAGTATGAAAAAGGTTTTGGATCAGGAGTTGCGTTATAAAATGGCAGATTAAGAATGTTAAGGTGTTGTTTAAGTGAGGAATTCTTACTGTATGCTATGTTGAGGTGACCGCTAGAAGCATCGCTGCTCTCTAGAGCTGGCTGTGAAAATGCAACTTCGCTTCAGCAGCTCATGTGACACTTGGAAAACTGTCTGCAGCTGTTGGGAGTTTTCTGACTTGTGGCTTTTGATGTTGCTTTGTTCAAGTGAGAAAATGCACAGTTGGAGGAAGGAGTGTTATTTGTGGCAGTTGGTAGAGCAGGGATTGTTAAAATCCAGATTCTTAAGTATTTGATTCTTAATTTTCCTTTGAAAGATGGTGATTTTTTCAGTTATTGAAATAAAAGGGAACGGGGGGGAAGAAGAAAGGTACTTTGAGTGTTTTCTAGTTTTTTTTGTATTCTTTTGGGAATGTATTTATATTTTGAAACCGTTCAATAACTGCAGTGCAATCGTCGAACTGTGTTGCAAGTTTCCCATATTTCAAAATGCACTGTTTTTATTTTTTTTTTTTTTTTTTTTTTTTTTTTCTGTATGTTTCAGTGCCTTGTGGTGGTCTCAGGATTGAACTGAATAAACAGTTCTTTTTGGACTGTTACTGCTCTTGTGTTGCCTGCATTGATTTTTGCCTCCATTTATTCTTTATTGCAGTCTAAAAGTTGGTTTTAATTGGTTGCCCACAGGATTGGCTTGGCTTCTGCTACTTGTTAAGAAAAAAAAACATCTGTCTTTGCAGGTAAGAGACTTTGAATTGAAGATATCTTTTTATACATATTGAATATATAATTAAGACACATTTGCAGATTTTGGAATTCCTGAATTGGTGTCAGAACAGCTGGGTCAAATAATCTCTAGTTTCTCTTTTTATTTGACTCTTCCTGTGATGGTGGTTCTGACCACGTCGTTCTTGTAAACAGAATTTTCTACCAATTTAATGTCTTTTTGTTTCATTATCACATGATAGTCCTGAACAATCTCCCAGTTACTTTGCCCTGTTTGAAAATGTAGTTATTTTGTTGCAGATCACAGGTCTGCCTGTTTTGAACTATTGGAGGGTAAAAGTGTATGGTAGTTGGTTCTAAGTAGGTTTGCAGCAGTTAAAGGATCACACGTAGTCATCTCTGAGCTAATTTGAAGCTATGCTAATCCAGCAGGTTAATTTTAGCCTTCTTCAAAAAAAGCCCAGCGTTCTGCAGTTTTAGCTATTGCTAGACAGTCACAGCCCAGATGCTTTAAATTCCTCCTAGAACACCAAAGTTATTCCAATTCCTAGTCTTTAAGGAAGAATTACCAAATGCGTTTTGTGCATATACTGTGTGGGTATCGTGGATTAACACTCCCTAGGGTTAGGCTGAGTCTTCTAAACTTGTTTTAACTTGAGAAATGCAAATGTCTTAAAAGGCTATCCAGTGTTTCCTGGTTTACCGTTTTATGCATATGACCTAGTTCCTGCTTATTTTACTGACCATTACATGGATGAAAGAGATAACATTGTCCTTTAGCGTTGTAGACTCTTTCCTAGTGTAATATCAGTGTTTCTAAAGATGTGGTTGTCAAGATGGATAAATGGGCTTTTAAGGATTATTGAATGGCTTGAACCAGATTGTTTGTTGGCGGGTCTCTAGTTTTCCTTTGTGGTCTCAACGGGATATAGTGTATGGTTTGGCTGTAGTATAATTTTTGATTTTTATGCTTCCTGTCTCTTAATATGTGTTCAAAATACCTCCTTATTGAGGGGGAAAAAAAAAAACCCTGAAAGCAGCTCTAATGACCCAACAAAAAACCTTCAATGTACACTTAATAGGCATGTGGCTTGCTTGGTGCCTGAAGTTAATCTTGCTCCTTTATATTGATCTTTTACAAATTAACACTGAAATATTTGAGCAGGCTGTGTTTTTCCCTTTCGCCTTTTGAAAGAAATCTGACTTGAGTGCTTAGGGTGTGAGATTTGGTCCTCTTGTTGCAGCATTTGCTTTTTTTTTTTCTCTCCCTGGAACACAGAGACCAAAGTTAATACTCTGTTAAAGCACTAAGAGTCTGGGTAACTTTGAAGCAATTTCCCTTTGAGTTGACAAAATATTTCTTGCCAAGATACTTGATGAGGTCTTTTAAAATTATTTTTATTAATACTCTGCTTACTGTTAGTTCTGACTTAATATCAAGCACTTGATTAGAATCACAGATGGAATTAATTAACACTGAGGTCATTTTGGCCTTTTTTTCTTGCAATTGTATACTTTAAGTGTCCAAACAATGGACACTTGTGTCCTAACATCTAAATAGCACACTTAACAAAGCAACTTTAAAATATCAAAATAGTCTTCAGCATCTCTAATGAAATCTTGAATTAAGAGCAGAATTGAGATACTTGCATTATCTCAAAGTTATATAAATGTTCAAATGCTTTTTTAAATTTACTTATTTGTTGCTTTATCTATTAGTTTTCTTCTGGACTAGCTTCACAGAATCATTAAGAAATATGCTTACCTGACAGGTTCTCAATTCTGATAAAGAACACTCATTCTAAACGAGTAGATCTGAGCAGAAAAACCTCCCCAAGTTGCCTCTGTTTAACTAATGGCCATATCAGATTGTTATTAGCAAGGAAATAACTATGAAGAAGTAATCTCCATGTTGCAGTAGAAAATTGTACTTCAGGAATCAGATGTCATAAAAAGAAATGAGTCTTAGAAATTTTTACAAGTAGTATAAAATATGCAAACATCTTTGCTTTAAATTTTTTTTTTATTATTATTTAAATTACTTTTAGTTTTCAAAACATGGATATAGTAGCTGGGATGCTTTAATCTTGTTAGCTTGCTTCAGGATCATATAATTTGAAACCAAGTCTGTAGCATAATGCACCAAGTTTATTTTGCAGTGTCCTTTAGTATGAATTACTTAAATTTAAATGTTTAATTTTTAACTTTAGTTTCAGAGATTGACAGTAGTGTTGGGCAAACTTAAAATAAAACTACAAGACTTTTGAAAAAATAACAAATTTAAAACAGTGCAAAAAGTTAGAAATGCTTCCTTAAGGGTGTACATATATAGCATAGGTATTTCTTATTTTGTCTTTTTTTGGACATCTAGGCCATTTGTTTTACTGTTGGAAAATGATTAAGGAGCAAACTTTGTTTTAATTTAAATGGAAGTGTGCTTAGAAGAGATAAATAAAATGCACTGGTTTTCTTTTTTTTTTTTTTTCTTTTTTTTTTCCCCAATTTATATCTTGCCTGGAGATGAGAAACTTGCACTCTAATAAAACTTAGCACATGTTCCCCTTTCTGCTGTTGCCATTGTTGCTGAGATAGGATTTTCCTTAGTGGTGATATAGCTAAATTTTCATACTTTCTATGTTCCAGTAAGGATTTAGGCATTCATTTACAGCAGCTGGAGCAGCATAGCTGACACCTTGCCAGTGGGCTTCTCTGCTCGTTGCTTGAGGGAGAAGGATCATCCATGCTTACCTACCAAGTGAGATAATGCCCTGTAATACCCAGCTTGTTTCTTGGGGAGATTAGTGAATGGAAGAGGTTAACTCTGATTTGAACAACAAAACAAACTATGTAACTACCCAGTTTAGTAATTTCAAGTTCCACCATGGCAGCAAAGTAATTGCATCTTTTTTTTTTTTTTCCTCATAAAAGTCATAATTACTGTTTTCACTAAGTACAGAATTCAACCTGGTTATATGACTAAGCTGTTGGACAGTGACTTTACCTGGTGGTTTATGATATCTCTACTTTAAACTCACTGGAAATGCTGGGCAGGCGACTGGCTAGATTTGATTCTATGCAGGGGTATAATGCAGAACTGAATGTGAAATATGGAATAGTTAATGTTTGTAGTTGGTGATGGTGCGCTGCCTCCTGGCGTTGCATTGTGTCATCTAGTTCATCCTTGATTTCAAGTGCCTAATAAGTATTTTAACATATGTGGCAATGGGAACCTCAAAGGTCTTCCACACAGTCTCTGACCTGGTTGGTACTTAGGAAGAAAAGAAGTTTCAGGGAAGAAGTGGTTCAGGTGAAACAAGGTGCTGCTGCTGACTGTTGAGGATAAAGGTTGGCTTTTGAATGGGTGAACTGTGCTAGTATTACAACATTTTCAATCTTTACTGAATGGTTGTCAAGAGAAAGTGAGAATTATCTAAATTTGTGCTTATTTTGTGCCTTCTAATGCAACCTCAGGGTCTTCTATAGGATGTGTGCTGTGCAACTTTGATTAAGATCTAGCTGTTTGAATTTAATATTAGGCTTCCACTAACCTCACCTAACTAAAGAGGTGAAGCAATTTACTTGTGCTGGAGACGGAAGGTATATTACTAGACAGAACACACACAGCTCTTACAATACCTTGCCTTTAAGACTTTCAAAATCTAATAAATTAAAAACAAGGTATTTGGCTAGACTATGCCTAGATGTTTATTCCAGACAAGGTCGATATCCTAAAGTCACAAAATGGTTGGGGTTAGTTTATAACTGTTAATTAACTCTACTGTCACCTCGACCTCTTGTCTTTGCTAGGAGAAAAATGTAAGATCATTATTATCTAAGTGGCCCATATAATGGTGTAGATTCAGAGTGTCACTAGCTGTGAATAATGGGTTTCAGTTCATAACCTCAGTCTTCTTTACCTGACATATGTTAAAAATGTTTCCAAATGAGAAAGAGAACTGTTTATTGCCTGTAGGTGTACAGACTTTTGACAGTCACTTTGTGAGGTACAATGGTTATCTTATCAGTGTATGATAATTGAAATTTATCTGCTTAGCTGAAAATTCATTTTGTTTATGTTCCATTAATTACTGAACTATTGACATGATAGTTCTAGTTTTGCTATTTTATTTATTTATTTGTTTTTTCTTTCCTGACATTTTGGGGTTTCAATTTAACAGTTTATTTGGGAATTTTCAGAGCAAACCTTACACTAATTGTGTTGGTAAATGTTTAATATTTGAATCTGTATGAAGTAAGCAGACATGAATAATGAACTTGGGATCTAAACACACTTAATCTTTGTAAGTTATTGTCAGGAGTATGTATACAAATATAGTAGATGGTGTCTAGGTAAATGCATGGTGTCATAATCAGTAGTCTGACATAGCCGTTGCCTTTTCTCATCTGCAGGTGTGTGTTGTTTCAGCGCAGCATGGCTGTGGTCATCCGCTTGCAAGGTCTCCCGATTGTGGCGGGGACCATGGACATTCGCCACTTCTTCTCTGGATTGACCATTCCTGATGGGGGCGTGCATATTGTAGGGGGTGAACTGGGTGAGGCTTTCATCGTTTTTGCCACTGATGAAGATGCAAGGCTTGGTATGATGCGCACAGGTGGTACAATTAAAGGGTCAAAAGTAACACTATTGCTAAGCAGTAAAACCGAAATGCAAAACATGATAGAACTCAGTCGTAGGCGTTTTGAAACTGCCAATCTAGATATGCCACCAGCAAATGCTAGCAGGTCGGGACCACCACCTAGTTCTGGAATAAGTGGAAGGGTAAACTTGCCTACTACTGTACCTAACTTTAATAATCCTTCTCCTAGTGTAGTAACTGCTTCTACTACTGTGCATGAAAGCAATAAAAACATACCTACATTTTCTACCCCCAGTATGGGGAGCGCACCTCCAAATCTTGGGAGTACCTTTGGTAGCCCAACATTTAGTTCAACTATACCTAGTACGGCGTCCCCAATGAACACCGTACCTCCTCCACCCATCCCTCCTATCCCTGCTATGCCATCTTTGCCACCAATGCCTTCTATTCCCCCAATACCTGTTCCACCTCCTGTACCCACACTGCCTCCTGTTCCACCAGTTCCCCCAATACCTCCCGTGCCCCCAGTGCCCCCAATGACACCTATACCTCCCATATCGGGAATGCCTCCTCTGAATCCTCCGCCTGTAGCACCTTTACCCACTGGAATGAATGGGTCTGGAGCAGCAGTGAGTATAAACAGCGGCTTGAATCCACTGTTTATGGGTCCCATAAATCCTGTAAATCCTATCCAGATGAATTCTCAAAGTAGCGTCAAGCCACTTCCTATCAATCCAGATGACTTGTATGTCAGCGTTCATGGAATGCCCTTTTCTGCAACAGAATCTGATGTGAAAGACTTTTTCCTAGGGCTCCGTGTGGATGCAGTCCATATGCTGAAGGATCACGTAGGTCGAAATAATGGAAATGGACTAGTTAAGTTTTTTTCTCCTCAAGATACATTTGAAGCACTGAAGCGAAACAGAATGCTGATGATTCAGCGCTATGTTGAAGTTAGTCCTGCAACAGAGAGACAGTGGGTGGCTGCTGGAGGCCACATAACTTTCAAGCAAACCATGGGTCCCTCTGGGCAATCGCATCCTCCTCCACAGCCTCATTCTAGGTCTAAATCTCCTAGCGGACAGGAAAGGTCACGGTCAAGATCTCCCCGTGAACAAGGCTTCTGTGTTTATTTGAAAGGTCTTCCCTTTGAATCGGAGAACAAGCATGTAATAGATTTTTTTAAGAAGCTGGATATAGTTGAAGACAGTATCTATATAGCTTATGGACCGAATGGAAAGGCGATTGGAGAGGGTTTTGTTGAGTTCAGGAATGAAGCTGATTACAAAGCAGCTTTGTGTCATCATAAGCAGTATATAGGGAATCGTTTTATACAAGTTCATCCTATTACTAAAAAGGCAATGTTAGAAAAAATAGACCTGATTCGTAAAAGATTGCAGAATTTCAACTATGACCAGAGAGAAATCATGCTGAATCCTGAGGGAGACCCAGGCTCACCTAAATTATGTGCACATATATCAAATATCCCGTACAACATAACAAAACTGGAAATCCTTCAGTTTCTAGAGGGACTGGCAGTAGAAGAAAACTCTGTACAAATCCTTGTTGATAACAACGGGCAAGGTTTAGGGCAAGCACTGGTTCAGTTTAAAGCTGAAGATGATGCTCGTAAAGCAGAGCGTTTGCACCGTAAAAAACTGAATGGAAGAGATGTTGTTTTACGTTTGGTTACTGTAGAAGAAATGAGAGAAATTGAGAGAAACCCACCATCTCAAGGGAAAAAGATACTGAAAATGCCAATACAAGCAAATGCAGCAGTGCCAGGAGCCCCGAGCGCTGCTGGGGATGAACATGCCTTCCTGGGGGGAAGTTCAAAAGAAGCAAACAACGGTCCTCCGTTTAATTTTCCTGGTAACTTTAGTGCCTCTAACACGTTTGGTCCCCCCCTGCCACCCCCTGGAATAGGTGGCTTTGGTGATTCTAGACCAGGAATACCTGCAGTTGCAAGTAGTGGTTTACCTGGTGCAGCTATTGAGGTCCCAGCTTTTGCAGGTGGTCCTGGTAATTTGAGTGGACCGTCAGGTTTTGGAGGGGGCCCTCAGAGTTTTGGTAACGGTCCTGGCAATTTAAGTGGGCCCCCTAGCTTTGGTGGTGGCCCTCCAGGAATTGCAAGTGGTCTTGGACACCTCAGCGGACCTCCAGGGTTTGGACCTGGTCCCGCAAATATACACATTAGCGGCCCCCCAGGTTTTGGAACAGGGTCTGGGAAGCCAGGACCAACGGTCATTAAAGTGCAAAATATGCCCTTTACTGTTTCAGTGGATGAAATTTTGGATTTCTTTTATGGTTACCAAGTGATCCCTGGTTCAGTGTGCTTAAAATACAATGAAAAAGGCATGCCCACAGGAGAAGCAATGGTTGCATTTGAGTCTCGTGATGAAGCAATGGCAGCTGTTGTTGATTTAAATGATAGGCCTATAGGCTCGAGAAAAGTAAAACTTGTTTTAGGGTAGCTGTTAATATGAAGTAGTTGTAGAATAGATACTCATAGTGTTGTGATAAATGCATCCAGATTGGTTTTTATAGTATTTCCAGGATAGAACCTGTGGATTGTTTAAATTGTAAAACAGATTTGTTTTGATAAGACAGAGCACTGGGTTAGCTCTTTACAGAAGAAACACTGCAAGGATAGATGTGCAGTGGATTTCCCAGTACAAATGTGTGGAGAAGCTAGACGGATTCTTATTTACCATAGAAAAAGTTTGGTAAACTATACTGGACACAATGCTTATCAAGGAATCTAGATTGGTTTTATGTAGCTTTGGATAAGGGAAATAGATGAAGTCAGTGAAGTTCTTTAGTGGGTGCTCTTGCAAGCCATTGTAAAATAGTTATTTCTAGATTTGGTTAAAAGCTGGCTGAATTTGCTTTGTTTACAGGTCAAAGCTTTGTTTAAAGTTCTGATTTTACTCTGCAACTGAATGAATTCTCAGTGTACACAGATTAATTGTTTTGTGTATGTATCTTTATTTTTTTCCAAGATTTTCACTGTATGAACAGTTGAATTATGCCCATTGCTGATGTGTCTACCAAACTAATTCCTATAAGTATGAGCAGAATCGTTCTGTAAAATTCAAGCTGTTCTTTGTGGAATAACCTTTAGTTATTTATATATTACAATTATAATTGTGCAGAATAAGACTTTTGCCACAAGTATAGCTAACCTCAGACATTATCATATGAGTTTTATAGTACACTTACAAAACTTTTGCAGTAGAAATAACAACTTAAAAAAACTCATCATTGTTTAAGTAGCTTGATTTGTTAGGGTTACATGAATCGGTTGGGGTAGGACCTTTGACACTAGTTCATATTGATGTTGTATTTTTCATGTGTCTTTTTGACTCCTTGCATAGAATCTCTGTTAAGAGAACCAAAGTGGTGGTGATTGGTAGAAGATTGGAGTCCAGCAAAAGTTTTAAATGAGTTTATGTACGAAAGAAAGTTTTATCTTCAGCAACTCTGTTGTAGATTACTACTATGAGTGAATTCAGAGATAAAATTTATTTTTCTCCAAAACTTGAAAATACTGAGTTTACTATATATTTTTGCAATAAACTTGTGATGTTGTTTATTCAAAGTCTGTAAAGAGTTGCCATTTTCTTTGCTGTGCAGTAAAACCTTTCATGAAAAAACAGAATTGGAAAGGGAGTAATTAACACAAGTGAAAAGCAGAACTCTTTGGTTCATCCTTGTTTGGCTTATGATAAATTTTAAGACTTGGGCATTGCCTGAAAAAAAAATCTTGCTATTCCTGGCAAATCATTGTACTTAAACATAGTAATCTTTAAACTCTTTTGGACAAAGAAAAACAGTGCCTTTTGGTGTTGCATATCATGGAACACTGAAGTGTTTGGTCAGGCAAAATTTAGAGGTGCAAGTGGCAACAGTTTTATTCATGTGGCGTGTAGGAGAGATTTGCGAACCTGTGCAGCGCTACATCCTGAGAGGATTTCACAGTACAGGACTATCTGGAAGGATTGTATAAAGGTGTACTTCAATAAAGAGGCGGTCGCATTACACAGATGCTTCTGTAATTCATTAGCTTAATTTTGTTTTTGACAGATTACTAGGTGGTCCCGACTTTGGAAAAGTAATGTGATTTGTATATACTGTTTAAAATTAAGCCTCCTGTTAATAAAACTGTCTGTCTCTGAAGCTTCATGTTATGCGTTTCAACAGTCTTTGGGAGTAATGTTTCAACCGCAGATCTTTGTTTCTTTTATTTTTTTCCTTTGCAAGTCTGAAAGTTTTCTTCCTGATGTCAGAAAGATGTGCAACTAGGAGTCAAGCCTTTCAGTTTATTTTTGAAAACTTTTGCTCTTTGTTTTCCTTTTTTTAAACAACTTTTATTAAAATTTCATACTATATTGCAGTTATTATTTGGGTGCTTGTTTCTTCATGTTTCACATTAGAATAAAATTGCTGAAAAGGAAAATGTGGCTTCATTGTTCGCAGACTTGAAGATGTTAGTGTGTGTTGACTTGCTGAACATGGTGATAACTGTTTCAAGTTGAAATTGCAACAGCGCGTCCCTGGTTGTGAAGTGTAATTAAATTACAGGTATCTGGAATTGGATGCACGGTTCTGTTGCTTTCTTTAGATTTCCCGTGTATCTTGATCCCGTTGATAATGGATACAGGGTTATTAGTGCTTGGGTTAGACATGGCATATGCTGTGAAATGAGCTTGAATGCCTGTTTCTTTGGACTTTCTGAAAAGTGCAGGTTTGTCTTGGAAAACTTTCATTTTCTGTATGATCTAAATATGTTTAAATGCTTTTTTTTTTAAAATATTTTCTTCCTTTTAAAAGTAAAGCAATAAAAAAAACCCTCCATGTTGATAACATAGACATGAATGGAGGTGCCCAAGTGGAGTTTTGGGGATAGGGAAGGGGCTGTTCATCTTGCCAAGGAGTTGATGGTCCAGATCTTCTAGCATGATGAATTAGGAAACATCCCTCGTCATGAGTAGGCTGTTGGGAGAAAGTAGGAAGCCATAGCACATTTGGAATTCTTAAAAATAGTCATTGCTGTCCCAAATACTTGTAATTGATCTTTCAAGCATATGTAGAACAAAAGTCATTATTTGGTGTTATTGCAAAAATCAGTCATAAGTTTTATATAGCAACTCACTGTTTTGTTAGAAGGAACCTTAAAGGGAAGGTTCATATGATAAACTGTGAAAGATGCTGTTTGCCCCTGATGTTAACTGACTGTACTGCTAGTTTTGGAAAAGAAAATTGCCGTTTTACAGGTGTTTATATCCCCAAGCAGCCTTAAAGGACTTTTGAGGGACCTACTGTGAAAGATACGTGACTGCCCTCTCTTGTACACCTTAAGGCTATTGCTAAAAAGAGGTAGCAGCAGGAGGAGTTGGCTGATGGGCACTGCTTGAATTGCTTTCACCTTGCAAATTGGCCGTGATGCTTTGAATGCCAGGAATTGACTTCCTGCCTAGTCTGGTCCTTTGGAACAATACCGAATTTCTTCAGTTTTGAAAAGTAGGTATCTCGGTTTATGTAATGAGCTAAGCTGATATTTTCTAGCTGTTTCTTAAGTGCTAGTGTTTGAGTATCACTTGTAAAAGTAGCAAATGGCGAAGAGCTTTATTCACAATGTGTATTGAACACATGTTTTTTGATACATTCAGGATCAAATACGAAAAAGATGAATTATTCAACAATAAACTTGCAACTTACATGAAAGGACTGCCACCAATGCAAGTACAATATCTTATATTTAAGTTTTTTGAGTGGTTACAAGTAAAGCACCAATTGGATTTTGAATAGTGCAAGGAGATTCTTTTAAATAACAGATGATATCAAGGCTAATTCTCTATTGGTGAAGAGTTGTTGCCACATTTAAATGTAGATTTGAGTGGTGTGAGGATTTGCAAGATTTAAGAAAATTTCAGGACATTCCTCTTTTTACTGACATTCTTTTTTATGGCAATAGTATTTCCCTTAAAAGCCCATGCTCTGAATTTATTGCAAATGGAAAAGAAGATCAATGTAAAAAGCAGAGTTACAGTCGCAATACCCGTTTGTATTAAATATATTCCTTTTTAAGGACGTAAGCGTTGACCTGTTACACTAAATTGTCCTGCCTGCACTTAAGTTGTTGCCCATGGACTTCTTGGAATGTGTGAAATTAAGAGCTTATTTCACTGGGGCTGCTCTTGCGCATGAGAGAGTACAGTGTCTAGAAACAACCTCTTTTTCTCAGTTACTGGAAGCACACAAATGGCACCCTCACTGGAAATGGTGATTTCGCTTTCTGTATTTCCCTTCCTCCCAGTCTCTCGAGGCCGTGGTTGAGCACAGCGAGCGCAGGCAGCCTCGGGCTCCTCATTGTGCAGAGGTGCCTGCAGGGCTGGCACCCGCGTGCTCTGACGGCCGAAGGAGCGGCTCTTGGCACCGTGGAGCGCTGCTGGATGGCAGCTGTGCGAGGGTGGTTCTCCACATACGTGAGTTTAGACCTCGAGTCAAGGGATTGCACTTTCCTGTTTAATGCATGGTCTAGTGCAATCAAAAAAAGAAAAAAAATCGGTTCCTATCTCTGGTAGGACAACCACTTGAAAGGAAGCAGTCTCGAAACAGGACTGGGATATCAGGAAATGTTTAGTCTGCATCTAAAAAAGTTGTGTTAGTTTGAGACATACACAGACTAGTTTTATGTCTCGCTACGTGTGTTGGATTTCACACAATTCTTAAATAAAAACTAAATAAATCGATACTAAAGTTTGCTTCTCTAAGCGTTTTTCAGAAACAGGGCCATGGGCCAGAAAGCAGCATTGCCAACTACCTGCCGCCTTTGCTGCTTTGCGTGTTCACTGGTGTCCCCCTCTCTTCTGTGGGCTTCTGTTTTTATGTGGTTTTGGAAAACATGAGCGAGAGTTTATGTAAAGAGTGACTTGTCCTCCTGGTGGAAGAGGGAGTGAAACCTTGTTGAATGCCTCTGAAAGGCGAGGGTGTTCAAGGGACGCTTCCTACCTGGTTTTTAGTGGTGGAAGCTTGGTTGTAGTTAAAAATTTGGCTTTTCCACAGAATGAAAGTCTGTCTTTGGTAGTGTGTCCTGGTGGTTACGGCTCGCGGCTCTGTAGTGAGCCTCCGTTCCTCTTTTCTTAGCCTGTGAGCAGGTAGGTATGCCCTAGCTTTTATTTATTTATTTATTTATTTATTTTCCCGGCTTTCTGACAGTAATTTTCTGAGGAGAGCTTTGCTCTGTGGAATATTTGTGGATTCCTTGTGCAACGAGTGCTTCCCACCTTCCTGACTTGGGTGCTTTTGGCTCATGAGTATAAATATCAAATGAGGGGAAAAAATGGTTTAAAAGTGTTTCCTTTTCCCCTTGCTCCAGACTGAACCAAGGTGTCAGGTGGATGCTTTAGTTGTGACTTTAATTTGCTGGCACTCATATCTCCATAGCTTCCTTCGTCGAGATTCTTCTGTCACGTATGTCCTGGTGTGTAGATAACCTTACATGCAGATAAGCGCACCCGTTGCTCTCTAAATGTGCTAAAATAAGTTTTCAAAAGCAATGAAGGTATTTCCTTTGAGTTTGTTTTCCATAAAATCAATCCTGTAATTTTGTGTTTACTTTCTTCGGGCTAATTCCACTGTTCCCCACCACCACCTCTGGGGAAGCCTTTCCTTTACGAGTTGCCAATGAAGTTGACTGCTTTTCATTCACTGGATAATAAATTGCTGTGCTGGCATAACTTTAGGAAATAGGGTGAAGGTGACCACCCTCTTCTCTTATTACCCACTGGTGTTTTTCTTTGCTTATGCCGCATAAGGTTGGGGAGTGGTATTTCCTTGCAAGTTTTCAAATGGAAAATTTAGGACTTGACATTACTTGTGCAGGAAGTGGGAATTGCTCCTGCCTACAGCTCTCTTGGTTGGCCCAGTCTGGCTTTTTGGACCTGTCACTGCTTCTGGAAGTCTAGCGACCGTATGGGATTTTAACACTGTAGTTCTGTGGGTTGAACTAAACAAGCCTAGGGGAGCGTCGCTGTGAACTTTGGCCATTCTAAGGTAGGTCAAACTTTCAGCTGGCTGTTTCACGTCTTTGGACAGTTTCAGTTCAAACACTTTTTGTTATATCTGGGTCTGTATGTAGATGCAATGTTGCTCTGCTTAATGGTAAAAAGTCACTAGTCACTTACAAATGAAGGCAGATTTTGGAGGAAAATAGGTGGAGGAAAATAATTGGAACCTGACCTCTTTTTTTTTTTTTTTTTTTTTTTTTTTTTTTTTTTTATGTAATTTTGATTGAGTATCCTCTCAAGGTTAAAATTGATAAGAGTTGTTTCATTTATGGGATGAGATTTCAAAAATCTGTGTAGCAACTGGTTGTTCAGTTACCATCTTGTTGTGACGGGACTTGCTGGAATCTGCTCTGTAACTTGAGTGTTAACAAAACTTTAAGAGCAGTGTAACCCAAGTGGTGCCACGTGAGGATGCCAGAGCCTGCCACAGGCTGCCCAGAGAGGCTATGGGGGCTCCTTCTCTGGAGATCTTCAAACCCGCCTGGTTCTACCCTGTGCTTTGGGTGTCCCTGCTAGAGCAGGGGACTGGACTGGATGATCCCTAGAGGTCCCTTCCAACCTCAGCTCTTCTGGGATTCTGTGATTTCACGGGAAGGTGGATGCAGAATATAGAAGGTCCTTGCTTGTTTGAGCGGGATGCTTAACGTGGAAATAAAGTAACTGATGTGCATTAGGTGCTGGCAGTCCCATGATCAGGGAAAACCCCTTTCCCGAAGGCAAGGGTGAAAGTGTTAAATATTGGAGAATTCAGGGGAACTGAATTAATAACTGCAACATTGCTATAGAGTTTAGGTTCAGTCTTCTCTGGATAAACTGAGGGTTTTTTATAACACTTAAAGCTTTGTACCTGTGGACTTTCAAGAGTGTATGTATAACAAATTGGCAATACAACTTCCCCCCTGCCAAACCCACCTGCATGCACTTGCTTGGCTCTTAAAAGCACCGTAGATACTTGCTATCCTGATAACTGATAGGCAATGACAATGTTTTTGCACTCAAGTTAATGGCACATGTGTTTTAACATTAACAAAGTGGCCTTAGGCTTAAACTTGAGACAAATCTTTCAAGCTTTAATAAAAGAATAAGACCAATGTGATGACTTAATACATAATGTTTGCACTCTGAAAACTTCAGCGTTGTGTTTGTGTGTGGAAATACAGCAGAATAAAACGGTGAGTAGCTAGTTGCTACTGTGTTACGCTCACTCAAAATGGGAATTGAATTTTGACTTTGGTGGAATCCGTGATGCATTTAACTCCTCTAAAAGCTTGCTGTTCAGCTGAGAGCAAAGCAAAGTTTGAGCATGAAACTTCACTATGTTTTCTTAGATTTTCAATCAAGATTATCTGTGGCCCAGACTGATTTAAGGTGTTGTTTAAAGACAACTGTGATCTGGCCTGGGTGTGTATACATAAAACCATTTTGGAGAAACTAGATGCAATAGTTGGAGCACATCTTAAAAGTGTGAAGAAAATTACAGATGCAGCACGTTACTAGTGTACTGCACCGTGGTCCTTGATTTTTTTGAAGCTGTTTAGTCCTTTGGACTCCTTTGTCTCCCTTTGGCAAGCTTGCGGCATGTTTTGCATGGGAGCTCTTCCTTGCCCTGCAAGCAATATGCCATGTGGGGGTGTATTTTTTTTCTTTTTTTCTTTCTTTTTTTTTTTTTAAGAGCAGGAGATATTAATTGACTATCACAATTATATGAGCAGCAGAAGGAAGAGTGGGGAAATGGTGTTTTCCTTCAGGTAGGGCTTGTGCTTTTAGCATTAAACCTTTCCTGTTGAAACCTGTCTCTAGTCATGCCTGGAACTATAGACTGAAGCAAGTGGGTTTTCCCATAGTGATGAAAAGGCTTTTGTTTAAATAGAAGTAGTAGTAAAAGTACTTAAACTGGTGTAATATAAACCTTAGCGTGAGCCTGCAGATAGTGTAAGATATCTGTGAAATATAAACTGCTTCAGTGCAGTGACTGGCTCTTAACATGACCATAGCGTCATCACTTAATTCTGCTATCAAATGGCCATAATACTAAGTTCTGCCCAGGCCCTGATGTGGTGTCATGAGCCCCTGCTGTCCCTGCAGCTCCCCTTTAGCTCTGAAAAGGAAGCAAGAATGTTTTTATAGAGCAGCCCATGCTCCAGGATCACTTATCTGTGTAAACTCGGAGCGGAAACTGTTCTAGTGACCTTTGCCAAGTCATGCTGCTACTGTGTCTGCTGCAGATAAAAGGCCCCTTGGTGAAGCATCTGTAATGAACAGAAAATGCTGCTGCGCAGGGTCTGTCTGATGCCTCGTCCTGCTCCCCCGTATGCCTCCATCCCGCACAGAGAGTGCTTCGGTACCCAGAGAAGGGACTTCGGGTTTGTGACTTGACTGTTGGTTTCTTTGTGCCTCCTATTGGTCATTACTCCAAGTCTTTGCAGTGAATGTATTTCAGTTCATGGTTAACATTAACATGGCTGTTGCAGTTAACTCGCAGCTATTCATCGAATACCCTTTTGATACTGTTTCCTCAAAGAACTTCATTGTCTCACTTTTTAAAGTTTATTCTAAAGGTGGTTGTGACAGACTTCTTATTCATCAATTTGTTGAGAAAATAACGTCACTCCGTGAGAGAATCTAAGGTTCACCAGCATTGGAATAGAGAGGTTTCCAATGTTCCAACTTGCAGAGGCCTAAATGCTTTCTCAAGAGTGTAGAAGCACCTTTTATAGCAAATCCAGCTCCCTGACAGCAGACGCTTCTGGTATCCTGGCTTGGAATTATTGCAGGAGGGGTGGAATAGCCAGCGGACAGAAAAGAAACGCTCCGGGCAGGGCCTGTCTGCCGTTGCGGGAGCTCTCCTGCCTTCCCATCTGGAATCCCCCCGCGTGAAGGGAGGGAGCGTGGATGTCCCTCCTGCCCAGTTTGGCGCTGGGGCGAGCGCGTGCCTGGAGCTGGCTGGAGCCCGCAGCTTGGGCGGGTGCATGGGGTCTATGGCAGGTCACTGGCTGGAGGAGGTGGATGCAGAGGTGAGCAGGAGGCATGCAAGGCTGGCTGCCCTTCAGGCCTTCGTGGGGCTTTTCCTCACCCAGCCTTTTAAAAACTTCTATTGTGAGATGGAATGGGGGAGAGGAAGAAACAATCTCTTAAAAATCTTTTGTTAGTTCCTTAATCTGCTTTCTTCATTAGAAGATGATTTTGTTTGTTTATTGAGCATTTTTACCCTGTAAGAGATTAGGATAGAGAAGGGAAGATGTACATACTACAGTCCCAAGGGTGGTAATTCAGTAAGTGGCTAATGAACAGTGTTATGGGGGTGGGGATTCTTTTAAACAAAACAACAGAAACCCACCACCACCAAAAAACAGCAACAAAAAAACCCTGAAAGATAGTGCTGGCTTCAGAAAGGCTAAAAGGAGGGTGAATAAATTAGGAAACCAATATTTTTCTAAGTGTTGCAAAAGCAAAACCATTTTTTTCCAGATATGGAATTTGTTTCTAGAACCTGTCTTGAGGAACTAAACTTAATTTTCAAGTCTATAAAGAAGAAAGCCTGGGTTATATAGTGGAATATAAAGTGTGTATAGAAAGATCTCTTCTGCTTTGTCCTTACTGTTTTTCTAGGCAGAAGTTGTCACTCTAATAAGAAATCCTGGGCAGTCCAGAGCACTCAACTTATCATTAGCAAATGATCAGTACTGTATGTTGCCAAAGCTCTTTAAATTAAGAGTTCATTTGTTACGACAAGATTTGTGGTGAATTGCCATTCCATGCTGACACTTTCCTAATTCTGGACTCATGCTGCTCGTACTGTGTGTTCTGGTGCTAGCAGACATGCCTTGAAGTATAACCTTCAAGTCCCCTGTGTAATGTCATATGAAGGGGAACAGATAAAACCACGCAGGCTCTAGAATGAGTACAGAGTATTTAAGACTTCCAATATTTGGGAATGATAGAGGTGGTTAGAAGAACTGGAAGAAAAAAATGCCAGGAAGACCCTTTCTCAAAAACCTTAGAGACATGGAAGTAAGGAAGCTTTGTTGAAGTGTTTGCAGGTCAGATTACAGTGTTATTGTGGAATAGAGCAGAAAAAAAACTGGTGTAATCTTCAGTCTGGCTTTAAGGTATTCAGACACAGAAGTTGAGGATTGACCCATAACGCAGGTGATTTATTTGGGGTGTGAGGTGGATTCTTTAACTGTGCCTGAGATGGGAATAGTTGGAACTTTAGAATTCAGGCTCACTTGAGAAAGGTAAAGATGATCTTTTGCAGTGTAAAATGGTGTGATTGGGGTTATTAATTTTGAGGTGTTTGAGCCCCTCTGTTAAATACTTCTGTGCATTTCAGTAATAAATGATTGCAGATCATGTATTCTTTAATTTTTTTGATCACATTTTGGTAATAAACGTTTGCACATCATCTGAATAAGGGAGAATATCCAAGTAACTGAATAAAAACTGCAGTTATTACTTAGTGAAGCCAGTTGACTTCAAAACCCGAGTTTGCTTTAATCTTTCCTGTCAGCTATTTTGATCTTCTGATTGTCAGTGTTATGAAGAACTTTGAAATGAGTTTTCTTTTGTGTGAAGCACTTGTAAAGGTAACTTTTTTTTTAGGCTTTTGCCTTTATGACTGGATTAACTTTCGTATGTTTGTAAATGTTTAATTAGGATGGAATATTATTAGAAATAAAATCATAATGTCTTACAAGGCAGAGATGGCAGATTTGCAGGGCTGAGGTGGCAGCAGAGTCAAAGGACTGATCTTCAGGGTCCTGATTCTTATAGCTTCAGAAAATCTGTGTGATGACATAGGTGTCCTAGAACACAGTGTATTTGGTAATCAGTCGATGTTTTGGGTTTTTCATGCTTTTAGTGACAGAAATCCCTTATGGCAGCTTGCAAACCTGAGCTAGTGTGAAGAAAGTTTGTCTGCAGCTTGCATCATACCAGCGTGCCTCAGATGTGTGCATGTGTTCTTTAACTCTGAGTGAAAACACTGCTCTTGCTCTGTTACATTGTACTAGTTAATACACTTTCAAAGCAAAGTTGGTCGTTTGAGGTAGGCCTGATTTTTTCATATATATATATATATATATTTAAGGGCAGGTTCGCAGCTTGTTCCGAAAGCAGTGCTTGGAAATACAAAACTGGGCTCAAGCAAAGCCAGATGTCAGCTCTGAGATATTGAACTGTGCATGTTACCAGCTTCTCAGAAAGGAGGAGGACACATAATAAAGGTGGGCACAGGCCTGTGTCAGAGCACTTGGGCGTGATTAAAAGGAGGACATTGGTGGTACAGAAGTGAAAGGTGGTTATTGAGCGACGTAATGGTGACCTTGGAGGAGAAAGTGCCATTCACTGAAAGTGGGACCCTCTATCTTGAGGTGGAAAAAGCTGCAGTGGAGAAGATGGAGTGATTGATGTCTTGGTTGTATTTTCTGCTGGATATTGCAGTTTGATTTGTGAAGTTTTTGTGCCGTGTTCATGATGCCTTTCCTATCCTAAGTTTACTTTTAGGATAATGAATGGGAGCTGCCCTTTCTCAGGCAGCTTTTGCTAGGCAGTTGGTAGAAGTGTCCAAAACCCTACTTTTGTCACTGAACACAGTGCATTTCTGCTAGCAGACCTTTTTTAGATATGAAAACCTGATGACAGCACCCCCTTGGGAAGCAACCCAAGAAGTTGATTTGGGTCATAACTTTTATTTAGTCATAATAGTCATAGATGTATGTTTATTTAGTCATAAGTCTTAAGTGTATAATAGGCAGTAAGCCTATCTGAGTACTGTTCAGCCTGCAGAAGAGAAGGCTCAGAGGAAATACGGAAAATCCCCTTTACTGTGAGGGTGGCTGAGCACTGGCACAGGCTGCTCAGGTTGTGCAGCCTCCTCCCTTGGAGATGCTCAAGAGCTGCCTGGATACTGTGCTGGATACGGTGCTGGACAAGGTGCTGCAGGTGCCCCTGCTTGAGCAAAGGATTACACTGGACAATCTCCTTTGAAGCTCAGACCGCCCTGTGAGTCTATTTTAGTCAAATTCAGTCGGTTCTAGTGAGAGCTCAGAAAGGCAGCCTCATTTTCTGATCTTCAAGTTTACTTTAAACTCTTGTGAACTTTTGCCTTGGCAGCTGTGCAGCTGCTCACCTCTTGTGATTTGGGTTTAATCCATGCCAGCACAGCCTAAAAACCTCCCTGTTGTACCCTGTAGAAAACAACATTTACTTTCTCTGCTTGAGAGGTCTTGTCCCAGGAATCAAGTGTTGGATGGACCATAGACACTCTTCCTCAGGAATGAATCAAGTTACCAGAGCAGTTTGGTTGGAAAGATGGTTTTGTTGTTTTAAAGAGTATTCAGTAACTTATTTTCTTTAGTGGTTGGCAAATCCTGCTTCTTTTAGTTTTTATGTCAAGTTTGCAATACTAGTTTAACCACCCTTCTCCCAAAGTTTTCTTTAATCAGTCAAGTTGTCTACTGCCAGATACGTGCACCACAGTGTAGAGAATGCTGGTTGGTCCCCTGCCTGCTGAAGTTCCTAAGGCTGCTCCTAACTGTCCCCTCTCCAGTGCTCAGGAATCATGGAAAGGTGAAAAACCTGTGACTTTATTTTCTTCTACAGGGCTTCTGGGCTGTGTGATGGGACTGTGTGGACATAGAAGAGCTGGTAGTATGTTGGAAGGAGGCCACCTTCACTGATGGTTTTGTGGACCCTGATCTCTTCTCATGGACTTCTCGTAACTAACCTAATAAAGTACATGTAGTGATATGGGCCTTGCTTTATTCCTGATATGAAGACCTCACAGGGTTCAGTTGCCTTTTTCATAGCAAAATTTGAAATATGTGCTGCCCTGAGAAGTGGGCTAGAGAGAGCATTGCATGTGACGGTGCCCTTGCATAGTGAGAAGAGAGCCCATTTCCAAGGAATGGGGGTAGTGACTGCAAGACGGGGGATTTAACTCAGCAGTTGGCAGTAAGGGGTGCGTACTGGCTGCTGGAAAACGCATGGCTTGTTATCTGAGATTGTCTGGAACAAAAGCGGAGTGTATTTCTGGAGCTGTTTGAAAGCGTGGGGACAAAATGGTTGAATACAGTATTGTTGGCGCCTATATCGGTATTGCTGGCATTTTGCTTTTGTGTTTACAAGCAGAACATAAGGCAGAAGCTCTAGTCAGTCCGATATGAAATAAGCCCAGCAGAATTCAGCTGTTTTCAAGCACAGGTGTTAAAGCTTGGGTTAAGAAAAGCTTCTGAAATTGATGCATAATATTTGGGGTACACAGATGGGAGAGTCTGTTTGGTGTTGTGAACAGAGGGATGTTGATGAGTTTTACTGAGGCTAACTGGGAACTGTTGTTTTTTTTTTTTTTTTTTTAACTTGAGTATTTGTCTTCTATATAGGTCTAATCCTGTTCAACTCATTCATCAGTGACTCGGATAAAAAGGCAGGGAGCACCCTCAGCATGCTTGCTGATGGTACCGAGCTGGAGGAGGGACTGAGACCCCAGGGGGCTGCGCTGCCATTCAGAGGGACCTGGCGAGGCTGGAGAGCTGCACAGAGAGGAACCTCATGGAGTTTGGCAAGGGCAGGGCCCTGCAGCTGGGGAGGAAGAACCCCCGGCACCAGGACAGGCTGGGACCGACCTGCTGGAGAGCAGCTCTGCAGGGAAGGACCTGGGTCCTGGTGAACAAGCTGACCATGAGGCAGAACATGCCCTCCTTGTGGCCACAGGATGCTGGGCTGCATTAGGAAGAGCGTTGCCTGCAGATCCAGGGAGGTGAATCCTGCCTCTCGGCTCAGCCCCGCTGAGGCTGCGCGTGACCTGCTGTGTCCGGTTCTGGGCTCCAGTGCGAGAGACATGGAGATACTGGAACAGGTCTAGAGAAGGGTCACTAGGATGGTGAAGGGACTGGAGCATCAATCCCATGAGGAAAAGCTGAGAAAGCTAGGACTGCTCAGCCTGGAGGAGACCGAGGGGGGAATCTTAGCAATGCGTGTAAATATCTGAAGAGAGGGTCCTCTAAGGAGGACGAGGCCAGGCCCTTATCAGCAGTGCCCAGGGGCAGGACTGGGACTGAAGCACGGGGAATTCTGTCTGAACACGAGGAAAAGCGTCTTGGCTCTGGGAGTGACAGAGCACTGCAATGCAAGTTGTTCTCAAACTAACTCGCATAGCGGAACCACTAGAAGAGTCTTAGGGAGAAGAGAGAAGTTATTATTAGACTTGCCTGTGAAGCTGATCTTTTTTTACATGGGAGAATGGGTTTCCTTCTGTATATAATGAAATAGGCTGTGTGGGTGGGTGCTTTTTATGTTTTGTTTTCCATTTGAAATATGTAAAAAGTTTTGAAAGTTTTGAAATAAAATATTAGAAAGCATTGGGTAATACCTTTGATTTATGTACTACTTCTGTGTAATTTTCCTGAGTTCAGCACTTTCTATGTCTTGCTTTGATATTTGATGATATCTTCCAACTTCTTTACTGTTGTACTTCAGTATTCAAATTTCTTGGAACTATGACATGAGAATCACCTGTTTTGTGTGTAATACAGCTATTGGAATTCAGTGTTATCTTTCTAGTGAAGAGATGGTACATTTAATAAAAAATAATTAACTTGATGTTCTAAACTGGACCTCAGTTTGGTAGTCTGAGCATTTTTCTAAGGCATGTTTTATTAGAGTATAGAGATATTCTGTGTTTTATTTGAGTAACTGTGAATTGCACTCCCCAAGGAGAAATCAGACTTTTCTCTAGAAAAGCACAAAAGGTGTGTGAACAGGATGTGACTAGAGATCTGTGTGGATGCTATTTTGCTCTATAGTTTGAGGAACACATGGGTGGTATTCTTCCTCAAAACGTAGATTTATGTTATGTGCAATCCTAATTAAAAAGAAAAAAAAAAAACAGATGCTGATGAATCAGAAGCTGAGTGCTGGAAACTCCCTTGAGAAAGGAATGGGCAGAATTCAGCTCAAGATGAAACTTCGCAGGCGATGCGTCTCAGCAGTGCGATCCGGGTTGAGCACATCGGATCAGATTTGTCCAGCTGATGTTAGTATAAATTGTGGAAGGCGTGACATGATCCCACGTATGCTGTAGTTTACGGATGAAGTCTGACAGCAGTGTTTGTCCATCGCGATTTGCTTACGTTGTCTTTTCTTTTTTTCCTGAGCCTGTTACACTGTGATGCTTCCAGTGCTTTGGATTTATGTATTCTAAATAGAATTGAATTTATTCTCATATTTGGAGTTCAGCTTTGCTTGTCAGAAGTCTGAATTTCTGCTACTTGAACAACATAGTGACTCGTGCAGCATCCTCTACCTTATCTTCTAATGGCAAGTACGTTGGAGATGCTTAGTTTGTTCAATTGCGTTGCAAGCTAAGGATCATTGTATAATAAAGCCCTTGTACATTTATTATGTTCTGATGCATTTGTGGAGAGCAGTTTGTGTTAGCTGCTGTTTGTACGTTGTTGGATATGTCTGCTGTCTTGTGTAAACCAGAAGTTTGAAATAAGACATCAATATTGGCCTTTTACGTTTGTTGGGAGAAAATAAGAAACTGATGAACTTCAGATTTTCTGGAATATTTTTTGGAGAATTGCAACAAATGTTAAGGACAATATCCTGTCATAGTGAGTACATGAATTACTGGAAGTTTAAGAGCTGCATTTATTTTTTGTGTGTATGATGGATATATAAATACAGGCATGCTTAACAAAAAATGTGAAAAATTGTGAAACATGTTACTGAAATGTTGACTTGAATGTGAGACTATTGAGATCGCTTAATGCCTGAAAATAGGAAGGCTTTTTGGGGGAGTGAAAACACAAGAAGAGTCCAGTTGCAAGTCCTCACGGTTCAGTTAGATGAAGCTGTCACACATGGTCCCAGCGCCAGCAGCGCAGCGAAACCGTCTCGGAGGGACACAGCAGATGCCAGCGAGGCCCTTTGCAGAGAAAGGAGTGAAATATTAAGATAACGGTGTAGGGTATGTGGAGGTTCATATCATAAAAGCTTTAAGAAAGACAAAGTATGACAGACCCTTTAAAAAGGAAAAGCCTTAGATAAGGGCTGGCAGTAAGTACAAATGCTGATTTGTTGACATTTTCAAAGCCTTCAGATTTGCTCACTGACCTTATAAAGGAAGTGAAAGGAGCCTTTGTGGAAGAGAGGTGGTAGTTTAGGTTAACTAATACCTTTCATATAAGCAATTCGATTTATTTGAAGTGGAAGACAGAGATGCAGTAACTAAATTGAAAGTTAAATTCTAAAATCCCATTTTATGGAGGAGAACAGTAAAACCAATGCATATTGTTAATGAATCCTGATTTAGAGAGGCTGACACTAGACTAGAAGCTGGTGGCTAGTTTTATGAACTGTTAAGATATTCCTCTATTTTTTCCTGCACTATTTTCATGTATATGTATTTGGGAATTAATATTTTAAGCTCTTGAGATTTTAAAACTTAATCAGATGCAGGTGGTTTTCCAGAGATTTGCACTGCTTCCACCTAACTGCTCAAGCAGGTTAACAGGGTAAAAGTGCTCAACTAGAGATAAAGCTAAGCAGGTCTTCAGATTCCATTCAGACAGGTTCTCTGTCCTAATGGAGCACATGCACTTTACTCTTCTGACTGAGATTTGCAGACTAGTTTCCTATGAGGATATTTTGCTGGACTGAAGCTCTTGAGGTTCATACGGTGTTTTTGAGAAGCTGTTGCTTGCTGTCCTATGATCTCTCTGACTTGAGCAGGAAGATATAATAGGAAAAAATACATTGTGGTTTGTGACTTTTTAGCGGAACAGCAGTCAAGCTGGACTGCATTTCGAGGGAAAATCTATGCCATTACTAAGACTTAATGCTGAATAACAGAAGGGCAAGGTACAGACATATGGATACTAATGTACTGGAAAAATAAGTGCTCAAAACTGAATTATTTGCATGATTTCATTACTGCAGATCTGGATAAGAGATTCACGTAGCAGCAGGGAGATTATTTGGTTTCTGAGAAGGGCTGTCACTTCATTTCACATCCTGGCTTTACTGGGTGGTTTAATAGTTCCCATCTCAAACTTCAGTGTTTCCTTATCAGTGCATTTGTCCTGTTGGGTGAACACGTGTGTACTTGTTCTGTGTGTAAATAGAGATCTGAAAAGGGAGGATGCTGTTTGGAGATGCTAAAGCTTAGGAGTGTCATTGCCTTGAGTTTTTAACTTGTTTCCTTACCCTTTGTGTTCTGGTGGGGAGGAAAGGCTGGTTCTACCTCTTTTCTTGGTACAGACATTTGTGATGCAAGAGAACTGAAGTCTTGGCAGGGCAGCCACAGCCAAAGCTGCTGTTCTTTGTTTGACATGAGTTGTTTGATAATCAGGCGAGGGAAGCTGCTTAAGGTGAAGGGCTCTATGTAGAAGTGGCTGTGACTTACGCAGGTCTGGTGGAGCAATGTTTCCATGGAAAGGAAAAGGATACCCGAGACTGATTTTTAGGAGAAGCATGGTATTAAACATAGCGGTCTTCCTTGATTTATTTATTAGTTGTGTGAAGCTCCTTTGGGTTTGGATGTAGCCAAAGTAGACTGTTATGACATGTAACTAGGCAGTTGTTCAGACTGCTTCAAACTGGCCTCTTTGAAAGTGCTGGTGTGAAGGCAGATGCTGTATCCTCAGTAGAAATGAGAATCACCCTCCTCCTGTGCGAGGCCGGCTCCCCTGATGCTGTTCTTGTGCTGCTGCTGTCACTGAAGCATCCAAAGCTCCTCTTCGTAGTGCTAAGTGGCATGGATACTGTCTGCTGGGGTAGGTTACTGCTCCAGAGACCTGAGTGAGTGACAAAAGGGATTAAAGGTGCATCTTTTCATTGAGATAAACAATGTTTTAAACCTACACGCATGAGAAAATTGTGGATTCTCAGTTCCTCAAAAGGCGGAACACTTGTTTCCCTCTAGCTGATGTCAAGAAAGGAGCTTCTCTATGAAACAGTTGCATTTTATAGCACTCATTAAAGCTTTCAGACTGTCCAGTGTCCTGAATATTTTGCTTGAGGCAGGGAAGCTTCTCAGTTCAGTCCTGAACTATACCTCCACCGTGAACAAAAGCAGGTGCAGCTGGATGTGCAATAAAGTTTAGTTACCACCCCCTTACCAGCTGTAAATGTGTTTTTGGAGGCAGCATCTGCAAGGCAGGGGCTGAGCAGCCTAGGGCTGGCCGTGCTGGAGGCCTCGCTAGAGGAGCCGTAGCGCTGCCGCAGCCTCCCCCAGCACCGAGTGCGCTTCGGCCTTTGCGGTTCGGTGGGACCGCACGCGGCAGCCCCGGGGGGCGCAGGGAGCCCCGGTAACGACCCGGGCTTCTCCCGCGCTGCCCCCGCAGAGCTCGGGCTGTGAAACCCGTCCGAGGCGCTTCGGGGGCGGGGGAAGGCGGCCGCAGCCGCTGCTCCCCGGGAGCAGAGGGGGTGCCCGGTGGCGTCAGCACCGCTCCGGTCCCGCGCCGCCGCTGGGGTTCGGCAGGACAGGGAGGCCAGCGCACAAATGGCCTCGA
>JAWLRI010000121.1:680576-691000 GCA_034781795.1 Crypturellus tataupa
GGGGAGGCGCCGCCCCCGCCGCACGGGCCCCGCGCGCCACGGCGGGCCCGGCCCTCACGGCTCCCCGTGTGTCGCCCGCAGATGGCGCAGTGCGTGACCCGCGTGGAGCTCTCCGTGGCCTGCGAGCATCTCCTCGACAGAGACGTGGGCTCCAAGTCCGACCCGCTCTGCGTCTTGCTGCAGGACGTGGGAGGCGATCGCTGGGCTGAGGTAAAAGCCGTCGCGTCTCCCGGCTGGCATGCAAAAATCCTAACTTTCCGAAACGGGGGCAGAAGCAGCTCGTTTTTTCCTAGTAGCCACGTCACTCTATTTATTGTGTTAGCGTGTAACTATTATATTAGTGTTTTGTGAATAGTTCCTGGTTTTTCTCCTTCGGGTGTAGGCTGGGGATTGAGCTATGGCCCTGTGGGCTTTGCTCCTCTGTGTTGTGAGGAGGCCGTGGGCTCCGTGGTGTCGCCCTGACCAGACCTGCAGCCCTTCCTCCCCCAGCGATCAGAGTCCACCTCCGCACGGGCCTCCTCTTTCCTTTCTGTAATCTTTTTATTCTCAGGATTCCTCTGTGCCATAACGCATGTTTGTACTCAATGTAGTTTGTTTTTCTGGGTAGGTATCAGTAAGTGGAATATCGATTCTCTAGAGCATGGCCTGTGTTTAAGCCTGAGGCAACACCAGGGAAATAAAGAGTTTTAGGGAAGAAAGTGTGATTTATTTAATTTAATTTATTTCATGTAATTTATTTAATTTTATTCTACTCCTGTTAGATAATCACTTTTTCTCTCTGCTTGCGCAGTTAGATCGAACGGAGAGGATAAAGAACTGCCAGAAACCTGAATTCTCCAAGAAATTCATCATCGACTACTACTTTGAGAAAGTGCAGAAACTGAAGTTTGGCATATATGATATTGATAATAAATCCTTTGATTTAAACGACGATGATTACCTTGGAGGGATTGAATGCACACTCGGACAGGTATGTGTAGAAATACGTTCAGAGCTCTCTATAAAATACACATAACTGCTGGCTTTATTATGATGAGGGGGAGGAAAGACTGGTATGTCGGAGGCTTTGTCACAATAAAATCTGAGAACCTTTTGTTGGTTACTGTCACTTAACAGATGGGTTAGTGCTACCAGTGGATGCAGGCAGAAAAGTTTTTATGTTGAGCTGGAGCTTCTACCTGATTTGGGGAACTCGAGTAGAGGAGCGTGCACAGCTGCGGGGCAGGGTCGGGAAGACACTGGAAAAAAATCTTTGGGAGATCAGAAAATAGAGGTGGTTTACAGTTAATTGGATAAAGTGGGCAGCTTTTCCAGCATTGAAAGGAATCTAGACGTGAGGAACACATTTGGAGACTTGTAACAGAGCTGTTCTAGCATGTTTGCTGTCCTTTGCAGGAAAAGATGATCAGACAGTAAATTTAAGGGAATAGGATTATTCATGATTCTATGTTTATTACTCAGAAGTGTTTGTATAGCTGGAAGTAGAAAGGTAAGAGTTCAGGGTATTAAAAAATACTTGATTAAAATGAAGTATTTTTTTAAATAGTTTTTAGCTACTTAGAGTGAAAATGTCCCTTTTTTGTCTTGGGGGAAACAGAAATAGGAGACTGAGGTTAGATCTGGAGACAAGTTAGTGGGTACTATTTTGAGAGTATTGAGAGAGTATTTTTCAAGCTGCATAAATATTTCAGGAGTGCAAATTCTGATTGCTGTCACTTTTGAAGATGGATCTAAAGCCTTTTAGATCTTTTAGCAGAATTTGAAATTTTTGCTCTCAAAGAATTTCTTTTTATTTGAGCTGATATACTTACTTGCTGTCTTCTAACCTCAGATTGTGTCCAGCTCAGTGTTCACCCGACCTTTGGAACTGAAGAAGGGAAAACCAGCAGGAAAAGGCACTATTACGGTAGATGAGCTATTTTTCTCTGGAAAAAAAATGACTGTTCTTGCTCTCTTGTTTTATTGCATTTAGGGCAGTGTTTTTTTTTATTATTACTTTTTTTTAAATTTATTTTTATTAGTGTCTTCAAAAACTGCAGTTGTAGCATACAGGAGAGGTAGATTTTTGTAACTGTACACAGAGTTCTTTCATGCACTAAATATGTTCAGAGCTCTGGATTTTTTTTGCTTTTTAACTTTTTTAATTTTTATGTCGCAGATTTCAGCAGAGGAGATTAAAGATGCCAGAGTTGTGTATTTGGAAATTGAAGCTCGAAACCTGGACAAAAAGGTATTGATTCTTTAAATGATATTGCATGCTTCTGCAAGTGTTGACTGTATTTACAGTTAGTGCCTTTCAGCCATGAGTCTCACTGTATTTGCCAGTGTTCAACTAAAGTATGTAATACACACTGAAAAAGGCTCTTTGCAGTTCGTTACTGGTTGTGCAGTGGACTGGAGACAAAAGTTTGCACTGAAAAACATGGTGTCAGCCTGGAAACTTAACTTCTTTATAGTTTTTTATAAGTTTTGTTTGAGCAAGTAGTTGTATCCAGGGAATCTTTTGGTTTTGCAGTGAGCTAGGTTTTATATAATAATATATAAGGAGGAAAAGGGAAAGATGTAGGTGTGCTACCTTGATGTTGTTGTAAGTCCAGGTTTGATTCAGGGTATCAGTGACCTCACTGCACAGCTGATCATATGGTCCAATTTATGGTAACAGAAATGATCTGTGGAGGCTCAGTCTTGGAAGTAGAACTGGTATGTTCTGGTGATTTTGAAAATGAGGCAGTTTACAATTGTAAAGAGTAAAACAAATTTGCAGTTTGTGTTTTGCAGTTTGTGTTTTTTTTTAATTTACTTTTTATTTTTAAGCATGTTCTATGGGGCTTTTATCCTTGCAGGATTTCTTGGGTAAATCGGATCCATTTTTGGAGTTTTACAAGCAGACTGATGCTGGAACATGGCAGCTGGTGTACAGATCTGAGGTAGCATTTCTGCACTCATGTATACTGTGTTGTTGAGTCAGTCAGGGCCTGCTCCTGCCCAAAGCAGGATTCCCCCCCCCCCATCATGCCTTGCACCAGTCCTGCAAGGAAAATTGTCATATAGACCCCATTTCCCACTCCCACTAAAGGACGTAGCTGACTGGTATAGCAGAAAATTGTTTACTTTCTGCCTTGTCACTGAATCAAGCTGGTTTAGTGATCAGTCCAGCCAAGCAAGAGATGACGAGGAGCAGAGCATCCCCTTTTCAGCGATAATGAGCTGTGTTAGATGAGATTGGCTTGGCTCTAAAGTTAAATTTTATCCTCAGCTGATAGCTCTGCTTTCTTACAGCACCTGACCTTCTGCTTGGTGTCTCGTGCATGTCGTGGTCGGTTAGATAACACTGAGGCTGTAATAGATTGCCCCAGGAGTGCAGAACTCTCATGGTAAATTTCTTAATAATGTGTGCACAGTGACCTCATTATTTATTGTAATTTTTAAGGTGATTAAGAACAACCTGAACCCATGCTGGAGGAAATTCAGTGTTCCCTTGCAGACATTCTGTGGTGGAGACTTTAATAAACCTATCAAGGTACAGCCTTCAGAAATTCTCTCTGTATTGTTGTAAGTAACCCTCTCTCTGTTGACATGATCTTCGAACTATCAAGTAGACTAGTCATATTAAAAATTTTAGATTGCTTTTCTAAAATAATAATTTGGTAGATAAGTGATTATATGTCTATTAAATACAACGTTAAAACATGAGTTGTCAAAGTGAAATTGGAAAATGCAGAAGTGACACACTTTTTAATGATTAGTTATTTTGATTAATTATATGATGACTCTGGACTTTTTTTTCCTTCCTCCTTAATACTACTTCTCAGTTATCTGAGATACTCAAATATATTGGACAAACTTGAATGGCACTACTGAAAGGAGGAGTCTTTAGTGTAGACTTCAGCTTTATCCTTTCACATGAACAGGAGCTTATCCAAAATTCCTTTTGATTTTACTAGAAATTTGGTTTTGAGTCAGAACTCTTAATTGCTTGAGTTTTTGCATATGATGACTAGTTCTATCTGATACCAGATCATGCCGATAGAGGAAAAATTATAAGTTGCTACAAAAAAAGTCATAGCAGGTTAATACGTTGAAGTGTCTGTTTCTAAACAATGTATTGGTAAGTAAAGATATTGAAAGCCATAGATATTTCTAAGTGAGGAAGGTCTCTCAGCTTATTCAACTCCTAAACACGTTTTATTTGCAGAATTTTCCTGCCCCATGATGTCGATGAAGTGGAACACTGAAAGTTTGCTGTTACAGGTTTAGCATAAAGCACGTGTGCTAATCTTTTTATTTGTGCAGCATGGCAAATCCAAAGAATTACTGAGATGATTGCCTTGGAAACAGATTTTAAAGTGTGCTGGTGTTATTGGCAATGCCCCAAGTAGTGTTCCTGAGCTTTGTCACTGGGCAGCCAGCATTCCTGGGTCCCAAGGAAGTCCTCTTGATACAAAAGTGAACAGAAAAATGTGAAAAGGAGATGGACAAGTGATAAGTATCTCTTTGCCAAACTGACTTAAACACATTTCAGGCATTCCATTGCATGAGGCTGTATTTCCTGTAGGCAAGAGAGATTTGGTTTTTTTGGGAACCGTTTGTGCTTTGCAATTCACTTTGGAATGACCTGCTTTTTAAAAATGGTGGATTTTTGCTGTTCCTTTCCAGCAGAATTCTTGGTGCATTTGCAAGTACTCCATTAAATTTCATGACAAACCTTTGAGGAAATAGTATGTTTTACTTCACTTGCTGATTAGGAGATTCTGTCTGATGTCACAATAGGGAATCCATACTAAAAACCAAAAATGTTGCTGGCAGCCCTAACAGTGCAATATAGAGCTGGAATTTCATAGAGCAGTAGGTGAAAAGTGCTGGAGAATCTTTAATTGTGTTAGATAGTTAAACCATTCTTGGAACAGGGCAGTTGTTTTACGAAAAGTTAGGCAACCAGATTTACTTTATTTGGCATTTGCCATTCTGAAACTCTTGAAGATTCTAAAAGTTATGTAGGAAAAAATTATGCATGAAATACAGTTATCAGTGAACAGAGAACTCCTCATACTGAAATCAGTTTGTGTCTCCTAAACATTGGCTTTGTTGGCCAGATATTACAATTTGTATTGGGAAGTAGGTACTGAATATGCACATGAACATAAATCTTGTGATCAAATTAATGATGCTACCTAATATTTCAGTAATTCTTTCTTCACTGTTGTGCAAAAAGTATTGTCCTTTTTTTGTTTTAAGACTTTCTCA
The DNA here is from genome assembly GCA_034781795.1 of Crypturellus tataupa. Lineage (NCBI taxonomy): Eukaryota > Metazoa > Chordata > Aves > Tinamiformes > Tinamidae > Crypturellus > Crypturellus tataupa. The sequence goes on from JAWLRI010000121.1 coordinate 685,821, forward strand.
AATTTGTGATGCAACCTAATATCCTTAAGGGGCAAGTAACAATAGCTCTACCTGTCCCCATGTTGTCCCACCAGTTGTTTAAATGCCAATAGTAAATGTGAAGTTTAAAAAAAAAAATCCGCCTTTCCGTCCACTTGATTGTGTATGCATAAAGGAGAATCTGTTGAATTTCAGAAATCTGTCCTGTGGGCAAAAGGAACATTTTACTTAAATGTATTCCTGTGGGCAAAAGGAACATTTTACTTAAATGTATCCCAAGGTTTTTAATACTCAATAGTACAGTTACAAAGAAATAATTTCTCAGTAAGTAAGAATAATTCATCAGTGAATTAAGCATAGTACCCTGCAGTATTGCTAGCTGTGCCTCACAAAGCAGCTATTGGCAGGTTTTTGGTATTTCTGTCTTAGCTATTGGCAGCTTCGTGGTATTTCTGCCTTGTGTTGCGTCTTCTGCGCATCTATGGCAGCACAGCTCTACAAGTTGCGTGTTGTGAGTCTCAACCAGTTCAGAAAACCCTTTCAAAAGGAGTTTTGTTCTATGCTAGGTCATGCTCTGAACTACAACTAGAACTGGACCTAAATACAGTTTTGTTACTGCGGCAGAAGGGGTAACTTGAAGACAAGAGCAAGGTCAGAGGAACAGGAGGAAGCTCATGGAGGTGGTGACTGCTGAATTCTCTAACAGCGTCTCCAGGGGCATCAGTGTGAAGGAGACCCTGCACTGTGAATCCTCACCTTGGTCTCTGATGAAAACATTCTTGAGTAGATGAGCCCTGACATAACTGAATGACTTTTAGCGTGCACAGGAGAGGAATGGAAAACTGGTGAGCTGGAAAGGATAAAGGCAAGAAGTGGGGACCGCGGTCTCAGGAGTGACTTTTTTTTCCCATTGAGAGGACCAGATGATGATATGATGCTTCCTGAATGCACTAGTTAAGCTGTTATTCACCCAGCATTTTGTAAAGATTTCACAGTGTAAGATCTCTAGTGGATCAAGGGTAATAAAGCATCTTGAAAGAACCTTGTCCTCCCCTTCAGTGATGTAACCACTGCACTTGACATCCTCATCCAGGTGTTATAGATGAATTCATCTTGTTCCCTCATCCTGAGGAAAAAGCTCTCACTAGGCTTTATACTGGGGTTGCACCAGTTTCTCCTTTATTAAAACCAGATCCCAAGAAGAGAGCTTTTGAATTCATGTTAGTGCATGACTGGGCAGCAGTTCAAAACTTTGTTTCTGGGTTGACTGCTTCACAGTTACCTGTGTTCTCCCATCTTGTGTGTTGTGTGCATCCAGCAGGGTCTGCTCTCAGCTGCAGTCACTTGTATTTTAGCTGTAATGCTCTTTTGCATTAGCTAGCTCAGAGGTTTCAAGCTTGTGGTGAAGTAAACATAACTAGTTGTTAATAAAAATTTAGAATTTACTTGATGTAAGATACAGGGGAAGAAAATGACAGTGCACCATGGAAATTGTAGTTTCTTTGTAAATCCATGCTATTGACAGGCATAAAGAAGGAGTATGTTTAGAAGGAGCTCAGATAAGACACTTTTTATCTGTTTTTTCCATTATCCAGTTGTGTCCCTTGTCCTGAACTAGCTCAAGTTCTCAGCTTTGGTTTGCGAGACGTGTTTTTTTTGCAGGGAGGAGGGTTTTTTTTTGTGTGTGTGTGTCTCTTTTTTTTTTTTTTTTTTTAAGTGGGAGAAGTTTTTAATTTAAGCAAACTTTCCCTTTGCATACTCGAATGAGTGAGCAATCTCATGTCTTCCTCGGTGATTCATTCTCAGTGTTTCTGTTGCTGCCAGGTCTCAGTAATGTGAACGGGACCGCCAGCTCGGATTTGGTGGGGGTGTTCATGCTGCGTCGCTGCGGAGCTGCGGGAGCAGGAGGCTGCGTGGTGAGCAGCTGCCCTCACCCCATGCAGGGCACTTGCCCATTGCTTGCTGTCTCTTCCCTTCCAGGTACAGTGCGCAGATCACGATAGCGATGGGTCGCATGACTTGATAGGCAGTTTTGAAACTAACCTGACTCAGCTGCAGAAAGCGGGTGACAGCTCTCCGGTGAGCTTTTTCACTTCCCTCTCTCCAATCCATGATTCAGCCTTCCACAAATCCCTTTGAATATTAACTTCTGTTATATGTATTTTTAACTGCTGCTCCAAAAGGTTTTTTTTCTGCCTGTATGTTTTTAGTGCACACATGTCTGGGAAAAATAAAATGTGGCATGGGGATATGTTGCTGATGAGGGAAAGCTTTTCTGAGGTCTTTCCTCACATGTTACTCCGTGTTGATAGCAGAAGCATCCAATTTAACTTGCCAAGTAGTGGCCAAAGTAGCTGCTAACCCTTTGAAGTAAAGCTTCAGAGTACCACCAGACATTTAGATAATCTCTGAAATTCTACAATGCCTGACAGTATTCTGTTTCCGTAATTTGCAATGCTGTAAGTACAGATGATGCTTATTTTGTAACCTGCTGCTTGCATGCTTGCTTTTTGTAGGTAGAATTTGAATGCATTCATCCTGTGAAGAAACAAAAGAAAAAGAACTACAAAAACTCTGGCATCATTAGGATAAAATCCTGCAAGGTAGAAGGATTTTGTTTGTTTAGCTGTTTTGTTTTCTAGTTATAAAAAAATCGACGTGCTTCAGGTCTGTTTGTGTCTTCCTTTAGATTGAAAGAGATTACTCTTTCCTGGACTATGTCATGGGAGGCTGCCAGATTAACTTCACAGTGAGTTCGTTTGCCCACCACATCATTGCTTCTTTTCCTGCTGTTTACCAAGAAGTTATGTGATTGTTCTACTTGCAGTGTGTGTTCTTATGAACTGATGAGGATTGCAGAAGGCAAGAGATTTCATGGAATTACCTTTTGCAGTTAAATAGTAACTTTAATATATCTGGACGTTCTTAAATTTCTTTTGAGTAATTGCTTCTCAGTCTAGCAGTGGAAAGGCTGCCTGTGCCTTAGATAAATGCACCAAGGGGAAGAGGTGTGTGGACTCACCTGTCTCTGTGTGGGGTTGCATTAGTGTCTGGGAGGGAGGGAGCTATTTGGGGCTGCTCTTATCTCTGTGTCTGGATCTGCATCTTTTTCTTTATTTACTCATGGGGATACTTCAGTGATCTGCTGCTATTATATATAGGTGGGTATAGACTTCACTGGCTCCAATGGAGATCCCAAGTCACCAGATTCCCTTCACTACATCAGCCCGGATGGGATAAACGAGTACCTGATTGCTATCTGGAGTGTAGGAAGTGTCGTCCAGGATTATGACACGTAAGTAGGAGGCTCTTAACTCATCTACTGCCACTGCAGTAAAAATGTGTCACCACAGGTGGCGGTGGTAAAGGCTTGTTCCACAGCTCCAGCATTTGAGTGACTGAAGTGTTCCCTTTCCTTGGATTCATTCAGGAGCTGCTATTTCTTCCTGCTGCATTTCTCCCTGCTTGGGGGAGGCAGAGACAGCATGTCATAGTTTGATTTATTTGCTTGATTTGTCCTTTCACTTATACCCTTTTTTATGGTCCGGGATTACTCTGTTGCTTTAATTCACATTGATGCTGACAATTGCTGACAATTCATTTCAAACATGAATACCCTGTTTGCATTGGGGACAGCACATTTGCTTGCTCTGTCCATTAGCCATGTCATGATTGGGTTGGCTTTCCTCATGGTACTTTGAAATCCCATTTGATACTGTGAGATGCTGTATTGGAAGAATTTTTTTAATGCCTTAAACCTTTGGGTAGCTGATGACTGGCCTAAGAGAACTAGGTAGCATATCAGTTCTTCACAGCAGCAATGCAATCTTGGTCTCCAAGTGATTTCTGTGAATAAACCAGAATAGTAAGTACTAATGAAAGGTTCTTAAACTTTTTTTTTTTTTTTTTCTCTTTGCCTTTGTCTCCAGGGACAAGCTGTTTCCTGCATTTGGGTTTGGAGCTCAGGTTCCTCCTAACTGGCAGGTAGGGGCCTGTGAGCGCCGTGTTGTTGCTCTGTGCCTGCTGCATTCCCTGATCGGTTGTCGTGTCCCTCTCCTAGGTATCTCATGAGTTTGCTTTAAACTTCAACCCCAGCAACCCTTATTGTCAAGGTGAGGAAACCTTTTTATCAGTGTTTCATGAAAGAGAGACTAATTGCAAGCATTGCCTTTCTTTCATAACTAATGAAAAACAGGTGCAGCCCCAAGATTTGCCACAAACCAGATTTACTCTCATGTGGACACTGTCAGGAGTGAACATGTGTTGATGTTGATACTCACTGCTATCCTGCTCTTTGGTCATCTGTCCATTAGGAGTTTACATCTGTGTGGGAGTTGTTATCTTTTGCTGTACTGCTTAATAATGCTGAGAAAAGAATTGATGAGGAAGTTTTAAGGCTTCTGTGCAGCTTGCTTTCCTTGTATTGCAGGGATCCAAGGAATCGTGGATGCCTACCGCCAGATCCTCCCTCAGATCCGTCTCTACGGGCCAACCAACTTCTCTCCTATTATCAACCACGTGGCAAGGTTTGCAGCACATTCGGCGCAGCAAGGGAACGCCTCTGTGAGTTGATGTTGCTCCTTGTTGCTCTGTGCTTGGGGAGTGTTTCGTGCTAGGATGACGTGGAATGGTAAAGGAGTCTCCTCTCCTTGCTCAGGAGCTGAAGTTTGAGCCTCTTCAAGTCTAAAATGACGCCAACAGTTCTCTCCTGGTTCATACTGTTATGTAGTTGTTCTTGGTACATATTGACGAGCTTCTAATGTTCAATTATATCTATTTCCTTTCTGGGAGTTTTCTGGCATTGTACTTATTGTTGAGTATATGGGTGAGCTGTCTTGGCTTCCAGACCAAGTGGGCTGTGTAAGCAGTTACCTCAGCCAGATCTCTCTCTTGACAAGCTTAAGGACCTTTAGGGAGTGCAAAGTATAAGGACCTCCTCACTCTCTTTAAGGATTTTTTTCCCAAACAATTCTGCACTCAACAATAGATATGTAAAGAAGACCTGAATAATATCCACGAAGCTGGGAGGAGTAGTGGATACTCCAGAGGGCTGCGCTGTCATCCAGAGGGACCTGGACAGACTAGACAACTGGGCGGTCAAAAACCTCATGAAATTCAACAAGCCCAAGTGCACGGTCCTGCACCTGGGGAGAAATAACCCCAAACATCAGTACAGGCTGGGGACCGACCTGCTGGAGAGC
>JAWLRI010000121.1:695062-726115 GCA_034781795.1 Crypturellus tataupa
CCTCGACCTGCTGGAGACGCTCCTCTTAATGCACCCCAAGATCCCATTGGCCTTCTTGGCCACGAGGGCACACTGCTATTATGGAAGGTCTTTAGTGTTAGTGGCACAGAGGAAGCATCTGAGTCAGCTGGGGTTGGGTGTGAGGAGCGGCCGAGGCAGAGCAAGTCAGTGTGCAGCTGATGCCCTGTGCTGCTCTGAGACAAGCTGGTGGTTCAGCGTTAGCTGGTGGAAGGACTCGTCCATTTTCCTGGCGCACAACAGTTGTGAGAAGAATTTAGTGATTTAGCACACGTTCCTGGTAGGTTACACACATGGGAAAGCAAAACCTGGCTTTAAACTCACTCCTCCCCCAGATTGAGCTATTCTGGATGGTATTAACCACCGAAGTCTAAAATACCACTTGCTTTTGACAGGCAGCATAATCAGGCACACCGCTGAGCAGACAAGTTTTTGCTGTTTTTTTTTATTCCAATACAATTTTGATGGTGATACATTCTCCCAAGCTCCATAAGCAGCAATTTCCTTCCTCCAGAGAAAGCTGGAGTAGCTCTTTAAGGTACTTCAACATCTAGCTTGCAGCACCCAATTTTCATGAGTTTCTGTGTTCAGACATTTATAACCTGCAGGTAGAACTCACCTAACTGTATATTTATAATCTGTTTTGCAAGCCTAAGTCTGATTTTTATTTCTGTTTTAATTTATTTTAAAATAAAAAAAATATATTTTAAAAAATAAGAATTATTTTTAAATAATTATTTTATTTTTTGGAAAGTAGTGAAGGGGGAAATTTGCAGCAGTGATGCTGAAGGCTCAGCAGTCCTTTGGTGCAAGGAATACCAGGGGTATTTTCTTTGCTACAGTGGTTAGGAGGAATATGAGCTCTGGGAAAGGTGGGTAGCAGAATGCATAGCGAGAAATGTGTTTCTCCTTTTTAAACTTATATATGTTCTGCTCAAAAAGAAGAAGAAGAAAAAAGAATTTTCTCTAATGCCTGCCTATCTCCATGGGAGCTGAGACAGTTGAAGTAGCTGCCTTGTCTGCAGTCACTTCAGGTGACTGCAGACGCTGTGCTCACTTGATGACAGAAGCCGGTGGTGTTTTATTTTGTTTGTTTCTTTTCTCCCTGCTCTTGAGAAGAAAAAGCACCCAACTCTTTGAGGATGACTGCTGCTGTGGAGCAAGGCCTGTCTTGGCCGCGCAGCTTTGTCTAGTTTCTCTGCACCTGATTCTCATTCTCCCATGGCTGCTGCTCTCAGATGCAGGAGGGCTGCAGTTCTGGTCGGAGGTGAGGACACGTGTCCTGTACCTCATGCTGCCTCGGGTGTAGCCGGAATGCAGGGCTGCAGGATGCTTGTTGCCTGGGGTAGGGCAGAGCCTGGGTTTTCCTACGTTGCCCTTCCCGTGTTCACTCTCCCAGTGGGTGCGCCTGTTCCTGGTTCCAAATCACCTATAGCCATAGGAGGTATGTTCACACTGGGTCCCTCTGACAGTGCTGTGTGGGTGTCGAGAATACTTTCACCTCTGCTTCTTGATGAAAAGATAACTTGCATGAGGTTGTTTCCATTTCTTCTTGCTCTAGCCAGATCCTGCTGACACATTTGGACTCTGAAAACCTGTGAACTCCTTTTGAGTCATGGGTTTGACAGATTCAGCTCTCAAAATCAATTTAGAGGCAAGAGGGAAGGGAACAGGGTGTATGTTTTGTGGTACCTGGCCCAGTGCTGTCCCACTGAAGGATGTTCTGTTGTTATTTCCCCTTGAACTACTGCAAACTACTTCAGGTGTCTCCCATGGGGTAAACTTACCGGTTGTTTATCTATCAGCTGTCTTAGTACAATATTTGTCCTATGTAGGTGTCAGCACCCAGAACCAAGGGAAGATTCTTCTTCCCTCGCATGTTCTCTGCGCTAGTATTTAGACAGCATTTCTCACCACCAGCATCACTGGGAAAGTTTCTTCATAAACACTCACAAAGACCTTGCACTGTCAGCTTCTTAGGCCTACAGGGTCCAGAATCCATTACCCATGTCTTCCTCTGCATAGGGCCAATTGCTGTCCACCTCAGCCAGCTTGTTTCTGGATTCCAGAGACACTGGAACTGTGTCACCAGGTCTTCCTGGTGCCCTTTTCAATTATGTCATTTGGACACTGACAGCTCAAATTACCTGTAGGTAAGTCCATTACTAAGGGTTCGTTACACTTAGAGGAGGCTTTGCACAAGGTGTAGTGTAGAGAAGAGGCTGCTCCTCCTTCTTGTCAAGTACTTTCAGGAGGTGTCCTGTAGCATGGCAGGAGCCTTGCCAATCTCAATGGAGAGTGAAACACCCTTGCAGCACTTGCAACATTCTCTTGACATGCATTTCATTTTGCATGAGCAGAACTCTGAAGTCCCCCAGTGATCTGCTGTCCAGAAGTGCTAAGTACAAGCAGGAGGCCTTGGTTCTCTGATCACACCAGAACTTCCAAGCTTCCACTCAACGAATTTAAGGAGAATTTCTGGTTAAAGCAAAGGTTATTCATTTTCAGGGACGTGGTCTCGATGTGACTGATGAAACACCTAGAACTACATCTACAACGGGTGGACTGCCAGAGTTTGGTCCCCTGGATCCCTCATTGAAACTTCTGCCACAGTCAGTCTGAGCTTGCATGCACTCCTGTGTTCTGTTACGGACCCACACTGAGATAACCAGCTTAATACATCTGTCCTTTGTACCTCAAAAGAGACCACAATTTTTAGTAGTCTTTACCCTCCTCACCCTCGGGGACCTCAGCCCTCTGTCACAACGTGGGTCTAATTACATTTGGGATAACCAGTCCCGTAGTGTCAGCATCTGAGCAGTGTTCCTGTAACGTAACTTATCAGTATCCCTCTTCTCTATATTCCTGATGTTTGTTTATTCACAGTTTCCTAAGTGCAGTAACAGACCACCTTTGTACCAGGGATTCTGTGATTCTGGGATGTTCAGTTCCCCCAGGGACTATTTTACTAAAATTAACACATTATATTCAAGTGAATGAAATACTAGAACCACTCCAGATTGCAATTGCTCCCTCTGCACTGGAGAAACAGCATCCTTCACCCCACTGCTTGTTTCCACCTCCAGCAGCTGCAGCAGTGCATTCCTGGCGCTCCAGGAAGTTCTGGTGTAATAGAGGATGAAGGAGATACCTGCAGGGCTTGCCTCGGAGCTGCCCTGTGTTGCACAGGTGTGATTCACTGCTTGCTGTTTGCTGAGCGTGCTTAGGCTGCATGGGCTGGGGCGCAGCATGCCTGCGATAGCAGCCTTTAGAGGAGCAGGTATCTCAGCGCCACATGCCAGCTTTGGTCTCTGCCAGGCGGTGGGTGGAGGAGATGGACCCCCAGGAGGGAGAAAAGCCTGATAATACCATTACTTTAATCTGGTCTAACTCTCGGTTCCACAAGGGCCCTGGCTGCAGTGACGCTCGTGGCTTGTGCTGACGTGCTGCGAGCGGGAGCAGAGCCCACGCTGGGCTGCAGCTTAGCGCGCCCCAGCCCTGCAGAGCTCGTGCCACAGGCAGCGCGCTGCCGGAGGGACGTGCGAGGGCTCCCTCCCGCCGGGCCCTGCGCAGTGGGACCTCCTGCCGGCTGCACTCCTGCCCTCAGGGCCGAGCTGTGTCCTCCGAGGCCTGCGCCAGGCTGCACTGACCACGCCAAGAGACGTCTGCGTCCTGCTGATTTCCACCCGCTGGAGCCACCACGCCAAGAGACGTCTGCGTCCTGCTGATTTCCACCCGCTGGAGCCTGCGTAGCTCCTTTGCCTCCTTGCTGTCTCAATGCACTTCTGTTCCCCTGCGTGGGGTAAGGGGTAGCATGAAGAGCTCACACCAGGCTGAGCACTGAGTTTCTTTGCACACGGGGAGCCCAACCCTCCTAATCAGAAGTCTGAGAGCCGCCTGGGCAGCTTCCTCTCCCCACCCTCCTCTGTTTGCTTTGGAGGGTTTTACTGTTAAAGCTGTGATTTAGAAGCAGGTTCGTTCCCTCCGCTTGGCGCACTGAAGAGGCCATTGCGTTTGAGAGGGAGCAGGGCTGCAGCGCGAGCTGTGGGCTCCTGCCTGCACACAGAGCTCTGCTCCGTGCCTGCCGTGGCGAGCCGCCAGCCCAGGCTGATGTCCTCTGGTCCTAGGCTTTGGAGGAAGCCAATGCCCCACCTGGAGCAGCATCAAGTTTGGGCTGAAACGTGGCTGTGAAATGGCAGCCTCTTCCCCTGTGTATTTCCACAACTCCCCCTCCAGGCCCCAAGCGCAGAGGGCCATCGCCAGCCATGCCACCCTCCCTGGGTCAGCAGTCTCCATCCACAGCCGCTGCCCCTGTCCTGCTGGGGGGCCTGAAGGAGCCAGCAGGGGCGGCGGCGGAACCAGCCGGGTGAGTTGCGGCTGAGTCACAGCAGGCGGAGCGGGGCCCTGGGTCGGTTGGTCGTGGGCAGCGCGCGGGGCGGCTGGTGGCTCCATGGCGCTGAGCGTGGCTGTGCGGCGGCTCTCACGGCTGCCGGGCCGTGGCGAGCGGCAGGTTCAGCTCAGCTTCCGAGGTGGGTGCAGGCGGCGGACGGGGCCCTGGTGTCATCCTCGCGTACCCACCCTCACGCCCTGCGCTCTCGCCCTCCGCAGGTTTCACGCAGAAGACGCGGAAGGTGCGCTGCGGCGCTGAGGCCGTCTTCGGAGAGGTGAGCCCGGCTGCTCGTGGGGTCGCACAGGAGCTGAGGATGGAGCCAGCATCTCAGGGCAGCAGCCCCGTCCCAGCTTGGGCACCTAGAAATGTTTCTGCTGGCACCGAGGAGCATCTAAAAGTTTTAAAGTCCCTAGGCCTGCCAAGCTGCTGTGATTGTTCCCAATCTTTAATCCCCCATCCCGTTTTTTTGAGTCCTGTGTCGGGCAGCAGCTGCCCATGGGCAAACCTGGGTCAGCAACAGATGATGCCAATGAAATGGACAGGCCTGGCAGGGCAATGCGGGCAGTGGCCATGGCCTGGAAAGTCCCTATCTGGGAGCTGGTGTGTGTTGGGGTCAAATGAGGGGCTGGGTAAAGTCCTGAGTGCCTGTCTTAAGTTTGGCAGTGCTTTGCACATGCGGGAAGAGGAAGGTGGGCAGAGGAAGGTGGAAGACCAGATATTCAGTCTTGACCAAGCTGGAAGCCTTGGGGAAAGTGAGGTTGAGTGAATTTTGGCCCCGCAGAAAATGAAATGTTCGGGGCTTGTGAGGCTCTCTGTGGTTAGCCTGGTAGCCTCACCTTCAAGATGAGAGAGCAATAAATGACTGCAACAACCTCCCCTCACCCTCTTTTAGAAAGCCAACTGTCCCAAGTTGGCTTTACCATAGCCTCCAGTTGCCCGACAAAGACCAATGTTTCTAAAAAAGGAGTCAAGAGAGACCCAGGTCTCCTAGAGAGCTGAACTGGCAGCACCCGACCTGTGTGAGTGTCCCCTGGCTGGAAAGGACCTGGGGCTGCTCCGGGGTGGGTCATGGCATTCATCTCCCTGCCATTGGCTCTGTCCTGCTCTTCCATCCCGAAGGAAATCCGTATCATTCTGATATTCAGCTTTATCTGTTGGCTGCACTCTGTCTCCCAAAAGCTGTAAAAACAAAGCAATTTCACTGTGATCTCTGTTTCTAGCTCTTTCGCTGGCCTCACTATGGGAAGCTCGTCATGGATGAGATGCTGTCCATCAAAGTTTACAACTGCAGCAAGGTTTTCAGTAACAGGTTAGTCCTTATGGTTGTGTGAGGTGACCTGGCCACCTTGGTGCTGGTTGTCTAGGCAGAATCACTGAAGAGTGAAAGAACAACACAGATTGTGGGAGAGGCAAATACTGGGCTTTAAAGGGGAATGACAAAGGCTTCTTGGAACTTTGAGCGGAGGAGGACAAGCAGGACACAAGCTAAAGAGTATAAGCACAAGTACAGGGTATATATGCAAGGTGTAGATGGAGCTGGTTCTGGTGAGGCAGCAGTACTGTCAAATTAAGTGCCATCATATTAAGCAGTGCCGTTATTAAGTCAAATAAGGTGAGTACTTTAGCTTTGCCAACAAAAAACAGAAACTCCATAAGAATCCAAATCTGGCTCTCTGGTGGCACAAAGGTAATACAGGACCGTACCAGGAGCAGAGCAGTTGCAGGGGCAGGAACTGCACCCATGAGGACCTGCCCTTACCTCTAGAGCCACATACAACTGTGACCACCCAGCACTCAAACTCACCATCCCTGGGGAGGGGGGGAGGGAGGGCGGAATAGCCCCAGGCTTATTATGATAATAAAGTTTAACCTTTAAAAGGAGAGAAATTTAAACACAAAGGAACTTTTAAAGAATCAGACAGAATATAAAATGCTTATATATAAAAGCTTTTTACAGAATATAAAGTGCCATCATAGGTGTGAACTTAGCAACTATCCCAGCAGTTGTAAAAATGCTCCAGGACAACCCAAGATTGCAGGTGACAGGTGGAGCAATGCTGGTGTGATAAGAAATGGAGGAAAGTCATGCACCCTGGACATGCAAAGTTGTATAAGGGATGCAGAGAAGAGCATCAGCTCTTACAAGTCAAAGGTGAGAACTGAATATCAACAGGAGCAGCTTCCTAGAAGCGGCAATAATACAAACCTTTTCAAAGCCATCCGTAACCTGCCATAGTGTGCGTAGCCATCCAAAGCCTGCCAGAGTGTGCGTGGAGGAAGCAGAAAATGTGGCTGAATTTTGTGTCCCTATTCACTGGACCTTTTCTTTATAGGAGACACTTCAGAAGAATGATCTCAGACTGAAATGTCAATAGAAACTGCTTAAGAACAAATAGATAAAGCAAACAGTAACAAATTGGCAGGACCTGATGGCTCTGGGCGATGGACTCTGGCAGGGAATGGCTGCTGAGCAGGCACTGGCAGCATCTATAGCATCTATGCAGTGCATGGGGCAGGTGACAAACACGACAGTTTGAAAGCATTTGCTCAGTGCATTGGGACACTCAAAAATAAAAAGCAGGTGGAAGGATGGAAAAAAAAGTGTTGCTAAGCTGTTGTATCGATCTGCTGCCTGCCCTTCTCCTGGCTTTTGAGTGCAGTCCTTGCATTGAAGCAGCAGAGAGCCAGGAAAGCTGGAGGGGAGGGAGGGAAGGATGGAGAGAGAGGCTCCTTCCGCTCAGAAAGGAGAACAGACCTCACTTTCGGAAAAGAGGTGGCTCCAAGGGAATATGAGGTCAGTAGCACACAATTGAAGTGGAGGTGATTAAGAGATGACCCTTCCACATTTGCATCCTGGACATGAAGTGAAATACTCAGTCTGCTCAATCTGTGAGTCTGCGTTGCTGCGACAGCGGCAGGAAGCTCTGCTTGGTGCTGGGCTTTGTTCAGCTGCCAGTCTAGATCCCACAGGGAACTGGAGGCCAGAATACAAACAAACAAATTGGAGGCTCCAAGCAGGAGACTCCAATGTGGGGTTAAGAGTCATAACCAAGAGCCAAATGTCATAACCCCCACATTGTTGCCACTTGCGGGATGATCCATTCTCAAGGAGAATGCCTGCGTAGATTTTGGTCTGACTTGCCACGGACATCCCTGGGGTTGTGTGTTTATTTCCTTTCCTTTGTGATGCCTTTCTCCATGGGAGCTGTTTGCCTGGGAATCGTTGCCACAGATCTGCTGGCTCGGGTTAGCCAAGTGTGGGTTTGCTCCAGCTCTAGTGAAGGAGCTTGGGCTCCTTTGTGCCCAAGAGGATGGGCTCTGCACAGACCTTTCCTTGCATCACTGATGGGTCTGGCAGAAATGCTTTGGGCTGCTCTGCTGCAGGCAGCTGCCCTAGAGTGGAGTGGAGGCTGTCTTGGCATGACCTGTTGCAGCCCTTAGGTTCTTGGGTACTTTGGGTGCCAGATCTCCCACGGAAAGTTCACTGCTGGCAGGATAAACCTTCTGCAGGGGATCTGAACCTCCTAATGCTCTGCTCCACTGCTGCATGTCATGTGGTTAGAGCCTGTGGTCTTGTTACAGGCTTCTTGGTACCCTCGTCCTCAGCCTTCAGCATCTGATGACATCTGGGAGGCTGATTATCCGCGAGGCCCTTGTAGACAGGAACCACAGCGTCACTGGGGTAAGTTCTCTGTAGGCAGTTGGGAATGGGCTTCCCTTGGCATCTCTTCTTGGTTGGGCATAGATAGGGGTAACCTTGGCCATTTGGAAAGCCTTGACAGGAAACCCTGCCTGAAGAGTTCCAGGTGCCTTTGGGGATAAATGGAATTCAGAGCAATGCTTTGAACCTAGGGTACTACCTGGGGCAGGATTTGTGCAGGCTTTTACACCGTGGGGCACAGCCACAGGGATGAAGTGGCTCTAGGAGCATCCCAAAGTGCTTGAGGGGGTCTGTGGACCCTTGGAGACTTGACTGGACCCAGATGGAGAGAAGGAGGCGCATTAAAACCTCCCTCGGGCTGGCTGGTAGATGTAGGACTTGATATTTCATCTGCTTCCCGCACTGTGCGAATATTCGTCCATGGTCCTTGGTGGAGGCAGGGAGCCAACAGCTTGAGGAAAGCGACAGGATGCTCCCAGGGAGGTTTTGGGTTAAGCCTAGTTGCTAACCTGAGGGTTTAATGACAGTTCCTGAGCTGCAGTCCTTGGCCCTGTGAGCGGGGCCACCCTGTGGTCTCTGCTCCCGTCCTGCCTGCCCGCTGGTGCTCACTGGGCCCTTTGTGCTGATACAAAACAAAACCGACCGAAGAAATGAGCCATTTCCTGCCAGCTGAAGGCACACGAGAGTCCAACAAACATGGTCTCGGTGCCAACCTGCGCATGGATGGCGGCGACCCTGGTGTTGCACAAGCTGCGCCCTCATGTGCCATTCCCATGGGCAGCCTGACTCACCCCATGGTGACATGCAGGGGATGCGAGCCGGGGGGCACAGCCACCAGCTGCACGGGCATGGCCTGCCCTTGGCACCAGTGCTGCATGCCGAGCTGCCTGGGCCGGGGAGCACGTCCAGCTGGAAGCAGAGCTTTTATCCAGGGGTTTTCAGTCAGATGCAGCTTGTTGCCTGCTGGCAAAGAGGAAGGGAGCCTTTAGCAGCTGTCGCACTGGTGGTTTGAAGGCACCAGCGAGCATCCCCTAACCAGGTGTAATGTCAGGGCTGCCCTGTGGCTTGTCCCTTTGCTCCTGGCCGCCTCTTCCCTTGTGCTTACACCAGCACAAGTGTGCTTACACCAGATGAGCCAGTGCAGCTGCTGTATCTTTACCAGGTTAGTGTTTGGGTCATCTCCGTGGCTGGGCTGCACAAGGGCTGCTGTGGGCAGAAGGGTGCAGGCAGGACTGGGCTCCTGCCCAAGAGCAGCTGAGACCCCATCTCTTAGCTCAGCAGGGAAGGAAGAGACATTTTGACAGGAGAAAGCAGCTGTTTCAACCTGCCCAGTTTGGTTGTGGCTGATGCCCAGATGGGTCTGGGGATGTTGTAGGGACAGCGGGTTCAGTGAGTCCTCCTTGCTGTGCTTTCTGGTTCCTAAGGCCAGGCAGAGCCGGGAACTAGCCTGCAGGTCCCTGCAGCCCACCGGTAGGTGCCCTTCTCCATGGCTGAGATTTAATCTCTGTTGGGAGATTACCCCGTGCTCACCTTGGCTTGGTCTTGGTCTGGTCACCTGCAGACTGAGCTGCTCCTAGGCGAGTGTGGCCTCCTCCTGCGAGACGGAATGACTTCTGGGGAGACACTCACCAAAGGGCATCCCTTCCTATTTCGCTTCCTTTCACTGTCTTTTCTTTCCCTATATGTGTAAGTTTTTAGGAGATCCAAAAGCCCTAACTTTCACCCACTAATAAGGATGCATTTCTCCTGGGCACAGATCTGCAACTGGAAGCAGAAGTTTTGCTTCTGACTCATTCCAAATGCACACCTGAATCCAGGTGCAATCCCCTAGGAAACTCAGGTTACTTAAAATGGAAACACCATAAGATCTCTGCAGCACCAGGTCCCCAAGGGAAGAGTTGTCTCTGTGTCATGCTGGACAAGTAGCCCCAGCCTGCAGAAGCTTCTTTATGTGCTTCTGTAACATCCCCAAGGCAGATTCCTCAGTCCCTCCCTACCTCATTGCGCTGGGGAGGCGAGAGCTGCCCTCTGCACAGGGATGGGCTGGCAGGAAGATACATTTGTGAGAAGGTCTGTTTTCTGGCAAGACCTCTGCATATGACTCCAGAACAAAGTGTCTGGCCTGGGTCTTCACCGCCACCGGTGAGGTATCCTGAGATGTGCTGGGTCTGGGATCCTGCCCCATCCCGGCTCTAGCTACTGTCTAGTGACAGTGACAGTGCCACCCTCGCTGTGCTGATGCCTGATGCATTCGCGTTTCCCCAGCCATCCTGAGAGGAAGCTATATCTAGTTCAGTGTCTCTTGTGACACAGACTCTGAACGTTACTTGCTGCCATTGTGGCCTTTTAGAATAAGTTGACATACCTGGGGATGCTTTTCCAACTGCCTTGCACCTCTTGCAGGGAGCGCGCTCCCCACACCCAAGCGTTAAAGCTCTCCCTGCTTTCCTAGGCACAAGGGTCCAGAGGGCCTTCAGGGCCCTCTCTGTGGTGTGTTTTGGATTTTGAAATGTGGATTCAGTTTCTCTTCAGTGGAACACCTGAATCTGGGAGGCTCTTGGGGGTGGAAATGGAGTTTGGTTAGTACCAGCCTGTTGATGGAGGCAGTCAGGGAGAGTTTGGTATAAATAGGCTCTTCTTGGAACAGTGGCCTCCCTCCTTTGCCTTCTGTCCATGAGCATCTCACTTGTTTTTTTTTTTTCTTCCTTGCTTCCATTCCCCTTTTCTTTGACATTTATACAAGTGTTTTGTGGTTGATGAGTTCTCAGATGATTGTATTTTCTGTTTTAAGATCTATATTGAGCTGGATTTGCGCTACCAGCCCCCAGATGGCTCAGCTGGAACCTGGGTGGAAGATGATTTTGTCTATCAGATGAAAGACAGGTATGGAGATCTTGGGAAAAGAAAATTGTACAGCTGCATTCGGAGGATGCTTATGTCACTACCAAGAGCCAAGCAGGATCATGGCTGTGGCTGTTTCTTCAGTGAAAAGCTGTGATATGCTTGGTTTTCAGTAAAGCATCTTGTTTCTTGCAGTTCAGAATTGATTATCCGCAATCCTGGATTTGAGGAGCCGGAGTAAGTAGCTGTTCTTGAGCTCATCAGCTAGCCCTCCCGGGCAGCAGTGGGATGGAGGGGAGTGCAGAGCCCCTCCTTGGGGCAACAATGTGGTGAGTGACATGGCGGGGGGGCCGGCAGGACGGCCGAGGGGCAGAGAGCCAGTGAGCTGGACAGGAAGGCTGCTGCGCTGGGCAGGAAGCTGGTGAAAGGCCTGGAGACCGATGAGGAAGAGGAGGAGGAGGAAGAAGACTTCTACGATGTTTCTGAGGTGGAGGTCTTGGGCATTGTCTTCAGCCCTGTGAAGAGGTAACAGTTTGATGCTCTCTTCTCTTGCCTCTGCTTGGGCCCGGGGTGGGAAGCACCAGCTCCTGGGCTGATTTCCAGGCATCTCATAGTGCTTTGTGAAATGTCAGAAAGCTCCAATCTGATGGTCAGGCGGACAGGGAGTGTGGGGCTTTTCTTGTTCCTGGGTCAAGGAACCATAAATTTCTGGTTTTGTAATTATTACTCTTGGTGGAGGCTTTCTCCAGCTCATGCAGATGAAGGGACCAGCTCACCCACCTTTTTTTATTTCCGTGCAGCCGTTCCAGGCATTGCTCCAGATGGGACCTGTTTGCCACCCCAACCCCACAGAGCTTCCAGGTACTGCAGTGCCGGGCACATGTCCACACACTCTGGCCCCACAGCTGGTCCCTGGTGTCCTGCTGCTGGCCTGGGCTTCTCTAATTGCCACATAGCCTGGCAAGACCTCTAGCATGAAGATGCCTTTTGCTTTCTGCGACCTCTCCAGGCAGGGTGTGAGAATTTTCCTGGATGGACTGAATCAGGCCCCAAAAACAGCCAGCCCAGGGCAGAATCTGTATTGGGCCATAGACCAGGAGAAGGGAATCAGCTTGATGCCTCAGGCACTGTGGCACAACCCTGCTGCAGCACAACTGCAGAGAGCAGCAGGGCACAGCTTGCCAGGCTGCAGGGGCCTTGCTAGCACCACTGGGATGTCTGTGGCCACAGCTGGGGGGTCACAGAGCCAGATATGGGGTAGACGGCTGCTGTGGGGGCTTTCTCAGAGGTCTCAGGAGGTTGGAATGGTGTCGTGGGTCTGACTGGGGCTCTGCCACCAGATTTATATGAAAGTTTTATATGAAGTTTGGATACAGAGTTCAGTCCTGTCTTCTGCCTTATTCGGGTCTAAGTCTCTCAGGCTGGATATGCTGCTTCAAATCCTTCCCTGATTCTGTGAAAACATGAACTCAAATTAGTCTCCTGCTTTTCAGGGTTGGGTCCTACCCACCAAACAGGAAACTTTTGTGAGGAGTTAAGTTTCTTACGATGCTTTTCTTGAAGATATTATTCTTCATTTTAGGGGCCTTAGCTTTGCTAATTAGCCTGCTTTAGGGACTAATTGCTTATATTGAGAGTAAGCATGAGAACCTTTCTTCCAGGCCTTAGTACAGGAAACGAGACAGCTAGACTCCAGTCTTGGCAGCAGCGTTCACCTAACTGAGATTTCTTCCTTCAAAAGAGAGATTTCCAGGAGATTTCTTTCCTCAAAGAGAAATACCAACAGAAGATACAGAGTGTGTCTTCTCTGAGATGTTCTGTGCATTGTACCACGTGGACGCAGTGGGTTCACTTCCCCTTGGGATTGGGAACTGAGCGGGGACATGCCAGTAGGGAAGGAGAGACTCTCTTCAAAGGTGTTGGGGATTTAGCATTTCATCTCCTTGATTGACTTGTCAGTGCCAAGGACTCTGCTTGACAGAAAAAAAAAAAATGGATCTCAAATACCAGTTTTGTCTCTGCCCTCACCTGCCCCAAGCATCCCGCCCCGATGGGGTGTGTCCTCTGCCTTTTTGGCCTGGCTGTAGGGAGGCCGCAGTGGAAACTTCCCTTGTGCTGGCATTGATCACACAAGCTCAAGAGGCAGCTGGAAATGAGGAGGCTGCTGAGCTGAGGGTTTTCTTCTACATTTCCTCAGGTTGGGATTAATATCATTGAAGCACAGAAGCTAGTGGGAGTGAATATTAACCCCTTTGTGGTGGTCAAGGTTGGAGAAGAGAAAAGACAAACAGCAACACAGAAGTCCACAAACTGCCCCTTCTACAACGAGGTACATGTTGTACTCAGATGCTCTGCCCTTGCTGTGTCCGTGTCCTGGATGGACAGGGGCCGTCTTTGCTGGGGATGCTCCAGAGCCAGCTGATTTCCTGGGAGGGTCATATCAGAAGCATGAGTTGAGCTCTGTCTCTTTTCTCTTTCAGTATTTTTTGTTTGAGTTCCACGAGCCAAGGGAAGTTTTGTTCCACAGACTCATAGAGATTTCGGTAAGCACGACTCGCTGTTTGTCCTTGCTCGGGTAGGTATTGGAGACCTCTGCTTCTGCTGCAGGTGTTGGGAGCATTGGGTAGAGGAAGAGTGCCGGTGATAAACAGTCCTGCACCCCGAGGCACCCGGCCCTTGGGGAGACCAAGTGTCACCAGCAGCAGCGCGAAGCCGCAGGGCAGCAGGGGTCAGAGCTAGGCTCTGTTGAGCCAGCCACCAGACCACCCTGCCTTTCCACCTCATTACTCGTCTGCTAGATGCAAAGCTTATACCTCCAACTACTGCTGATGCTGGGTCTGTTTTTAGATGACCCAGGGAATTGTCTTTCCTCGGCCACATGCCTGCAGTTTCACCTCATTGAATGTAACTATTCGGTTTTCTGGGCTTCCAGCAATTGAAGAGGAGCCCTTGGGGCACTTGCTACCAGTTGTTTTGGGGGTGATGATACTCTGTTGCCCCTTGCCCAGGAGCCTCACACTTGCATGGGGCAAAGGTGAATGATGACTGGTTTTGTAGGAACAAGGGGAAGTTTGAAGAAATGCCCTTGAAGGCATGCAAGCAAGAGCAACCTTCAACCCTCCCTGTCCAAAGTACAGAGCCTTTTCTGACGAGTTTCCCCAAGACTTTTCTGCAGAGTTAAACACAGCGAGTACCTCTTCTGCCATATGGCCTCGGCCTCTGGTGCTCTCTCCCTGTCAAAAGCTGCAGTTCTCTTCTACCTGACAAACACTAAGTGTGGTTTGGTTATGGGAGAGAGGCTGGCCCGGGACAGGGCATGGCTGTGCAGGCCTAGTAGGGTGTGGGGGTAAGCAGTGCAGGTGGGAAGATGGATCCTTGGTTTATCACTTTGGTTTATCTGGGTCTAGGAGGATAAGCTGTATGGCAATAACTTGCCGTTGCCTGGTGTTTTCCTTGGCTATGGATGGGTGGGCTTTGTGGGAGCAGTTGAGCTGTGCTGAGGCTCAAGCAAGATTAGGGTTTGGTCACATGCTAGTTCAAATGGGTCAATGTGCAGAGAAACTTGCAGCTGCTGTTGGAGCTGTGTTAGACCAGGCATTTCTTAGCAGTCCTGCCCTCTTTAGGGATGTGCCTGGACGTGCTGCCTGGCAGCCCGTGTCTCTGGGTGCTCAGGAGAATCTGTGCTGTCTGCAGGTCTTTCACTCAAAGAAGATACCATTCCTGGGAACATGCCTAGGGACATTCAAAATGGATGTTGTGACTGTGTACAACCAGCCAGGTATGACCAGTGGCATCAAGCACATATTTCCTCCAAACTTTGCTGGATCTGGTGAAGGACCTCTCTTGAAAGGTTTACATGAGGCTTAGCACTTTTTCTCCTGGCTCCCTGGACCTGCACACTCAGGGACAGGGTTGGGGCAATGTTTGTGCAAGTATAGTTGGGGCATTAAATGATAAGCCGGGCCTTTGTGCTGGGAATTCCTTGCCTTCCTGTCAGATCACAGGTTTTTCCAGAAGTGGGCGGTTATCAGCGACCCCACGGACACCCGGGCAGGTGTGAAAGGCTTTGTGAAGTGCAACATCTCCGTCACCGCACGCGGGGATGTTGTGGGCTCCCTTCCTACCTCCTCCGGCAACCGGGATGAGGACATTGAAAGGTGAATGTAGTGGGGTCCTCTATGGACATGGGATCATCCTTCTCCTCACTCGACCTTTTTTGTCCCATTTTTCCCCTCTCTGGTGGGGGAAGACCAGGAAAATAGACCTTCTAATTGGCAGGATCCAAACCTCTTGCCAGCTGGGGTGTTTCATTTCCCAGCATCAAGTTTCCTGTGCCCCACCTACCAGCCAGAACATCTTTTTGTCTTTTAGGAACCTGCTGTTGCCTAAGAGAGTCCCTGCAGAGCGACCCTGGGCGAGGGTCTGCATCAAACTCTACCGTGCTGAAGGCCTGCCCAGCATGAGTGCAGGCATCATGGGTGGTTTCTCCAAGATCATAGGGGAGAAAAAAGTCTTTATTGACCCGTATGTGCAGGTCTCATTCTGTGGTCAGCAGGTGAGTTTGCCAGGGGCTGCATAGCACCTGGCCCATCCTGCCTTGACTGTGTGTGCGTGATGTGCACTGAGCTGACGCTGCTGGGAGCCCCTGTTGGATGCAGCAATCTCACTGGAGCCAGGCTGGAAAACCCTGAGCCATGTGTTTGGGAGCATCCTGAGCTGTGTGGCCTTGGATAACCATCCAGACATAGCTTGTCTGGATGAGAAGCTATTTATGGGTCTCTGCAGGGAGCTGCACACAGAACAGACCAGCCCTGTGTGCATCCACCAGCACGGCTACACCTTCCCTTGATGTTGCATATAGAGCAATAGCTGGAAACATGAGCAGGGACCCTGTCACGTCGAGAGCCTGCCCAGCATCACCCACAGGCAGGGCAGGGACATGTGCCATTCCCAGAGGGGCTCTGAGGGTCCTTTGCTCCTGCTGCTGGTTGGGGCTGTGCAATTTTCACACCTCCTTTTTCCCAGGGGGAAACATCAGTGGAGGGCAGCACCACAGAGCCTGAATGGAACGAGCAGATCAGCTTCATCGAGATGTTCCCTCCTCTTGCCAAGAAGATAAAAGTCCAGATTTTGGATGATGCCAACGTTGGTGATGTGGCCCTTGCCACGCATTACATTGACTTGCATCAGATCTCGGATCCAGGCAGGAACGGTGAGAGCTGGGCAGGGCTGTTTCCGTAGGGGAGGGTAGCATAGTTGGTTCTGTGCTGTATGCCCTCTGTTTAGACCATATTGGTATCCTGGAGGTGGAAAATGGGAGCATTTCTGGCCAGGGCATGTTCACATTTGTTTATCCTGGGTTATTTTGGAGAAAAAGCTCTTTTTGCAGTAGCACCCTGTGATGAAATTAGTCCCTGTCCCTGTCCCTGCAGGCTTTAACCCCACGTTTGGCCCTGCCTGGGTGAACTTGTATGGGTCCCCCCAGAATTCGGCTCTACGGGACATCCATAAGGACCTCAATGAGGGTATGGCCGAAGGAATCTTCTACCGTGGGCGCATCCTCATGGCCATCACGGTGGAGATATTCAGCAGCCCCAGCGCAGCAGAGGGGAGGCTTGCGGACAAGACGAAGGGTGCCCTAAGCAAGCTGAAACTGAAGAAGAAAAGTAAAAAATCCAAGGAGAAAGTCAAAGAGCTGATCCAGCTTCAGGGAGAGGAGGAAGCTGGGGGATCTCAGGAGGCTGAGCAGCCTGGAGAGGTCACTGTGGAGGTGGAGGAGCTCCATCCACTCCCTGAGGTGAGTCCTCTGCAATGACATGGCCAGATCCATGCCTGCCTGTGGCACATGCAGGCCTCGTGCTGCACTGTGATCATTCACTAGTGTGCCACAGCAAACCCTGCCTGCCCATTGCTGCCCATCCAGGGCTCTGGGAGCTTCTGCAAGGCCCTGCCCACATCTGCGGCCACAAAACTGCATCCTCAAGCAAATCTGAAGTATCTCCACATAAGGAACCTTCCTGCTGCAAGAAAGGTTGCTTGTGTGGGTGTAATTCCCAGGACACAGCCCTTGAGCACCTTTCCTCCCTGGGAGCCAGTGAGCTCTTAGCTCACTCTGGATCTCCAGCAGGCTCAGGAAAGGCAGGAGAGTGAGAGCTGAGCGATACCGTCACCATCCCTTGGTGTAAACCTCCCAAACCTCTGAGAAAGCCCTGCTGCAGCCCCTGGCCATGCCGGGCACAACAGTAGTGACCCTGTCTGTATCCACCAACCACGCCATGGTGCTCTTGGAAGCCCTGCTGAGACGGTGTTTTGCCATGGTGCTGGGGCTGTTGTGCTGATCTCTGTTTCCTTGCCCAGAACGCATTGGGAAGGAAGGAGGAATTCCTCCTCTTTGCTGCCTTTTTTGAAGCCACGATGATGGACTCCTCTCTCCGCTCCAAGCTTGTCAGCTTTGAGGTCTCCATAGGTACGTAATCCCCAGCAGTCCGTGTTAAGGAAAACACAGGGAATCTCCCTGAGCCAGCCTAGGTCAGCACTGCATAAGCTGTCAGCCCTTGCATTACTTGTGCTTTAGAAACAGCAGTCCAGGAAGGAGGTGGTATGGGGCCTGGGAGTGAATGTAGCGTTCTAATTAACTTAAGAGTCTGGCTGTTTCTTCCGGGATTGAAGATTTGCAATATTTGTATGAAATGTTTGCCTGGGGCAGCTGGTCAAGGCTCTCCTGGGGCATGGTGGTGAGAAGCAGTGGAAGGGTTTTGGAACAAGAGAAGGAAACAGAGGAGAGGAAGGTGAGATCCAGGAGGTGGGCACGTGGTGCTGAGGAGCTGTGACAGTGGCAGGAGAGCAGGTTCCAGACCCTACCTGCTGAGCTACGGGGAAGATGCTTGAAGCAGAGCAATCTCCCTGAGTGCCTGCTGCTGGCCCAGTACAAGGCAGGTTGATGGGCACTCCATGAAGCTGGTGGAACTCTCAGGCCTCTAGAAGAACCTCCTTGCAATTTCCTTTCTCCCTCTCAGACTTTTTGATTGTTCACATGATGCTATATTTGTCAGAGGGGGCAAAGCTGCAGTTTCTGTTCTCACATGCTTCACTTGGCAAGATGATTGCACTCAGATTTTGCAAGCTGTAGCAAGCTCACTGCTAGCTCTTTAACACTGATCTGTTCACCTGTTCATTGCTTAATGCTTACCTTTAAGGAAACTATGGCAAAGCAGAAGAGGTTGTGACTAAAGTACGTAGAAAAGGGGGGAAGGGAGAAAGGAGAGAAGAAAAACAGTCATTGCTGGACCACAGTTCGGACAGTGAACTGGATGTTGAAGTCCTGGCCCCAACTTCAGCAGCACAGAACAAATCGGTGACAATAAGCCAGAGGCCAGAGCCTGTGGAGTATGATAGGTGAGTCTTCTTCATCTTCCTCTCCTGCGTGGCTTGGTCCTGAAGGCTTCCCAGGCTTGTTGCTACAGATGTTATTAGTAGGCTTCTCAGTAATCCACGTGCTGTGTAGGTGTTTCTCCTCTCTACAACGCTGCAGCTTGGCAGGGTGTCGTTGCTCATTAGCCCTCTGGACCATATGGTGTCGTGTCTGCAGGTGACCAAGCACAAGGTCCTGGGTCTCCACTGATGGTGGAAGTCCTTTTCCTGATTAACAGTCTGCATCCCAGGGGCTCAGTACCAGCGAGGTGGAAGGATGGGAGTGCTCTGGTGCCTATTGCCCTTTTTGGGCAAGCAAACTATGTGTGATGTTTGCTTGGGCTTCCCATGCGGTGTTTGTTCTGGAAATGCTGCTTGCCTTGTCCTTTGGCACTGGTAATATCTTGGTGATTGTGTTGTGAGCCCTCAGCTGCGCCTGTTCCTACGGCTCTGTTCCAAGCAGCAAGGAACCTTGGCAGCATCCACACTCCCACTAGCCTCATTCATCTGGATTCTTGGTGCTCTATCTGCTAGCAACACTGTGTGCTACCTTAGGGAGGCAAAAGGCAAATCCATCATCTTGAAACCATGTCCATGGTGCAGGACCTGGAACTGCAGAGAGGACAGAGCCAAACTGTTGCTCTCTATGGTGGACGTGTGCATGCTGCACTGCGACATGGCACGTGTTAAAACAGTTGTGCTGCTCACAAACAGCAGCCGTAACCTCCCATGCTCCTACTCTTAGGTCCTACAGTTGCCTGCCCATGGCACATGAGAAACCCTGCACGTACGTGTGGAGCTACTGGGAGGATCACACCTGGAGACTCTGCATTTCCAACTGGATTGTCAAGCTGGCGGAGCGCCTGGTAGTGTTTGTGGGACGTGGGGTGGCTCTCTGGGTTGCAGTGCTTCCCGTTGTGCTGGCTTGTCTTGCAGCACGCGTGGTTGGTCTGTGAGATACTGGCTGAGGCATCCTTGTCTTTGACATATTTCACTCTCACCCTGCAGTCAGGTGCAAGCTGAAACCTGAGATTTCTCCACAGGAGCAGGGGCTACATGATGTGGAGAAGCTGATGAGAAGGCCAAAGGCTAAAGCAGAAGAAAGACTCCGAGAGGTGCTGGAAGAATTTGTAGCTGGGTGCAGGTTAGCACGTTCCTGCTTTCCTAAGACTTTTATTCTGACTTTAGGAGGTTGTATCATGTCCTGCCAGGGCTGCGCACAGCCTGCTGTCTTGTCCTCTTGAAGAGGATGAGCAGGAGGAAACCAAGACACCTTGGGGAAAGGACTCTGATTCTCTGCAAGCTCAGATGGGAGATTGTGGTGCTGAGGAGCATAGTGGGAACAGAAAGCAGTCCCATGATGTTCCTGAACCGGATGTTCTCCCAAGTATTAGGGCTTTTTCTTCACTCTCTTGAATCACTTAGGCAAGAGAGGAAGCTGAGACTGTTCTTTCACTGCCATGACTCCTGGTCACAGAGCTGTGCCATTTGCAGGGTGCGGGGCCTGAGCTGCTTTTCTCATTACAGGCATTATTCCCTCAATGCAGAGAAAAAAAACATGGCACATCCAAACAACCTTGACAGATGTCG
This sequence comes from Crypturellus tataupa, assembly GCA_034781795.1. Classification (NCBI taxonomy): domain Eukaryota; kingdom Metazoa; phylum Chordata; class Aves; order Tinamiformes; family Tinamidae; genus Crypturellus; species Crypturellus tataupa. The sequence continues at coordinate 714,973 of JAWLRI010000121.1, forward strand.
GACAAAATACATCATGCGCAACATCGTAAGCCATGGAACGTGGTGGTGATGGGGGAAATGGGGCTGGAGGATGAGTTAAGACTGATGGTAAGAGGGAAACTTGGAGATAAGACCCACAGTGTTGGTCATAGTGTTTTACTGTAGTATCTCCCACCCCTGTTCGGGGTAATATAACTTCCCCCAGAAGTATCCAGGCACTATCTTCTAAAATATTATTTCTTATATGCCTCTTGGCTCCGAATGACATGGATGTTTATGGACTTCCATTAGTGACTGTTATCAGCGGAGGTAAGAGGTCAGTGGAGTCCCCAGTTCTTGGCACCCTTCACTAAATCTTCATTCTGGATCCGTAAAGGTTCATTGTCAGAGCTAGCAAGTGAGCCATGGGGCAGGATGGATGTGGTCAGTGTCCGGACACCTCTCAGGGCAGCCCCATGAGGCACTTGTGGCTGGCATGGGTTAAGACCAGGCAAATGATGTCTACGCTCTCCGTTCAGATCCTATATGCGAAGCAAGGGCTCCGCGTCAGGAGGCGGCTGACTCGAGCCAACGTCAAGGAGAAGGTTAAGGAGATGAGGAGAATCCTGGCAAAGCTACGTTTCTTGGCTAAAGAGGTACAGCTGCTCCTGGGGATAACTTTATCTAGTGTATACACATATGTGTGTGTGTTTGGGTGTATATAGACACACATTTAAAAAAAAAAAAAAAAAGCTACTGCTTCCAGCTGTGTGTCTGCTTCATTGCAAGTCCCACTTTGAATCCAAGCTGCAGCTCTATGTTAGGCACTCACACTAACACAATTCACACAATTAATGCCTTTCCATAATTTGGGTAAGCAGTTGGGCTCCTGTCAAAGGTATGGGGGAAAGTATCACTACTCCAGTTGTCAGCAGGGTTGTCACTCTACCTGGCGGGATGGGAGTGGGAGCATACTGCTGGTGTTTATAATGAAAAACAAGGCATATTATATTACAAATATTTCCAAGCAACAGGTGGTCAGGAGCTATTGCAGAGCCATACTGCAGAGCTGATATGTGCAGAGACACATGTCCAGTGTTAGGCCCCATCCTTTGCATCATTGTTCTCTGAGTAGTTGGGAGGCTTTTGCTGCGAGTGTCAGGGGAGAGAGGACTGGCTACGTATTCTTCCTCTGCTGAAAACTTTCCCTTTCCTCCCCTCCAGCCCCAGTGTACCCTCCCTGATGTTCTCGTCTGGATGCTCAGCAATAACAAGCGTGTAGCGTATGCAAGAATTCCTGCACAGAACGTGCTCTACTCTGTTGTTGAGGAGGAGAAAGGCAAGGACTGTGCAAAGATCCAAACTGTCTTTTTGAAGGTAGAGTTTGTAACAAAATAGTGTGTTCCTGCTTGCTTCCTGCTGCTTTTCTCCACCCACTTCCAGCCTTCCTTCCTGACACTTGCAAGGAAATGCAGCTCCTGGGCTACCATTGCCCTCTGCCAATGCACTGCTGCCTCCTGTGCTCTGCGTGTGCTTGCTGGCTGGTCGTAATGGTTGTGGTTGGAACAGGGCCTTACCAGGTTGGGAAATTTGTTTAACCTCCTGTGCTCACAGGTCCCTGGCTCGCACAATGGCGAGATCTTTGCCAAATTGGAAATCTACATGTGGCTAGGGGTAACTAAATATGCAAAGAACTGCACAGTGGAGTTGCCCGAGGAGTTCAAGCATCTCTCGGAGAGTGGACAGGAGATGGCCCAGCTCTCGGCATACGTTCCTCCCAGATGGCTCAGCAGGGATGGTGAGTACAGGCTCCACCTATTCTATTTGCTTCCATGCAAGCAGGAGAGTAGAGAGGTGAGAGATCATGCCCCAGGTGACCTGTTGATCATTTTCATGTCACCTCCAAGGCATGACTTGCCTTGGAGCATGGCAATGGACAGAAAATGGACAGACCGGGTCCATTTTACTCTGGTGAGGATGCTTTGCCAAGCTCGCAGCTGGAGCAACAGGCAGGAGGGCAACTTTGTATGCCCTGAGCGTGCTGGGTGTGCTGCACAACCTGTCGTGGGCATGAGGTCTGACCCAAGCTCCACGGCATTTGCTGAGATTTGTTGGTGCTCCCCAGCGGCAGATGCTCTCAGCGGGTCACAGCACAGTTCACGTCATGTCCTTCCTGAGAAAGTCTGGGGAACCTGCTAAACTTGTCTTGCTTGGCTGAAACTTTTGAGATGTGCTGTTATGAGAACTGCAGCGATTATCTCTAGCAGTGGCGTCCATCTCTTGGAAGTTGTGCCTGCTGTCAACTGGCTGGGTCATGCTTTTATTTATTCATTTTCTAGCTGAAGGCAGATCGGGCAATGAGGATCTCTCTCCTCTTTTTCTTACCAGACTTCAACTACTTCCAGCTTCGAGCCCATCTGTATCAGGCTAGAGGGATCCTTCCTGCAGATGACAATGGCCTTTCAGATCCATTTGCAAGAGTGGTATTTTCAACTCATTGCCAGACCACCAGGGTGAGACCCCTTAACAGTCCTTAGAGGCACGTTACCATGTCCTCACTGCCATGTAGAAAACCAGTGCTGTGGCAGTCCTCTGGGAAGGTTCATATCTCCAGATACAGAGGTATCTGTCTGCTCTGAGCAGTGTAACTACACTCAAGAAGTATTTGACAAAACATATCATTGAACATGGTCTCAAAGGTTGATTGGCATGTGCTAGTCAGCCCTAAGTGTTCCTATCATGCTCTTGCCATCTCCCCTTCTGCCAGACACTGGCTGTGTGTGGCTGATGAGGGATCAGCTCGAGCTTTCCTCACTGTCTTTACAAAACAATCTGGTTTAGGTTTTGCTGCCTGTGGAACCCCAGGCCTGCTATCTCTATTTGCAGATTTTGGAGGAGACACTGAGCCCAATGTGGAATGAGCTACTTTTGTTTGACCAGCTCATTATTGATGGGAAAAGAGAGGAGTTGAAAACAGAGACTCCTATTGTCATAGTCAATCTCTTCAACCACAATAAATTTGTAAGTATGGCCATGCCTCCATCCTGCTGCTGTTTCTAGGAGAGGGAAGGCAGAGGAGCTCTGTATGGATTCAGTGAGCAGGAACTCAGTGCCGCACAGAGCACTATGTCTTAGCCAGAGCGCTGCTCAGTGGTTAATCTTAGAGACCATGGTTGAGGTTGAGAGTTTTTGCAGACTTTTGCTATGAGCTTGAGGTGAAGGTGTCAAGGTGCAAAATGAGTCAAGGCCTGGCTAGAGCTGAGTGGCTCTCAGGTCCACCCCCTGGAGAAGCACTGCCCCTTTCTTGCAGGGGAGTCTCTTTTGGCCACATGACCAACTTCCTTGGCAAGCTTATGTCAAAAGGGCTCATAGCCAGTGGGAGATGGCGTAGTTTTTGGAGCTGCTCTTTCACCTCCACTCCTCCCAGGTGTCATCTCCTGTCTCTCCTCAGTCCACCTCACTGCCTTCCACAGGTACTTGAAAGTCACACTCATCTCCTGGAGTTTATTATCATCAGGAGAATGGCATGACTCACACTGAACTCTCCTGTGTAGCTCAGTAGCTTTATTGGGTCCAGCCTGGGCTCACTGTGCAAACCAGAGAGTGAAATACTGGAGTGATTTCAGTGAAGGCCGGTGAGACAATCAGGGCTTGAGCACTGGGTGCACAAGGAGAGGCTGAGGAAGCTGAGTCTGTTCAGCCTGGGGAAGAGGAGGGAAAAGGGACATCTTTTTGCTGTCTGCAACTGCCTGATGCGAAAGTGTAGAGAAGAAGTAAGTCAGGCTTTTCTTGGATGTACACAGGGACAGGACGACAGGCAATGGGCACAAGCTGGAATGAGAAAAAAAATAGCTCAATATAAGGAAATAATTTTTCACCCTGAGGGTGATCAGACTCCAGGTCAGAGGCCCAGAGAGGTTGTGGGATCTCCATTCTTGAAGACATTTAGACTGTGACTAAAAGTGACCTTGAATAACCTGGTCTAGCTCTGAAGTTCTCTGGTCCTTGGTTTCAGCCCTTTTGCCCTGATCTGCACAGAGATGACTGTGAGTTAAGAGTCGCTCCTGCAGTCACCTCCCATCTGCTCCTGGTGCTGGATGGAGCAAAGACAATCAAAGCAGAGGACTGCAAGGGTGAAAGAGAGGTCTTCTGCTGCCCTGGGCAGCGGGAACTTGCAGTGGTCATTTTTTTCTGATGTGATGATATAATGCAGGGATGCTTTGACCTTCTCTCTCCTTTGTGGCAGGGCTCCCCTGAGTTCCTCGGCCAGGCGTTTGCCATCCCTCAGGTGAAGCTGCTTGATGAGCCATACAGCAAGCCTGCCCTGCAGTTCTTCGATTTCTACAAAGGAACCAGAGCAGCAGGGGAGCTCATTGCCACTTTTGAGTTGATCGAATTGGATTATAGAGGCTATTTGGAGGTAACAGTCTTCTAGGAAGCTACATATTGTTGCTAGCTCCCTGGGAGAGCTATTCAAGGTGAGGAGCTGGTTACATGAGGCCAAGTGGAAGAATCTCTGTTGAAAGCCCCATCTGGCTTTCACTTGAAAGCAGAATGCAGAGACAGAGCCTTGGGCACCAGGGGAGAGGAGAGGAGGACACAGCATGGATGGCTCTTTCATGGCTTTGTGTGTCCTGACTCTATCTGTTCAGCCAGCAGTGCCTGAGGACGTGGAGCCCAAGGAACCTGCCTTCCTGGGAGACCCCCGTGCTGGACGGTTCATAATCCCCGAGGGCATCCGCCCAGTGCTGAAGGAGTTTCGCATAGAGGTGGGTGCTTTCTGGCAGGCCGTCTCTCAGCCGGGCTGCCCCAAGGATAGAGCACAGCCCGGCCTGCTTGGGGAGGGAGCTGGGGGCTTGGAACTTATATGCGCCTCTGCGGTCTGAGCAGATGCCAGATATGGAGGGTGCTTGACATGAGGTTGAAACATTTCTAGTATCAGAACTCTTGTGGTTATCCCATAGCATGAGCTTGGATTCTGGGTGGCCATGTCGCCATGAGGTGCCACTTTGTGCCTCTCTAGGAGTCCATGTCCAGGGGGGCAGATGGGTTGGCAGCAGGCTGGAGGAGCCTGCTATCATGGCACTGCTGGGCAGGGATGCGGACCACGTAGTCTGGCCCATGTGGAGTGGCTGAGTAGCTTTGTGTGCTTCAGATCCTGTTCTGGGGCCTGCGAGACCTGAAGCGAGTGAACTTGTTCGAGGTAGATCAACCTCAGGTGATCATTGAATGTGCTGGCAAAAAAGTGGAGTCAGAAGTTATCACTGCCTACAAAGAGAACCCCAACTTCACTGAGCTGGTCAAGTACATGGACGTGGTGAGTGAGGATGGGGCTGGCTGACCCTCTGCACAGTCTGTGCAGGGCAACAGTACTAAAAGGGGCTGCCTCCAGGTCTGCTCTCTCTCGGTGGCTTCCTGCTCTCAGGGCCAGAAGATTCAGCTGTGGATCAAAGCCTTTGTGAAGTTGTCCATTTAGAGCTGCCTTAGCTTTGATCCTTCACCAGTGACATGCTGATTTTAGGGAAGGGCTGTGAAGTGCTGTGAGACCTCCTGATTGCAGCACAGCCATGGTGAGTATCATCGGCTTCGTTCCCACAAACCCTCCATGTGGTTCTTCTGCAGGAGCTCCCAGAGCAGGTCTACCTTCACCCTCCACTCAGCATCTTCGTAGTGGAAAAGCGGGCTTTCGGGCGCACTGTGCTAGTGGGGACCCACATTGTGTCCAATGTGATGAAATTCTCTCCCAGAGAACTTGAGGAGGAGCTGGAAGATGAACCCAAAGGTAAACTGCTTAGTGGAAAAGCTCTCATGTTTAGGGCAAGGATTAAAGACCTTGGCTGAGAGATGTAAGATACCCAGCAAAAGCAAAGCATGTGTCAGGAGCAGGATTACAGGTGGGCTGTGCTCTTTACTGTGAAAAAGTCTACAGTATTTTTTGGAAGTGTCCGAAGTCAAGTAGTAGAATTCAAGGTAAATTAGTGTCTCTCTTCAGGGCTTGGGGTGGCATGACTTTTTTTCTCCAACTTTTTACCTTATCATTTGCTTCCCCATCACATGGACAGTTGCCTGTTGCCATGACATTTTATCATGATCTTTTTCCTATGCACTGTCTGTCTCATGTATGCAGGAACCAGAGAAGGGGGCACAGCTGATGGAGATGTCTCAGATTAGCAAGTCACTTAGCTGGGGCTTAGGTATTAGACATAAACTTTCCACAGGGATAAGATGTTGTCTAGATGCAGAGATGTTTAGACCAAGAAAGACTATGGTAATCATCTATTTCTACCTTCTGTGTAACTAGGTTAGAGAGCAGTCCCCAGTGATACCTCCATCAAGCTTTGGAGAGTGTGGGCTGGTCTGCTAGAGTTGAGGGTTTCTAGTTCTCTCACACAGTTGGTCAAAGGCTGTTGAGTAACGGAGTCTATAAATGGGTGCAGGGTAGCAACAGCTAGAGCTCCTGGTCTGAGAACATGTAAATAGGCATGGCACCTGTGGTGATTTCTGAATCCAGAAGTTATAGCTCATAAATCAATGTTCTTGGAAGCTAACAACAGAAATATGGATGGCAATGGTTACATCTCAACACTTTACTTAGATTTCCATTTATCTTTTAGCATACTCTGTTAACAGAATCTGTGAAAGTAACCACACTGTAGTGGGGTAGGAGCGAAAGTTTTCATGTGGATTAATAGCTGGTCTAAGGATAAGAAGCTGTGGGCATAAATAAATATGTTGGAATGTGAAGCTCTCGCTCTTTATTTCAGCTCAGAAAGTCTCGTCCCGGGCACTGCCCTCTCAGGCTGTGATAAATATTGGCCTGGCAGCTGGTGACCCAGGTCCCAGCACTCTCCCCCTGAGTCTTATGAAGGTGAGTGATGTGTTAAGTCTGCCAAATTTTGAAGTTTAGAAACCCAAAACAAAGTTTAACAAATAGAAAATAACGTTCAGAAGTTCAAAACTAAGTTTTGAGAACCATTTCTTTTCTCTGGACCCAAATACTTCTCCTTTCCTGCCTCATAGAATGGCTTCACATCCACTTTTTCTGCTCCTTACCATTGCTGTGTGTCTGGACTCTGGCACAGTGAGAATGGTGTTACTTTCTGCAGTGAATGTTGCTGCTTTGTGAGCAAAGCCCAAACCCGGGCTACAAGTAGTTTTGTATCTCCTGTGCTCTGACCAAAAGCTGAGCCTCTGGTGGGAGATCTCAAGCAGTAGTGCAGTCGTTAGCATGTGGGGTGTGTGTGTCCTGTGTATTCATTTCCTCACTGAGCCCTTTGCTCTGTTCTTTTAAGGCCCCTTTGAAGAAAATTCCTATCAATAAGCTTATAAAGAAAAACAGTGAATATGAAGAGGAAAAACCAGAGTTGGAAGAACTGGACTGGTGGTCCAAATACTATGAGTCCTTAAAGGAGCTCAATAACCAGGTAATCTCTTTTGATAACTGTCAGCATAAGGGAAAAGTGGCCACACTGGCTTGAAGAAAATGTTTTCAAAACCATTAACTGCTATGGGAGACTTTGTGGGTCTGCAGTAAGACATGGGCTTTTATGTATCAAACATACTTAAGGTAGTGAGCTGTCAGTTATGCACCAAATGGACTGATTTCAGCAAGCAATGGGTGCTGAAACACCTTTAAGGAGAGGGGTTTGAGTGGTTTTGAAAATGGGACTGGGCTCTTGAATTGCCTAGACTCTCCTGAAAACATGATGTTTTGACTTTAGCTGTGCTGCAGGGCTCAGTGCTGGTTATTCTCTGTCCTGACCATCTTCTGAGCATGGGCCATGGGGGTGTGATGTAGCCTGCAGTGCAGGTCTGCCACAAATCTCAAATCCTTGCTTGCCCTCTACCCATCTGAATCTCAGCTAAAAATCCAGCAAGAGGTGCTCAGGAGATAGAAATGGTGTTTAATCCAGGGTGTCATTAAGGCACTTATTGGATGCTCTCCAGAATAATACTAATGTTCATTAATCTTGGGATAGATATTAATGAATCTGCCACAAGAAAAGCTTTGGAAGGAGCAGTCTTTGCTCTGAGATGTGGACTGTGTGTGTGTTTCAGATGCGCAGTGATGAGGAGGATGCTGAAAATGATGAGCTTAATGATGCAGGTGAGCTCTCTGGCTCTGCCTAGCTCTTCTGTGTTCCTGGGAGCTGAGAATAACAAAAGCTTTATATAGTCCTACATGGTGCTGCTCTTATGGAAATGGTGACTGAGCAGGATATTTCCCAATCTTCTTTTGCCATTTTCAGATGGAGGAAATTTAAATGCAGCCTCCATTGACATAGAAGCAGAAGAGGAGGCAGTAATTGAAGCTGAACCAACTCGACCCAAGAGGAAACTCATTGCCACACTTCAGGTGCGTTTGAGGTGACAGATCACCCCCATCCTTCTAGTCTTGCCCTCCTCACCTTCCTGCACTGAGGGTTGTACTAGGATGCAGACCCTGACCCAACAGTATGCCCTGAGCTCCATCCTTGCCAGGCTCTGACACAGCTCATGGGACCTCGGCGCAAAGGCTTTTATCAGAAGGACTTGTGATTAAAGAGCTGTGATGTGTGTACACATCTGGGAGTGGACATGGAATGAGGAAAACCCATAATATTATGCACTGAATAATATTGGGGCAAGACAGGACCAGGTGAAATGGCTGAAGTAGCCAGGAGATGGTCTATCTGAGTCTCCTCCTTTTAAAATGGCAGGAAAAGACCACAAATGACTTTCTATTTATTTCAGATCTACAACTCTGAGCTGGAAAATGAATTTGATAATTTTGAAGACTGGCTCTGTATCTTTCCCCTTCATCGTGGCAGAACAAATGAAGATGAAGATGGGAATGAGGATGAACATTTTGTGGGGAAGTACAAGGTATTATGTCATTTGAATGGTATTTGTATTGTACATGAAAGCAAATCTTTAAGGCAGCCTGTATCTGAGCATTCAGACACCAGCAAAGCCTTAGGAAAGGGCAGGTGTGACAAGGTGATGTGAGATGTGGTGACATATTGCCAGGATATTGCTAAGTTGTGTGCTGAGATCCTTCCTTAGTGAATAATGCGCCTGATTTAATTTTTTCTGCTCTCACAAAGCATCAAGGGACTCTTGTCCTAGTGGCGCCCCTGAGTAGATTCAGTACTCAAATAAGTGTTAGTAAGCTTCACTGGCTTTAAAATTAATAAAACTTTTCTACAAGAAGCATTATTCTCCCACCTAAGAGTTTTTAAAGACTCTAAAATACAAATACGGAATTTGATTTAAGAAGGTCCTTAAAAAAACCTGGCCATCCAGACATGTGCTTAGAGATGCTAAGTTCTCCTGGTGTTGGCAGTGCTCTGATAACTTGCAGGATAACCTGACAGTAGTGAATACTTAGCCCATGTGGGCCTTGGACTCCTTGATGGTGCCTTTGGATAGAGGTGTCCCCATGAGCACAGGATACCTGTGGTTCATGTGGCACAATGGTTCTGATTTCTCAGTATGAGAAGTGAGGCTGGTCGCAGTGGCTCCAGCCCATCTAAGATGTTCTCTTCTGTATCTTATTGTTACCCACAGTGTCTTTTATGCAGGGCTCCTTCCATGTCTACCCTACCGAGGAAGCTGGCAAAGAACACAGAATCTCCCAGGGCATTCCAAGGAACAGACCCATCAAAGTTCTCGTGAGAGTTTATATCGTTAAGGTAACTCTCCTGTGGTAGTGGCAGTAATATTTGGAAGTCTGTCCTTACCTAAGACTCTCCTGCTGTTTTTCACTTGGATAAAGTGACTGGTGGCCCTGGTGAAAGTCTTGACTGAGCTATGGCAAGGGCTGGTGTTCATGTCTTGACCATGGAAAGAAATTGAGAGTTTGCCAGGTGCTGTAAATTCAGGGCTTGCTGAAACTTCAGGCAAAAGCACTTCTCAGCTTCTCTCATCTGCCTTGAGATAGTGAACTGGAGAACAAGTAGACAGGACAACAACTGGAAACTAGAAACGGGCTTGTTGACTGGGCATTTGCAACAAACTTCTGATTCCCTGCTAGGACAACTGTTGGCCAGATCCAGCTACCAGCCTTGGGAGGTCTCAGGCCTGTGCAGGGTGGTCTGTGCACATTGCTCTCTGCAGACATTGCAGAACCTCTTGTGTATTCCAGGCTACAAACCTGTCCCCAGCAGACCCCAATGGCAAGGCAGACCCTTACGTGGTGGTGACGGTGGGGCAAGAGCGCAAGGACACGAAGGAGCGATACATCCCAAAGCAGCTCAATCCCGTATTTGGCGAGTATGTAAGAGGTTTTCCTTTAGTGAGTTGAATGGGAATACAAAACTGGGCTCACTTTTTGGTCCCTCATGTGTGATCTTCAATGCTTGTTTTTTCTGGAGAATCCTGTCCTGTAACACACAGTTCATAAGGATGTCTCCAGTCTGGCTGTCATAGGAGCCGTAAGTGTTTGGGTTAAGAGGGAAGCAATTTCAAGGGCTTCATTTACCAAAGTAGGAAGCCAAGTAGCAATAGAGCTTTGGAGAACTCTTTCTCTAGCCCTAGGATCTCTATGCAAGAGAAGATGCTTCTGAATTAAAACAAAAACAAAAACAAAAACAAAAACAAAAACAAAAACAAAAAAAAGCCCCACAAACTCTTAGTTTGAATAGGCACCCCGAGAAATTCATACCCTGAACTTATGGAAAGGCAAATTCTGATAGAGTCCCTTGGGTCAGGATACAGTTCTTAAATGTGTAAAATGACTAAAATAGAGCATGTGGTTCATTTCCTTCTTCTTTGCTAGTCACATTGTTCCCCATCTCTTTATGTGCAGAGTTGTGGAGCTGACGGTCTCCTTTCCCATGGAATCGGAACTCACTGTGGCAGTATTTGACCATGATCTAGTTGGATCAGATGATTTGATTGGGGAGACGAAGATTGATTTGGAGAACCGATTCTACAGCAAGCACAGGGCCAACTGTGGCGTGGCTTCGCAGTACGACATGTACGTACCACAGTGACATGCTAGTGCCATGAGCCTTGTTCTTCCTGCTTGTTGTTCAGGTTGGTAACAGTCTGCTTCCAGACTGGTAGAATGGAACCCTGCAAATGTTACATTGCATTACAGAGTATTATGAGACTTGAATGGACTTCCATGGACTTCAGGAGGGCCAACTTTAGCCTCTTCAGAGACCTCCTCGGAAGAATCCCGTGGGCTAGAGCTCTAGAA
>JAWLRI010000121.1:726215-796182 GCA_034781795.1 Crypturellus tataupa
AGGGGGGTTGGACTAGATGACCTCTAGAGGTCCCTTCCAACCTTAGGCATTCTATGATTCTATGATTCTATGAATCAACCGTGGTCTGACTCCATCGATCAGATTCAATGTCCCTTTGAGCAGTGAAAACTAATGTATAAGGCAGGAGCCCTTCGGTGCAGGCCATAGGATATTGCAAACGGACTGGAGCAGCAGTTGCTTTGCAATTACCTGGAGTATATGCTGGAGTAGAGTCACTATAGGAGATTGGAGGAGGTGATAGGTCTTTCTGGCTGTGTTCTGCTTCCTCCTGTTTTTTTCCACCTTGTTTTTCATGTCCATTGGTGCAAGATTGAGCCTTATTTCATATTGGATTCTGAGAGATTGTGTTTACTTTGGGCTGAAAACTGCAGCATGTTTTGAGCCAGCTTGGCAGATCTGTTGTCCTTGTACAGTGAGGACAACAGCTGACAACAGCTATGAGAAGGCCTGAGTGAGCAGGAGCTACTTGCACTCTGCTCTGTGCATTTCAGAGCCAAACTGCAAATACCATCGTCAGTTTGGAACAAAGCAGAGTGACTCTTTAAAATGAGACTAGCAGTGCTAATTCAGGACAAAGATCCAGGGAAGTGGTTTTCCCAGGGCTGGGTTCTGGCATGCCAGCTGTGCTGACCTCTGCAGTCTTCCCAGACAAGGAAAACGTGACTGCAGTCACCTCAAGAGAAGGAATAAGTCATCTGTAAGTGGATGCCCAGAGGAGGACAGAGCAGACATTCATCTCCACTAAGATACTTAGCAGCCAAATATCTCCCGGTCAGGAGGTTTGCTGAGGCTGCTATGCAGGCTGCTCTTAATTCCATGCAAACTTTTCTCCATGCTATCCTTTGAACTGGCATTCATGTGTTGTATGGGTAATTCCATCTCCTTTAGTGCTTCTGGCCAGCTTCCTGTGATAACTTTAATACCACTACAGACTAATGCGTTTTGCCTGAATAGCAAAAAAATCTCACACAATGCTGAGCTGTGGAGAAAAATGCTTACTTGACATGAATGTGATTTTGATATCTTTTCTTTAGCAGTGGCTACTTCTGTGAGCAGCAAGACTTGTGATGTCTTTTGGTTTTATCCCATATGGATCATCTTGAGTCTAATAAAATAGCTGAGCTCCTACTGTAGCTTTTCCTTCCAAGGAAATACTAACTTGAGTCTCCCACCTCTACCCATGAAGTTTTCCCCACAGTACCAATGGAACAAAATACAACTGAGACTTGTTTATCAATTTTTTTGGAACTTGCGCAAAAATGGAAAATAAGTGGGAGAGCCAAGAGACTGACTGGCAGACCTCTGACAGCAAAGTTACAAGCACCCCATTTCACTAGACAACCAAGTGAGGGATCACTCATATTTGAAGCAAATTTTGACCTGTTATCACTGTTTTTGGTGGTTGTTGTACACCATCAAAACTTAGACCTGATTTTGTGGGGGAACCTTGGTTAGCTTCCTGCAGTGGACCCAGCAGAATAAAATGAAGCAGTTGAAGTGCTGGCAGGCATGGGGCATGTTGAACTTTGGTATCCAGGTGCTTTATTTGCAAACAAGTTTTCTTCTCCTCCTCTATGAGGAATTAGCTATCAATGTGGAGATGAGTATCCAGATTTACTAAATCCACTGTCTCCCAGTTAAGACTGGCTGCTCAAATTGCTCCTCTTGCTTCCCTTAAGCTAATGATTACATGATGTACAACCCTGGCTTGTTCTACAGGAGGAGCATTGATTAGGTTTTTGTGTGCCTATGAGAAAAGGCACACAGAAAAGTGCTCAAAGAAAATCCAAGTCAGAATCTGGTGGCCTTGTGCTGGAGAGAAGACAGGGGTGCCTCACAGCCTAGTCAGAATATTTGTCTTGTCTAAAGTGAAGACATTATCTCTTCCCTGCAGAAGCGGCTATAACATGTGGCGAGATGCTTTCAAGCCTACACAGATCTTGGATAGTTTGTGCAAGAAGAACTCACTCCCTGCAGCAGAATACAGACGGGAGGAGGTCAAAGTGAACAATCAAGTCTTCAAGATCCCTCTGGAAGCTTTTCCTGAAGGTACAGAACACTTTGAGAACCTCTCATGCTCCCTTAAATGACCACCTGTGCTCAGCTGTGAGTGAGCTGACGAGCTCCCCAGCCTCTCCTCCTCATAGAGGGAGGCTGGTTGGGCCACTAGCCCCAACTCTTTGCTCTGTAGGGCCCAGGGTTTCTGGGTTGCTTTGAGGAGCATCCACAGCATGCGTAGCACTCTCCAGGCCCAGTGATATTTTGTTGCTTGGTGGTGCACTCTGGTCCTGTCTAGGTATATGGAGATCGTGTGCTGATGAAGGATGAAACAGACTTGTCCTGCTTGTTGGATCGTGTGAGGCAGTGTTGCCCATCTCTCCTGGAGATGGGGCATCCTGCATATCCTGCCAACTTTCTCTTCTGCCCATTTTGGTGATGCTGTTCCTCAGCTTTCCACTGACTAGCTGCATACTTCTGCTGTGCCCCTGCAATGCATGAGCCTTGACAGGGGGGCTGATCCTTTCAGCACTTCTGTCTCTAATATCTAGGGGTGTGTTGGAGCCCAGCTGATTCTTAGAGTCAACAGTGGGTGGCTCTGGTTAAAACAAGGCTGCAGTGTCTTGAACTGAAGTTGGTGCTGGGGAACATGTCACAGTTGTCTCATTTGGCCCTGAAGTTCATCGCAAAGGCATCTGTATCCCAGAGGGACACAGACATCTGGGGATGGCTCAGAATGGTTTTGTCTCACACTGACTTCCAGACAAAGAGCTGATGCTTTACATCATTGTGTACTTGCCCATGACTTGCTACGCTTTGCGCCACCAGTGCCCATTACTTCACATCACCTTCATTTGACTTGGCTTCACACCAAGTGAATCAATAGGTAGCATGGTCTGGGCAGGGCAGTGCCACTGCTGAATGACAAGTCATCCTTCCCCAGAGTGCTTCTCGGGCAAAGCTGCTCACCCACGAGTCTGCCAGACCCACGGGTCTCTTGCCACAGAGACCTGGGGAGTTAAACCTTCCCAGAGGGTCACAGCCTACTCAGTACCTCCTGAATCTTTTGCTTTCTGCCCCTTTCCCCTTACTTCTCTTAGCTTGTTTGTCACAGTTTTCCTCAATGCTGCACCATACTGCTCACTTTCCCTTTATTCTTGTCCTTTTGCTTCTCCCTGTTTTTTCCTTCTAGCAAGATGCTTACCCAGTCCACTGCTTTCCCCTTCTTGTATCTGCGGCTCACGTCCTGAAGTGACTCTTGCTGACGAGATGTCTTCATCTTCTAACTGGTTGTGTTCTGCTGCAGAGGCCTTCATGAGGAATGAGAGAGGAGTGGCAGATGAGAGCTGGGCAGCACATGATGAACATAAGGCTTTATATGTCCTGCAACACTGGGAAGAGATGCAAGGATATGGGTACAAGTTGGTACCGGAGCATGTGGAGGTGCGGTCCCTTTACAACCCAGAGAACCCCGGGCTTGTGCAGGTGAGATATGTCCTTGCCCAGTCTAGACGTGACTATGAGGAGAGACTTGTGCCGGTCCCCAGCCGTTTGACAGGTTCCTGTTGTCTCTTGTCTCCTCCTGACTGTGAACTCTGCAGGCTACTTCTGTCTCTGCACTGCCAGCCCTGCTAGCGAGCATTCGCCTCGAGTATCCTTGCTCGGATCCACCCTGCAATCTCTCACGATGCTCCTGGGCACCCTTCCTACAAGGGACCTCTGTCCATGGATGCTGTGGCCATCAAGCTGCTGTGCCAGGATCCTTTCTGTCTCCTCAGGTCACAGGGTCCTCTCTGACAAAGAAACTGTGTAGGTGGCAAGGGACCTGCTCCGTCTTCTGGGCTATACAACTATGGTGCTTGGTGGTGGTACCTGCTGGCACTAGCAGCAGCCTCCCAAACTCCATTTTAAGTTGGGTCTTACTGCCTTGCCTCTTCCTCCACTTTGTTCCCTATCTCTGCTCTGCTCCCGTGACTTCTTCTTGCTTGCCCAGGATAGCACGGTTGGTCCTTCCACTCACCCCAGACAGGACCTCAGCAGTTCTACCAGTGCCTCTGACTTGGCAGCATGTGCTCTGGATCCTGGCTTCCCTGTAAATTAGCAGTTGTTGACTATTCAAATGGCAAAAACAGTTCCCAGTCTGTGAACTGAACATCACAGTGGCAGCAGTGTCTGCAGAGGGCCCAAAGTGGCAGCTCCAAGAGTCTGCCAATGGCAACAGCTGTGTCTTGAACCTTGGCTCATGGCCCATCCCCTGCAGATTGGCTGGAGCTGGAGTGCTGAGATGCTTGATGACAAGTTTGCCCTGGAGCCGGGGTGGATGTGTGATTCCCAACTTGGAAAAGTTGGGATGTTTTACCAGATGATCAGTTGAGGATTGTCACTTGCAGGCCCAAGGTACCCCAGGGGCATGATGTAACTACTGCTTGGAGGAGAAATGGTCTTTCTCAGTTTTATGCAGTGTAATGATTTGAGCTCAACATCCCAGCATCCTGCCCTAACATCTCCTGTTCCCTTGGGTACCTCAGATTCGTCACAAATCAGAACTCTGCAAACACACTGGTGTTGGTCAGCAGTGGAAAGGCATATGGGGAGGATCAAACCTGTCATCTCACTTTTCTCAGCTATGCCCAAATGCTGCATCTTTGTGTGTTTGTTTAATTGGGGTGAGATATCTGCTTGTGCTTGAAATAGACTCAGTTCAGCTAAAATGTTTTTTTTCTTGGTTGGGAGGGTGAGGAATAAGCTATTTTCATTAATCATTAATATTTTTGAGTCCTATCTAAAATCCAGATATATGGAACTGAAATGCTGGGGCATCAGCAGGCAGCTAGTGAAAGTAGAGCTGGGGTTGAATGGAGTTGAGCTCATGGCTTTTGCCAAGAGCTTTGTCCTTGCTGGACTGAGTCGCTGCTCCTTGAAGAGCTAAGAGGTGGTCTGACCCTTGAAATGTCACTTCTGTCTTCCCTTGTCAGGGTTCCTTGCACATGTGGATTGACATGTTCCCAAATGACGTCCCTGCACCGCCTCCTGTCAACATCAAGCCACGACTGCCAATCAGGTAACACTCGTGGGAGCAGGACTGCATCTGCAGAGCTCATGTGGAGGTCCCTGTCCCTTGTTGTGCCTGGCAGGATGCAGGACAGAGTCCTTCACATGCCAGCAAGTCTGTGCCAGCTTGTTTAGACTGTTGGTGTTAGGACCTGTGGGGTTTTAGTCCCGCTTTAAAGGCTTTATGTGAGACTCCTCTGGCCTGCCTGAGCCAGAGGAGCCCTAGGTAGGATCCCATGGGAGCTTTGTGGTAGGTGTGCTCAGATCCCAGTTTTCTGCTGGTGTGGTCTTGACCTGCCTAGGCAGGAGCTGAGAGCAAGAGCACACATATCACTATGCCTGGGTCCCTCCCACAGCTATGAGCTGCGCGTGATAATCTGGAACACGGACGATGTGATCCTTGATGACTTCAACCCAATAACAGGAGAGCCTTCCAGTGACATCTACGTCAAAAGGTTTGATGGGAGCCAGGGGGAGGCCAGAGCCTGGCTGTCCTGTTCCTTGCCCTGGCCTGTACCCCTCACTGTCTTTGAACTTCTACTCCTCCTTGCCTCAGCATAAGGGGACCCACTCCAGAGCCCTGTGCTGACTGCTGTGCCTCCAGAGGTGCTGGTTCGCTTGGCTGCCTTCCCTTCTCTTCCTCCCACCTAGGAGTTTGTTTCCTCTGTTGTTCTGCTCTGTGCTGCTGCCTTTGGACTTGGTAGGAGATAACCGAGTTCCTCCTGCAGTTGGATAAAGGGGCTTGACCACGACAAGCAGGAGACAGATGTTCACTTTAACTCCTTGACTGGGGAAGGCAATTTCAACTGGAGGTTCATCTTCCGCTTCAACTATCTCCCAACCGAGAAGGAAATCACCTACAAGAAGAAGGATTCTGTCTTCTCTGTGGAGGAATCGGAGTTCAGAGAACCAGCTGTCCTGGTCCTCCAAGTCTGGGATTATGACAGGATTTCAGCTAATGATTTTCTAGGTATGGTACAATCTGCCAGGATTGGGGTGGCCTTCTCCATCTCTCCCTTTCCTCAGCCTGTTTGAGCACTGCAGCATTTTGCACGGGGCCAAGCTCTTTGAGAAGGGACACAAGCAGCACTGGCTTGATGTCCTTGGCTCAACAGCCACCTAGGCTGGCTTTTCCCATGCTAGGAGTGCTAGGTTGTCCTTCCTCACAGCCTGGCCAATGTCCTTTCTCTCACTTAGATCTGCAGTTTCCTTGCTAAAAAGCAGCCGCTCTGCCCTGCTCTCTCCCAGGCAGAATAAAGCTTTATTGTCCCACCTTAGTTTTTATTGTTCCTCCGTAGTTTATTCCAAAGGACTTTATTTCTATGAAGCACTGCTAATGGCAATCTATTTGGTAGTGGTTCACAGGGACTGAAGATAGCATTAGACAGCTACCCCAGGGCTCCCTGGACCATAGTCTCAGAAATGTTTAGACAGGGAGGGGCCATGCCCCAAGCAGAGGTAGATTCAAAGTGGCTCAGATTCTTCAGACCTAATCTGAGTAAGCTTTGAATATCTCCAAGGATGGACATCCCAGAACCCCGGTTGGCCCTTGGCCGAGGTCAGCACCATTCTCATTGTGATATTTTTTTCCTGAGTTAGTTTCCCTTGCTACAAGTTTTGCCTATTCCTCCCCATCCTTTCACCATGCACCTCTGAGAAGAGGCTCCAGATGTTCTCTAGCTCCCTTTAGGATGTGGAAGATGCAAAAAAAAAAATCTCTCCTTCATCCTCTTTTTCCTGGGCTGAGCAAACTCCAGTCTCTCAGCCTGTCCTTCTATGGCATGTTCTCCAGCATCTGGGCTGGGCTGCTGAACTCTCTCCAGTTTCATGACATTTTTTCTTGAAGACCTAAAACAGGAGGCAGAACCAGATGTAGTCTCACCATTGCTGAGCAGAAGGGAACACCACTTCCCTCAACTCCTGGCTACTCTTTTGCCAGTGGAGCACACTATGTAAGACTGATTTCCTGCAAGGGCTCCATGCCAAACTGGGATTGCAGCTTCTTCCAAGGGGAGCAGGGTTGCAAGATCAAGAAGGGGAGTGAACTGAGAATCTTGCAGATTTGAACTTTTCAATGAATTTTCCAGGTTTTATCATTCCTTATTAAAATTTCTTCAAATTGGAGGGAAAGGGGAGCTTGGGTATTTGAGGAGAGCAGGGTGGGACATGGCAAAAGAGTGAAAACCTGCTCTACTACAAGTAAATCAGACTGACTACGTCGTAAAATGGAGGGAAAGAGCTGTGAGTTCTGCCTCTTAGTATCTAACTCTTAGTCTGGTCCTTGTTGAACTTCAAGTTCCCCACTTGGAACTTGAGTCTTCTAGATCATTATGGCAGCTGGGACCTGTTAGTGGTGTCGGGAGCATGGCTGAGGCAGGAACAAGGCTGTCTTGTCTGGCCTCAGGGTTTCACCAGGAGCTCTCCTCTTCCGTGCGCCCACAGGTTCCATTGAGCTGAAGCTGCACGACATGGTGCGGGCAGCCAAGAGCTCAGAGCATTGCACTATCAAGATGGCCAGGGAGAATGCCACACCTCGCTTCTCCATTTTCCGAAATAAGCGCATGAGAGGCTGGTGGCCCTTCATCAAACTCAGAGATCAAGAAGATGAAGAGAGAGAGGAGAGGGAGGCCAATCAGAAGAAGAAGAGGAAGAAGAAGAAGAAGTGGAGCAGCTCAGTCAAACCAGAAGATGTTCAGTTCACAGACCCCAGTGGGAACAAGTACCTCCTGACGGTAAGACAAGGTGCTGGCAGAGGTGAGCAGACAGTGTTTCACTTCTGTCTTGACAGAGCAAACAGGCCTGCTTGCATTTTACCTGTCACAGCCAAATCTGGAGAGCTGGAGAGTGCATTGTAAATATAATGCCTTCCTGGAAAACAATTGCCTGTGCAGGCAACAGTTCCTTCTGGTTATGAAATAAGAGATCTCTGTGGCTAATGGCTGGAGATTGCTTGAGCATCTGTCAGTGAAGCTGACATCTCCATAAATACCCAGACCTGGCAGGCTGGTCAGTGAAGCAACATAAAGCCTGTGGCTCAGGTATACTGTCCCCTCCAGGGTAAGGTGGAAGCAGAGTTGCAGTTGTTGACCGTGGAGGAGGCTGAGAAAAGTCCTGTTGGTTTGGGCCGAAAAGAACCTGAACCTCTGGAAAAGCCCAAGTGAGTATCTAGGTTCATCACCTTTAAAATGGACAGGATGGGGTCGGGGATAGCTGTATTCTCTGGCAGCTGGTCTTGTGGGAAGAGGTAGCAGGCATTGGCTTGTCAGGGAACCAAGAGGCCAAGGGCTAAGATGTTCGGCAAGACTCAGGCTGTAGATGGGTTCCCAGAGTTTAAGTTCATCCAGTAGGTGTTATGGCTGCAGCAGCTGAACTAGAGCTGATCTCAGTGGATTACTCAGTCCAACTTTGCTCACTATTGCCCCTGTGAAGGGCAGCTCCAGTTTAACCCACCCTGCAAACCTACTCAAGAGGGCTGTGTGGGTTCTGAACAGCTCGCTGCAAGCTGTCCTGCAGGCTCAGCATCTCTAGCACTTTCACAGTGCTGTGGTTCCTGCACTGGATATGGAAGAGAGGAGGCTGTGAGGTTAGGAGACCCCTTTCTCTTCCCTCATGCAGTGGGATTGGCTAGAGGAGGGCTCAGGCCAGGCCCTTCGGCTCCCTGGATGATGCTTTTGCGAAGTAGCCAAAAGACCTGGTTGCCCACGGTGGAGGCAGGGCACCACAGCAGATGGGACAACAGAGTACTCTGTGAGTAGAGCTTGGGTGAACACTTTTTTCCTCTTGTTCCAGCCGACCAAAAACATCTTTTAACTGGTTTGTGAATCCCCTGAAAACCTTTGTGTTCTTTATCTGGAAGCGATACAAGAAGTACATCATTGTGCTGTTCATTGCTGCGGTTCTGACCATCTTTCTGGTTCTTTTGATCTACACCATGCCTGGATACATCAGTGAGAAGATCATTAATGGATAAATGCTCTCTGAAAATGACTACTCAAAGACATGGCAATTATTGGAAGATTGAGATTGGGTTGGGAAGTTTAATGAAAGTTTTCAGGTGCCCAGCCCCTTTTTAACTGAGATGCTTGAAAAAGTGACCTGTGTTTGGGTAGTTATACTTCATGCAAAGTACCCATAAGATTAAGTAACTTACAAGGCAAACTGCTTGGAGGCCCAGTTATAGCTTTGGAATAAAATTGTTCTTTGTTGAACGGAAGTGGGAGGGAAGGATTGGAAAACCGTGATGACTTGTCCCTGGGAGCAATTCTGGCAGGTATGGTGATACATAGAGATATCTCCTCCCATACCTGCACCTTCCTCTTATGTTCCAGCGTGGCAATTCCTGGCACTTTGTAGGCCTCTGTCTGAAGAATTCAAAACAGCCCTCACATGTTGTATGTGGGAAGGTAGGTGTTGTATAGAGTCCTTGTGCAGGGCTGGAGGGCTTTGTGGGGGTCCCCTGAACTTCTGGGGCAGCCGTTCAAGGGGGCTTCCTGGGGTGCTGCTGCTTGGTGAAGGAAAGAAGGAAAACACAGCCACGAACCACTCTCCATTTCCACTGCAATAAAAGCTCCTTGCCTGCTCCCTTCACCCTTGTTTGAGGTTTCTGGCTGCTTTCTCAAGCCCTCCCTCCATGATAGCGCAGCCTGGCTCTTGTCAGTGTGAATATCTATTGTGTTGGTTGCTGTACATGACATGAGATTCGTTTCAGTGTGGTGTCCTCAGACTGTCTTGGGCTTCCTCTGCCCGAAGCAGGTTTTGTGGTAGTGTCAGTGGGATACGTGCGCTCTGCACGCTGGAAAGCGTCTCTCTCACCCGAGAGCTGGAGGAGCCTCCCTGCGTTTATAGCACTTTCTTACCTGTGTGCCCAAGCTGTTTAGGTAAGGGGACAGACGTGGTGGAGGGGGGACCCTGGCAGCCCTGGGCTCCGTTCCTGCCGCACTAGGACGTGCCTGGAGCTGGGTCCTGGGGAGCCAGATGGCTCTGCTCAGCACCGCCTCACCCTGAACTCGCTTTGGTGGCCTTCCCATGGGATGTCAGCGGTCACCAACAGCAGCCTATGCCACTGCCCGGAGCCCCCAGCACCACCGCTGCTCCCGGCTGGGCCTGCACGTGTCTTCGGGCAGATCCTCCACCTTTGAAACGACCCGCAGCTGCGTTTTCCACATCGCCACCAGTCTGTGGCTCCCTGTGACTCAAAATGAAGCTTCAGTCGTGTTCTTCCTCAAAAAAAAAGAAAAAAAAAGAACCAGTTTCAGCTCTACTGCAGGGCTGCCTCTGGGCTGCAGTGCGCATGCGGGGCAGGAGTGCTGCCCTGTGGGGTGTGCGGCAAGGGGCTGCTCTGCCCGCCCTTTCCCCGGGAGCAGCCCCGTCTGCGGCTCCCACGGGCAGTTTCCCTTTCCGGAGCCACGGCACCATGGCAGCCCTCATCTCCGTGCGTGACTTCGTGCGGCAGGCACAGGAGGACCTCAGCTCACCCACCACCTCCACCTTCCCCTGCCACATGGGCCGCTGCAAGGCCATGGCCAGCAGCCTGGAGGAGGTGAGCGGAGACCGGGCGCCGTGGTGACCGCTGGCTGCCCTGGGGTGAGGCTGGGCCTGGAGTTCCTGTGTCCATGGGGGACGCGCTGGGGCCCGGTGCCAGGCCAGGGTGCCCAGCGAGGGCTGTTGGGTCCCAGCAGGAGGATGGTGGGAGGCCATGGGGACAGGAGGGTGGGCACGAGGGCGACAAAGGGGCCGCAGGGTGGCCACAGGGAGGGCAGAGTGGCCCTGTGGACAGCAGGGTGGCCTCAAGGGTTGTCAGGGTGGCCACAGGCATTGCAAGGTGGCCATGAGGAGGGCAGAGTGGCCATGGGGATGGCAGGGCGGCCATGAGGACGAAGAGTGCCCATGGGGGCCGGCAGAGTGGCCGTGGGGATGGCAGGACACGTGAGTGCCTGGCTCCCTGTGGGCTGCGGTGGGGCCAGCCCCTCGGGGGAGCCTGCGGTGGGGTGTGCGTGGGGGGGGTTGGCATATCCCTGCGGCGCATGGGGACCCACCAGCACAGTCATGCAGCAGCTGCGCTGGCGGGGGCACGAGGCTCGCCGGGAAATGTGGTGTAAAACTAGGCTGACGCAGAACCCTAAGAAGAACCTTGGTTTCTTTTTAACTCTCCAGGATAAACATGAGCTAAACAAAAAACAAACAAAAAAAGAAACAAAAAATAAAGTAAGGTCTTTATGGGGGTAGGATATTTGCTTGCTTGTCCCAAGGGAAATGGTGGGACTGACGGATATGGAACATTTGGAAGCCAAACGTATAAATCCCACCCCCAAGGGTTTGGAGCTAGCTGCTAAATGCAGTGGCCAACGCAAAGCTACTTGCTCATGACAGATGCCTTGTTTCTCTGCCAGTTGCAAAAAGCAAAAAACCCTGCAATATTCAATGTCAGACTGCGGCACAAGAGAAGGGGTTGACTCATGCTGCCAACATGCACAAAGAAAGTGAGAAACAGTGCCTGGTATTCCAGGAAAACCCAGCAGGGAAGTACCCAGACCTCTACCAGGATCTGCGGGTGGGCGCTGAGCACTGCGCTGTGTTGGAGTCCTCCAGAGCTTGGGATCAGCCAGCAGACATCTCCAGGTGTCCCTCATGTGTGGAACCTGTAGATCATCTTGTCAGTGATGGTCACTGTGTTTTTTATGTAAACCTCAAGTCTTTGGAAGCCAGAACTTGTTTGTGAGCCCTGAAATGTGGGGCAATTTCCTTGTGTTGCTTAATTTCAACTGTTACTCTATTACCTTTACCCAAAGGAAAACTAAAACTTCAGCCATTCAGAGCTGCTACATAAGGAAGCTGTGGTTAGAGTGCCAAGTGCACACCACTGAGTTTTTTCAAGTCTGCAGGGCTCTTGGCTTGGGAATAAAGTGTCAGACTTGACAGTAAACCCAAGCGAAACTCCTACTGCCATGCTCTCTGAGCAAGGAGAGCCCCAGCGTGGTGTGAATTGTACCGGGGATTTGTACACCACCAGGATGACAGGGAATGGAACTGCAGGAGTTGAGCTGCAGGGGAAGGAGGTCAGCAGGTTTTCAACTGCTGACTCTGGAAGGGTCAGGGACCTCAAAGGGGAAGTCATGCAGTTCAGCTGAATGCAGAACCAAATCCAAATCCATGCCTTCCAGGCAAACTACTGCAGGTAAAAATACAGCCAAGGATTTGGGAATTCCTGCACTGAGTGACAGATATATAATTTTGTGCCCTGCTGTCAGCTGCTGTATGTAATTTAAGATGCTCGTGATGCTTGGAGGCAGTACTGCTCTTGAGGCTGGCTGAAACAGAGCTCAGGGAGGTGCTCAGGGAGGTGGACCAAGAGCCTCAGGGCTGCCATTGAGCAGCCTCACCACTAAGGCAGACCCCCAGGGGCTGCTCCGCTCCTCAGCAGGAGGAGAGCTTCCCAGCCTGGAAGCATCCATCTAGCAAGCAGAAAATGATCCCAAAGGGACCATTTCTGCATTCAGTTGAGCCGCATGACTTCCCCTTTGAGGTCACTTCTGAAGTTAGGTTATAGGGTTATAAGGAGAAGGTTGTCAGGAGAAAGTAGGCGGTTTAGGTTATACCTTCAGGAGGTAGGTCCAGATATCGGAGATTTGAACATCTGTGTGTGAAGAGCTAACTTCTGATAAAAGTTGACTGTGTTGTGTGGCATCACAAGGCAGCTGGGCAGGTTCTTGCACAGTCTGGGGAGGAGGTAGCAGAAGGGAGTAAGGGGGAAGAGAGTGACTCTGAAGGCTATTAGGAAGTTGAAGATGAGGGCTTTTGTGGTGGTCTCCAAAATGTCCCCTCCCAGTGGCAAACACAAAGTCAAACAGAGTCTGAATGTGGCGCTAAAAATCTGGTTAATGGTGATCAGAAATGTTTGAAAATGAAAACTGCCCACATGGAGCCTCTACAGGAGAGACATACTTCAACCAGGCTGAAAGACTTCACCTTAAAAAGGGTGAGAGGAAGCTTTGAACTAGACCGTGATGAGAGCTGCCAGGTACAGATGAGAGCTTGGTTCAGCAGCGTGTGCTCTGAGTGGGAGCAGCTCTCTCCCTTCAGGGAAGGAAAGGGCAGGCAGTGACCAAAGAGAACCTGGAGCTGACAAAGAACTGCTGGACAAGTAAAGTCTCACTTAAACAAGGCACAAACCATTTAAGTTTCATTTAAACGAGGCAACACCCACCCTGCTGCTACTTTCTATGTACATGCTCAAATTCCAAGAATATAAGGTGAAAACTCTTGTGTCTAGCTATAAAGATGGATATTTACAACACAGGAGTAGCAGAAACTTGGAGGAGGGACAGCAGGACATGGTCGCACCAGGGTATGAGGTGCTCAAGACAGTGTAACAGAAGAGATGTGCTCTTTAGGATTGTTAAAAGCTTCACTAAAGTTTTTTTTTAACCTCAGGCTGAATAAAAAACACACTGGTGTAGAATGTTTAGACAGAAGGGGTAGGTTTGTACCTTGCTCTGTAAAATGTCCATAGACAATCAGATATCCCCCAGAGAAGGAAAACTTGACTTAATCCCTAGCACATAGAAATGATCACAATGTCATTAGAATTGATTGTTACTGGAGCACAGAAAAGCAAAATACCCACTATTATTGTCCTTAACTTCAAAAAAGAAAACAATATAAAATTTAAGGAGCTAGAAAGAACCTAGGAGGAACATGCAGAAGTGTAAAATGTCTCCAGCTGGCATGAAGACCGTCCAAAGACACCACCAGGAAGGCTCAAAACAATCAATTTCCACCTATCAAAAGAGTCTCTAGAAGGAGCCCCCTTCCTGAGGATATAGCTGGTTGGTGTCATCCACTTGGATTGCCAGAAGGGCTCAGCTTGGTCCCCATCAAAGACTTTTAAAAGGAACTCAGCTGCAATAGGCCAAGAGGGAAGGATTTCCTATGGTTAAATATTTGTTTAAAAGACAAATCAGAGAGCAGGAATAACCATTGCAGTTAGGAGGGACCAGTGGAGTATGAGACATGAAGAGGGGAAGGAGCTTGCAGCAATGTCAGGCTGTGAGGGATGGGGATCACACATACACACGGGCTCCTGTCAGTGTGGAAAGGGTGACATTTCCCATTAACCGAGGGAGGTGCACAGGGTTTGCTGCTGTCCAACATGTGGTTGGTTATTGGCCTGAGAGCAGCACATGAAAGCCAGAGGGACTCTCTGGCGGTAGCTCCTCTGACTGGTATACTGTGAGCGCAGCTAGTGCTTGAAGGGACCAGGAGATAACCTCAGTTTTTGTCCATTTGTCTTTTTTGAGATGCTGTGTTATCTCAACTGCTCTCTGAGGAGTGAGTGTTCCTCTGCACAGGATCAGAATATTTCCAGGCTCCTCTCACACTCAACCTTGCAAAACTAATAACATTTCTGATTGCCTCACCTTCAGGCAAGGAGCATAATCCCTCCAGGCTGTCTTTCCTCTTCACGAACAAGAGAAAAAAGCATGAACTGCATTTTGTGTCCCCAGCTGGAGGAAGAAATCATTAACTGAAATGTTATTCCTTTACCTCAAGGTTTTTCAGGACATTAGGCTACGGCTGTGACAGCTCATCTGGCTGCTGACACAGGATTTCCCATCATGAGTTGTACAAGTGAGAGCGACTGGTGTACAGCACTGCAGCCTGCACAGCGTGGGCTCCTGCACGCGTGATGGTGCAGCGTGAGCTCCCTCAGCGCAGGCAGCAGGACCAGCCTGCCCCTTGGGCACACGTAGCCCTTCTGAGGCTCCCGTTTTTCCCCTCTGCCACAGGCACCAGAGGGTCCTCATGCACCGTTGCTGGCAACCACCACCCAAACGTATAGAATCTGGAGGGAAAAATCTGTGCTCTTGCCTTTCTGTGCTGCTAATGTCTGAGGCCAGCCCAGTGGTTTCTCTGAGGGATTTTCTTCTTGTAGCATTTTGCAGAACGGTTGAGGTTGGAAGAAATTTCTGGAGATCCTTTAGCTCCCCACTCAGTCCCGCTAAAGATTCTTTCTTCCTGCCCAGCAATGGCTCAGACAATGATAGAAACACAATTTGTGACCAACAGATTTTCTTATCTCTTAAGCCCCCTGCTCTACAGTCTTTTTTTGCTGATATATTTTCTAATTCAATATTTGTTTTTGATCACTTCTTCCAGCAAACCATCAGGAAGGCTTGTTGGCATTTCAGATAGATACACATGGATGGATACCACCTGACCGTCGCCCACCTGCTTGCAGGGCAGTCAGGCATGGGGATGTTGAGGCTTATGTTGAACACTATGGGTTTTGGAAGCAAGTGAATGGATATAGACAGTGACTGGTTCTTCTATGTTTCTAGGCCTTGGATGCAGACCGAGTTGTGCTGCAGAAGATGAGGAAAGCAGCAAAAGCAGAGCATGCCTGTGGACAAGGTCAGGGCAGAGAGCAGGGAGTGGGGAGATGGGTGGCAGAGGGTTGAGGCCAGTTGTGGCAGTAGAGCCAGGCCTGCAGCTTGCAGGTTGCTGCTGTTCATGCCCTTTGCCAGCCGCCAGCTGAGTGGGCTGCAGTGCGAGTGGGCAGCGGCTGCAGGTAACAGTGTGGTAGACAGTGGGAGGCAATGGGAGATGCTTGCTCCAGTCCTAGAGCAAAGCCGGGCATGGTGTCTCCTGGAGGGGAGATTGAGGGGTAGAAATGCATCTCTGCCTTCTCCTTGGTTGCACTGAGGACTGTCCACCTTCCTCCAGATCTCATCAGCCACATTGAAGCCCACATCGCTGCTCAGGAGAAATTCTCAACCAACTACCAGCTGGAGGGTGAAGAGCAGCTGGCCAAAGCCTTTAGCACCTTCGCGGCCTTTTCCCGGGAGCTGCTGAGTGCTGTCAGGAGCCTGGTAGGCAGCCCTGTTCTCCCCATGAGTGTCTAAGCAGGGTCCCGCCACAGGCTGCCCGCTCACAAGGGCCAAGGGGTCACTGCTGGGGGCCTCCCTCTGACACATGTCCTAGGAAGAGTGGGAGGCACTGGCCTGCAGTCTGGATATCTGAGCTCATCCCCTTCCTGAAACACAGGTAGGTGTGTGGCTTTAGAGCAGGTGACACAGCAGACACTGCTGAGTGGCAGCCAACCTCTGCTGCTGCTCATAAGATGCAAATTCATATGGCGGCCTGCTGGGAAGGAGGCTGCATGTCCCCATTCTGCACACAGTGTAGGAGCCCCATGGGAGTCCCAAGGAATCATGTGCATTGACCAAAACCAAGGTTTGGGCCAGGTAAACAGCAGGTGATGCTTATTGCCTGGGGTTGAGCCAGGTGGGAATGGCTTTGGGAGATGTGGGGCAAAACCTCTTCCAAGGAGCCAGGATATGTCTTTGGCAACAATTTCTAGAGGTTCAGAGTGAGCTGGGGTACATATTCATGAACAATATTCAGTGTTGAAAATCCCCAGTGATGTTTTTTGGGTGACTGCTTTCTGAAGTAGTTCATTTTGCAGCTTCACAAACAGCTCTGTGTCCTCAACAGAGCGAGTGGCGCAGGTGCTGGCGCCAGATCTGGGGCTCGAGCCACTTAAGAGGATATTTCCAATGACACCCTTAGGCAGCCTGGATGTAGCTATCAGCAGGGAGCAGCGGTCTGGGAGAGGGATAGTGCTATTGCAGGTAGCTCTCAGGGTAGCAGGAATGTACTGAGTCCACAAATGCTTTTCATGGCCCTGGGTCTCACTCCCCCTCATGCAGTATCAGCACAAAACAGACTTCCACCATGCAGAGCTGGGGACTGAATATTTTAAGACAGACCTGAGGGCTGCATCCAAAGCCGACCCGAGCTTGTAATTTCCAGGGACCTCATGCTAGTCTGACCAGCCTGGGCAGTGCAGGTTACATGATCTCTCTCTCTCTCTCTCCTTTTCAGCTGCAGAGTTTGTATCACAACATCAGCTTTTCCCTGGAGTCACTAATAAAGGGTGACTTGAAAGAGCTCAAAGGGGTAAGCAGAGACCAAAAGAACTGAAAAAAGAATGATGCTAGGAAGCAGCAGGATGGAGGAGGGCATGGCAGCAGTGCGGTCTCTTCCCTGGCCCACGCCCTGCCCTCTGGCAGGGTGTTGCAGGGAGATGTGCTGTCCTGGGAGCCTCCTGTACACCA
The DNA here is from genome assembly GCA_034781795.1 of Crypturellus tataupa. Lineage (NCBI taxonomy): Eukaryota > Metazoa > Chordata > Aves > Tinamiformes > Tinamidae > Crypturellus > Crypturellus tataupa. Next base: position 743,402 of record JAWLRI010000121.1, read on the forward strand.
GGTCCTGCTTGCTCCCCCAGGGCTGGGTCTCACACCAGAAGTCAATGTAGCAACGCCACTTCGCTGGTCCCTCTGCATGTTTTGCAGCTGAACCCAGAGGAGTCTGGAGTAGTTCACTACACTGGGAAAAATAAAACCATTGTGCACCAAATAGTTATAACTTCCAGGTGCACAAACTCCCCTGCTGCCATGTGATGAGGTCCTTCCCTTGCAGGCCCACCTGTGGCTCCTGCACATGCAGGTGTCGGAGCACGTGTCTGATTCTGAACATGCTCATGTGTATGCACATAGGTCTCAGAGATTACAAGACCGCAAGCATTAAAGTGAATGTAAAATTTGCTTTTCTCCATAGAGGGTTCATATAACTTCTAAGTATTAATCACTCTAGATTTTAGGAAAATCATCAAATGCTTTTTTAATTTCTTTCTATTTTTTCTCTTTTTTTTTTTTTTTTTTTTGGTCATTGTGGTCCTTGGTGCTTGCATGCATGTTTCTGTGACTGTACTCAAGTCTTCAGCTCTGTGTTTGTCGCTATGTGTATCTGAGCACAAACCAGTGCAAGAGCCTGTGGATGTTTGAGGGAAGACGAGGCTGTGTGAAAGAACTGACTTTATTATTCTGCAACCAGGTCACTCTTGAGGGATTGAGGGTTCCTAGCCTGCATCTAACATAATCAAACTGCTGGTTGTGATGTGGTGCCATTCCTCTTTCAGTCACTGTCTTCATATACTTTTAGCCTTGGGCATAGGTGTTCTACAAGCAGGATATATACAGCTTGCTGCTATAGAGCAATTATTTATTGGCTAACATGTACAAAAATAGCTAGGATTTAATGAGCTACTGTGCTAAGCACTAATGCTCTTAGCACCCTGATAAAGACACCTGAGGTGTCTCTGCTGGCCAGGCAGACCATGCCAGGAGGAGCAGGGTCAGCACTGCTGCTCCCTGGAGCAGGTTCTTGGTACTGCTGAGTCACTGTCTTCCACCTACACTGATGTCCCTGACAACTCAGAAAAACTCTGTTTTTTCTTCCTTTAGGATTTTTTCCATGTTAGTTTTCATGTTAGTTTTTTATCCCTCTTGAATCCTTGCACTATTAACGATCTGTTTCAACAACCCAAACTCTGTAATTTTATCTTTCTTATGGACTCTATGGACTTTCTCGGAGGTTTCCCTCCCAACTTATCCCTTGCCTCAGAAGTCTGTGCCAAGGTTATACAGCTGGCCTGCATCAGAGCTGGGCCTGGGATCCTTGGATGGACAGTTGACCCTCTGGGAAAGCAGGGAGAGGCCATGGGCAGGAAAGAGAGGGCTGAGATGTGTGACAGAATCTGGGGACTTCCGAAGGACTAATGACCAAATATACAGAAAAATTAGGAGCATTTAGGCAGAAAATTGGGAAATAGCATTTTGTGGGAGTGCGAAACAGGAAAGCAAGTAGAGTGTAGTAAAGCGATAAAAAATATAAACCTATAAGTGGAAAAAACACTATTTACATTGTTGTGGTCAATGCCAGGAAGGTAGAAAGCCAAGCAAATCTGGAGAGATGATAAACAGCTGTCCACAAGAAGTTGTAATCAAGCTGATGATATTTCTAGTTGTGCCCTACAGAAATCAGAGTTTCATCTGAATCTACTTGGCATTTTCATCGGGAGGGAGAACTTGTCCCAACAAGGTTCTGCTTTGACATGCAGAAAAAAAACGAAAAAAAGACATCTTGAGGAACAGTGAAGTATTGGACCAGAGGTCTAGAGAGGCTGTGAGATCTCCATCTTTAGGGGCTTCAAGATCTGCCTGGACAGAGTCCTGAGCAACCTGGTTTGAATTCACTAGTGCTCCTTCTTAGAGGAGGGTGGATTAGAGAATTCTTGAAGTCCCTTCCAACTCAAACTAATTTATACTTCTGTGACACTCAAGTTGCAGAGCAGCAAACTGTGAAAAAAGGGCAGAAGGTAGGTGATGTGGGCACACAGACAAACACATTTGAATATAGCAAAATAGCAGCAACTGAAGAGAATGTAAAGGCATACAGTCCAAGTAGAATCAGACTATGGCTTTTTAACAGAAAGATTAACTCACCATTAAATGGATACATAGAAGAAGAATTAGATTCTCTCAGTGCTGTCAGGTTTTGACAGGTTTCTGATGCCTCTTTGGGAGGTGTAAAAGAATGTTCTGACTTCAACAGATGAGGAACTGGTAGATGCTTTCTGGCTTGTGTGTTTCAGAGTAAATGTCATAGCGATTCTGCCCATAAAAATGTGAGTCTGTGAAATCTTGGTGCCAATATGTACATGTCTATCTGATGCACATGTGTATGATAAATGTTTTGATGCCTGGACATGTGTGTATTTGCACGACTGGGGCATATGGGCATGTGTATTAGTGCTTATGCAAGCAAATGTACACATGTGAGTAAACTTTCCCTGGAGCACATATTGTTTGCTGTATATGTGGGTGCAGAGACATGTGAGGATACTTTTCTGGGGAGAGACAGTCCTATGGACATCCATGTACTATTCTGCAAGCTTCTTTCTGCTAGGGTGATCCAGTGGGAACTCAGAATACTGAGGCTCAAGAAGAGCTTGTCCTGGACAGTCATTAAGTGGTGCCTTTGTTTCTCCCTAGGAATTCAAAAAACCCTTTGAGAAGGCCTGCAAAGACTATGAGAACAAACTGTAAGTGGTCGTGCTTCCTGCCCTCGAGATCATACTTGGACGCTTGTTTTTATCTGACCCTTTCGTGTGTCCTTCCTCTTTCTTTGAGTGCAAAAATTGAGAAGGAGAAGCGAGATCTTGCAAAGCAATACGGGATGGTGCGGAGCGAGGTGAGCGGAGGTGAGATTGCAGAGGAGATGGAGAAGGAGCGCAGGACCTTCCAGTTAAACATGTGTGAGGTAATGCAGGACAGGGTGGGTTGGAGCAGCAGCAACACAACACAGGACCCTAGTCCATGTCTACCCAGCTCCTCCTGGTCCATGGGGTTCTCCTGTGCCAGTGTCACTGCTCAGGCCACTGAGTAGCCTCAGCTGTCACAGGTACCTCCTGCATCTCCCTGTTTGCTCCCGAAAAGGCTGAGCTGTGGCTGTTGGCTCAGAGTCCAGGATCATAGGCTGCCTCTCCAGAGAAGGTTGAAGCTGTGATCCCAATGCTGTGCTCTCTATTTCCTCCTACCTCGGTTACCTCCTGGATTGCCTTTACTGTAGCCTGACTTGCCCTGTATGATGCTTGCAGTTCTTAGACACCAGACTGGATTTTGCAGTCCTCCCTCGGAGCTCCAGCACCACACTGATTGCTGGTACCATTTCAGAGTCACTGAATCAGCATCCAAGGAACAAGCTTTTGTTCTGGATTTTTTTTTTTTTGTCTGAATGCACACTGATTTTTCATCTGTGATTATCTTCTATCCCTGATCAGTTGCACTTGTGCCCGTGGTATGGCTGGTGACTTTCTGCCTTTCTGAGATACTGAAGTGCCTCAGAGCCCAAGGGGAGCAGTACCGAGGTGGGCTGCAAATCTCCAGAGCTCAGCAGGTCCCTTCCCTTGTGCTGGGCAGGCTCTCCCAGTGAGCTGCTCTGCATGAGAGGAGCGAATGAAGCCTGAGCCTGTAAAACCTGGCCATGGGGTTGCTGCAGATCCTGGCCACCTAAAGTGAAGATATAAGCAATGACTAGAAACTGCTTCTGCAGCAGAGGAAAAGGGGAAGCTTAGACAGGATCTGTCTTCCCCAGCTGCTTCTCATCTGCCAGGCAATCCGGATTGTAGTGCCAGGGCCCTGGCAGGATCTGGGAGAAGGAGGCTCTCTCTCTCTCTCTCTGGGAGAAGGACTTCCCATTTTGGAAGTCATTACTGTGTCCATACCAAAATGACTGTCTTTTACCGCAAATATAAGAATTCCTTGTCTTATGGAGCTGCACTGTCCTTAGTCCTTAGCTGCACAGTAGATCACAGGCAGGTTTCATTCTGTGTTGACATGAATTCATGTGTGACCTTCAGGTTTCTAATTCGATGTGTAGGCTGTTTTTGAGGGAACACTTAATGGATGGAGATTGTTTTGAATGATGCCCTCAGAATAAATACAGGGAAGTCTGAGGCCAGACTTTTCTCAACCTGGCCAGCATATCCTGTACATATTTAGAAGCTGGCTTGCTACATTGCCCTGTGGATGTTCTGTACATGGTGATCTGTAGGTTTACTTTTGTATGGTAGCTGTAATGTCTAGGAAGCTTATGCTGTTGTAAGAGTGTTCCAGACACTGATGGAGAAATACATAGATCAGAAATTTTCCTATCGCCAGCCCACCGACTGAAACGGCTGTATCGCAGAAATCTCCATATCTTAGATATAGCATCCCTTGAGAACTAGTTATTTTGAATCACTTCTTCGTGGTGGGCCACAAGTAGGTGAGTATTTTGTGTGGCCATTTTTCTGCCTACAGCCACACCTTTATTTTGGAAAAGGTGTTGGGTTTTGAACATAATTTTTTTCCCATAAACATAAACATGCTCAGTTTTGAACATATTTTTTTCCCACCCATAAAATGGGTGAGGATGGATTTTGTGATGTGGCAGATCAGTTTTGTCTGTATATCTGAGTGTCATCTTGCTTCTGAAGGTCTTCAAGGCAGGCTGAGATGCCAGCCATGAGCAGGACACAGGGAGACAGACTGGCAGCAGTGGCAGTAGGATCAGGCTGTGCACGGGTGAGGTCAAGTGTGTCTTGAAGGATGCACCATGAGGATTGAAGGTTTACAGGAATGTGGGCAGTTCTTCTGTGAAAGCACCATGACTCTCGTGTTGGGTTGCCTCTTGGTGAATCTTTTCAGGGTGTATAAACGGAGTGTTACCCCCAGTAAAGAAAGTCCAGAAAACCCATCTCTGTGTATCCAGCACTCTACTGCCCACCTCTCAATGGGTGCTGAGAAGGGTAGTGAAGCACTGGGGTGCTGGTGACAGGCCATGGGAGAGCTGCTGGAATGTGCTTTTAAACCCTCGTCAGAGCACATGGCTCTGCATGCCACAACTTGTCACCCCATAAAAGCCATGACCCCGTAAAAGCCTGGACAAGACTGCCAGGAAGGGCCACAATGCGCTGCTCTTCACTGGCATGAAAAATGACATGAAACATGAAAAAGTACATAAAAGGCATCTCTCTCTAAGCTACAAATTCAGTTGCTGTGTCCTTTTCCCGTCAGTATCTAATCAAAGTGAATGAGATCAAAACCAAGAAGGGGATTGGCTTGCTGCAAAACCACATCAAGCACTGCAACTCACAGTTCAAGTAAGAGCAACCGCTACCCTTCTTTTGCTCACTTTCACCCCGGAAGCACCAATATTTAGAGGAGATTTGGGAGGTAACCTAAGTCAAAGGGCCTAGAGATGCTTCAATTAGCTCTGCCTGGCTTGTAACATATTTAAATTCCCTTATTTCCTGGAGATGGTGGGGGCAAGGATCTGAAGTTAACGTTCCCTTTCTTTATGGGACTTTTTTGTACGGCCAGATCATTTGTGCATAAAGCACACCACAGATATCTGGGATGTGGGGCAGGCAGAGTATCGCTAAAATATATTTCCTAACAGAATTTTTGCACTACAACTATAAAGAAAAAATGCTAATTGCTGAAAACATGATTGGTAGTGATAGAGGGGGTTCAGGAGCACCTGGGCTGTGTATGATTTGCAGTCACTGCTAATTGCAGGATTTCAGAATATATTCCTATGCTAAGCGTTTCCTATCAGTTTCTTTCAGGAATGTTTAAACACAACAACAAAACTTAAGGAGTTTACAGAAAAGCTCATTCCAGAGCTGCAGAGTGTGAGTATGCATCTCAACCTCAGTGCTCCAAGCGGATGCAGAGACGTCCATCTCCAGTTCTTCTTCCTCTACAAAGGCAGAACTGAGGGTTTATGCGGTTCTTTGTATCTATTAATCACTGTTTTCTGAGCTCTGACATGTAGTGGCCCCTGTGTGGGAAAACTTATCAGTGGGAGTGGGGAAATTGTGGTGCCTCTACCCCAGGGATCAGAAGGCGAAGAAGTAGCATAAAGGAAGCACTAAATCATTCATCTTTCAAATTCCTTCTCCAAGATCCTTTCTGGAAATAAACCTTTTGATGGAGTACTTTAAATCATTTTAATTGCTGACACTATCAATGTTAAAAACAACAGCTACAGTGAATGTCAAGCGTTTTGTTGCTTTTACACTGTGGAGAGCTGAAAACAGCTATTTTCTCAGAAAATAACACAGTTGCTAGAATGCAGAATACACTCCTGTGGTCCCACATTGCGAATGCTCCAGCCCTGGGGACATGCCTACTTCCCTGCCTTTGTGCATGTTTCTGTGAGTGCGTTTCCGCACATGCCACATACAGGCATACAACAGGCCTTGGTACATCCCCCAGAAACAGGAAGGCATCGAGGGCAGGAGGTTGCACGGAGGCACCTCCACTTCTCCCAGAAGAATGAGTGGGATGTGGCGGCTGAGGCAGAGGCCTCCTCCTCTCGCATAGGGGCTGACTGTGCTCTGGTGCCTTTCAGATGAAGATTGAGCAGGGTGAGGAGAAGAAGCAGCTGTGCTCCCTTCGGGATCAGCTGAAAACAGCACTGCAGCTGGAGCAGAAAGAGGTAGCGTCTGATCCTTCTTCCAAGGGGGTTAGAGATGGTTGCCCTGAAGTACCCTGGAGGGCAGGATGCAGCAGCTGCTTATCTAGTCCCTGCGCTGCCCTTTGGTGTAGGAAGCTGTGGGGTTTCTAGTCAGCTGGGGGGTACACAGGGCCCCTGGCAGTCCCACAAGGGCGTATACTTGACTGGGGTAGCCATCAAGCTTGGGGTTCCTGGGGCCCCCGGAGCTTCCTATTAGCTGCTAACTCTGCCCTTCTGCCCTAGGCAATCTGTGTCCTGTGTCACTCTGCAGGGCTGGTTGCCACAGCCCTGGGAGATACCCAGTCTGCAAAGGCACCAGCACCTGAGAGGGGATGGTGTAGGCAAGGAGTGAGCAGGATCATGAAGCCACAGCTCCCATGCCCAGCTCCTGCCTCTGCCTCTCTCCCCACGGGTGCCTGTGGGGACTGGCTGTTTTCTTCTAACAGGATTCCAGAAGCAAACAGGCACGGTACAACATGCACCAGCTGCAAGGGAACAAGCAGTACGGCACAGAGAAATCAGGGACCCTCTTTAAGAAAAGCGATGGGTAGGTTAGGATCCTGTATACCCCTTTCAATGCTCCTTTGAGCAGGCAGAATGGCTGAGTCTCAAACTTGGCCCAACTTTGGCATACATCTCCCCATCGTGGGAAGACAGAACCACTGCCTCCATTTGCTTTGAGAGGGCTCCCACCGCTTTCCTCCAATGCCCCACATTCTGCTGCTGGCTTGGACAGAGAAAAGTCGATGCCTCTCCCTCTCTCAGCCCCTTGGGTCTTTTCAGACCTCCTGCCATGGTGTCTTCCAGGCTGAAGAGCCTGGCCCCTGCAGCTCTTGGCTTTTCACACCTCGGGCTCTGCTTGTTACTCTTCCCTGTGCCTCTCCATGCCTCCTACCGCTGTCATGAGGGCGAACCCGGGGGTGGGTGCACTGGGGTTTTATGCACTGGCCTGGTGATGTTTCCTGCTGGACAGCCCAGCATGTAGCGGTTTTGAGGTCATGGTTATGGGGGGTTTGCTGAGTTTTCCAGGAGCTGTATGCTCTACAGGGCGAGCTGTGTGCTCTGCTAGCAGGGCCTGCTCCTCCAGGGGATGCCATGTGCCTGTGTCACCTCTGCAGCAGCTGTGCTGCCCATCTGTACGAGCCTCCCCTTATGCCCTCTGCCATATGCCAAGGTCTTCTCAGCTCAGAGCAAACCAAGAGTGACAGGCCCCATCTGTGGCAGCCAAGGCAGCAGGCCTAACAAGGGCCTGTGGCTGTATAGCACAGTGGGATTCTGTGTGACTCCTCTCCACTTAATCTCTGCTTTTTTCCAGGTTGAGAAAAGTCTGGCAGAAGAGGAGATGTACCATCAGCAATGGCTACCTGACCATCTCCCACAGTACGGTAGGAACTGCTTTTTCCAACCCCACTCTGTTGCTGCCTTTGGAGCTGCTGCCACAACTGCAGCAGCCTCACAGACTTCCTGGGAGCCCGGCAGAGCTCTTGTGCCTGGGCTGCCCCAATGCAGACTTTGTGGGGCTCTTTCCCCCAAGACCTAAGTCCCAGTGACCTGAGAGAGTTTTAGACAAACTCAGGAGGGTCTTTCGCACATCTTCACATGGTAGAGTGTGAGCCTGGGGACTGGTTGCTCCGATATGGGGTGGCAATCCAGTAAGCAAGAGTCAGTATTGCTATTTCTTGTATTGCTCTTGAGAGTGGAGGGAAGGATGCAGTGCTGGGCACAGAGATTCTCTGCTCTTCCACCTGCACAGCAGTCTGAGGCACTGCACAGCGAGGCAGTGACAGCTCCCGCCAGGCTGCAGCCGGGTAATGCTGGCAGCCCTGAGTCTTCTTCCTTCTGTTCGTAGCTCAACCGCCCACCAGCCAAGCTGAATTTACTGACGTGCCAGGTGAAGCCGAATGTGGACGACAGGAAATGCTTTGATCTGATTTCACGTGAGTCCTGGCGCCTGTTCTGTGTCTTGTCTGAGAAAAGTACTAGCAGCAGCAGCAATTTGTGTTCAGAGAGGCAGCATAGGCCAAGGCAAGGTGAAGCTCTGCGGCTTGGAGCTCTGTGGCTTACCATGGGAAACGGTTTTGGGAGGCAGCTCTGCTCAGAAGCAGCAGTGCATGTTCCAATATGAGATGGGCTGCTCTGCCACAGCACAACATTGTGGAGGGCACGTGTGGACCATGGGCAGCAGCTTAGCTAGCAGAAGCATCCATCTTTCCTGGTATGGGAGCAGGTCCCTTTACACCATGGAGAGATGGGGCCAGCAGTCACAGGCAGTGGCCACCCCAGGTGCCTGGCTTGTTTTCTCTCCTCTGTGCCTGGCTGAGCCCAGCTCAGGGTTGTCCTGCGGTGAGTCTGCCAGGTGGGATGGAAGTGTGGGACAGCAAGCTCCATGTAGGCCTTCCAGGCAACCCTGTGTTACTCTCACTAAAGTCAAGTCCTTTTGAACACATGTTCTTCAAGGTCTGGAGGAAAACGGCTCTGTGTGTTTCAGATAACCGCACCTACCACTTCCTGGCAGAGGATGAGCAGGAATGTGTTGCGTAAGTACTGCCAGCAGAGAATGCTAAATGGGGACAACATGTGCTGCTCTGGCTGCTGTGGAGGAGTCAGAGCTGGCTAATGAAGCAGCATAGTGTCCTGTCCGGCAAACAGGGCCCAGGTAAAGGCTTTGGCACCCAATTTGCTGCTGAATTCACTTTCAGGAGCTCTGTGTTCATTTGGTCTGAGCAACGTGGGCTTTCACTCTTCCTTGCTGTGCCTGCCCTGGCTGTGCAGCAATGTCTCAAGCCCTCATGCCCTCTGCTCAGCTCCCTGCAGCTTGAGCATGGTGGTACATGGCTCCTCTCCTAAGAGCAGCTTTCTGCCTCCACAGCTGGGTGTCTGTCCTCAGCAACAGTAAGGAGGAGTCACTAAACGTGGCCTTCAGCAAGGCACCAGGCGGTGGGGAGAGCAGCAGGGAGGAGCTGACCCGTGCCATCATTGAGGAAGTTAAATGCATGCCCGGGAACAGAGAATGCTGTGACTGCTCAGCACCAGGTGAGAGCCAGGCCAGGGCTGTGGTGGCCGTTTCTCAGGCTGCCTGTGCTGCCTTTCGCTGGGGGACAGGCAGAGCTCTGCTCTTCCCTCTGCAGTATCCAGCTCTGTCGCGGCCCAGGCTGCAGAGACCCTCAGGTCTGCAGCTTGCCCTCGTGCTCTTTGCTGCTCTTTGGTGTCAGTTTGGTACCAAAAGCAGCCCCGCTGTGCACATGCATGCCTTCTGCCCGGTGCCCTGAGGCTGCAGGGAGGGAGGGCCGGCAGTGGCAGAGGCAGAGGCAGGAGATGTGCATTAACAACACAGCTGTTTTATCTCTACAGATCCCACTTGGCTCTCCATTAACTTGGGCATCCTGATCTGCATCGAGTGCTCTGGGATTCACAGAGAGATGGGTGTGCATCTTTCCCGTATCCAGTCGCTATCTCTGGACAAGCTAGCAACCTCTGAATTGCTGGTAGGATGTTGTCAGAAGGATACTCTGTCCATATGCCTCCCCCCGCTCCTGTGGCCCTTCTGAATCCAGATGGAAGGGAATTCACTGCATTTTTCCCTTGTTCAGCCAGCCCATCCTCAGCTGTAATTCTGAGGGTTTAGTGATTATTGTACCAGAAAGTGTCATCTTCAAAGAGAAGACAAGGATGCCATTTCACCTTTCCTGGATCATCCGTCTCCCATGCTCAGTCCCTTCCTCAGCTATTCTCATGGACGGGAGCTGCAGGGCAATTCCAAACCCAGCCTGGTGTAGATCAGAGGGAAGGGGAAGTGGAGGGAGGATTTGCAAAGGCCAGTGGTGGCCCAGGGGCTCGTATGGATGTAGATAGGTCAGCAAGGACTGGCTAGGGAGTTGCTAGGAGCTGATAGGTATCAGGTCAAGGAACGAGAGTGGCATGATCATTGCTTGCCTGTATATGATCCCAGGAGCTGGTGCTGGGGTTGCAGGTCTCTGCAGTATGGGGGCCAGAGTCCCTGTGCCATTGGGCATACTCATCCAGGGGGTCGTTCACTGCCCCTTGACACATTGTCCCACTGAAAATAAAGTGCTAAAGGTCAAGATCTCTCACCCTGAGCTCCTTCTCTTGCTGCCAAGTATGTAGTAGTCCTCTGCAACCTCTAGCTTGGTTGTTTTGCAGTTGGCAAAGAATATTGGCAACTCCTGCTTCAATGACATCATGGAAGCGAATATTCCCAGCTCTACAACAAAACCCACAGAGCACAGTGATATGTAAGTTACCCTGCAAGAGAGTCATTTGTGGGAGGTTGGGTGCAGGACCCTTGTCTGTGGCTGTGCTCATGGGTCTATTAGTTCCCAATGATAACCAGGCAAATGTACGATGCCAAATCTCCCTGCCCAGATGGTAACTTCTGTTTAGAAATAATTTCATCAAGCTCAACAGGGAAGGACTGGGCTCTTCAGCCTGGACAAGACGATGCCAGGAGGTCTGCACAGTCATGAGAGGCCGAGAGAACGGGAGAGGCATCATCTGTTCCCTGAGCCTCTCGGCAGCAGGACTTGGGGCATCAGAGGAAAGCCCCTCTCAAAGCAAATGGAGGAGGTGGTTCTTTCGTCCCACGATGGGGAGGTACATGCAGAAGTGTCCCTGCCCCAGCACTGCAGACATGAACCCCTCAAATGTATGCGAGATAAGGTCTCATTTAAATACATAACTCCAGGAGAAGAGCGTTAAGAAAACCACAGTGTTTTGTAAGTTGTGAATGCTGCTACAGAGAGGTGTGGGGAACCGAGTAGAGACAGGAAAGGTGTGAAACTGCCTAGTAGGGAAAGTAGCTGGGGCAGTAGAAGAGGAGGAGCCATTGTGACGATTCTTGCTTGGTCTCTGTGTGGGTCCCAACTTCTCTTCTGTTTGTCTCTGCTAGGGCCTTTCGGAAAAATTTCATAATTTCCAAATATGTCGAAAAAAAATATGCAAAGAAGAGCCCTGCCACTCACCATCAAGGCCTACCAGAAGCCGTCATGTACAAGGAGACATTTTCTTTGCTCCAAGCTTATGCTGAGAATGTGGATTTGAGCCAGCCTGTGCTGGCACCTCTGCAGGTACTACTCCCCTCAGCAGAGCACAGGAGCAGTCCTGGCACCATCACCAAATGGGGGGATTGCAGAGAGGACTGGAGGCATCCAAAAAGCAGATGCCCACAGGAAAGGCAAGTGCTCACAGGGAGCAGCCCTAATGGAAGCTCCGACTCCAGGGCAGGCTGAATTCCCAGGCTGGGAGCACCCAGTGCCTCTTCCCTCCTATCCCCAGCTGCAGCCAGCAGCTTTCACTTGGGAAATGTTGTTTTGCGAGGGCTGGCAAGTTCTTTCCCATCAGTTTCATCCTGCTTCCTGTAGTAGCTTTGACAGGGAAGGCAGGCGATTAGGCTACTCTTCTGGGCAGCTGGACACGTACTGTGGCACAGCTGCTGCTGTGAGGGATGCCAGCATGCAGCGTGTGGGTAGTAATTCTGTGGGCTCCAAGCAACAGAGAAAGAATACTTTGCTGGTTTCAAATAACGAGGAGTGTGACGGGGATCCTGCCTGCTGGCCTTGCCTCTGCAGTGCCCTCCGAAGTTCTCCCTCTCCCTCGGAGTCTCCTGTCCCTCTTGCAGACACAGAGCGGTCCCACGGGTCAATCTGAGAAACAACTTTACTCTGTTCTCTCCAACCTGTCCGCAAAGCTCCCTCTGTCCATGAGGGAAGAGTTTGTCAGAGAAAATGGTGCTTTCTGTGGTCTGCCATGATAATTACAGTGTCAGCGGAGCTTTTAAAGGCCAAGTTATAACCAACTGTTACTTGTAACCTTCTGAACAGATTTCAGACCCTCAAAATGTCCAAGTCTTACTTGGAAATTTTAGGTTGAAAATTCATGCTAGCATTTTTTTTTTTGTCCCAGACCAAAATGCAAATCCTCGCTAAAGGAGCAGCCTTAACTCGAGGTGTTTGCTCTTGGCCTCTGTGGGGATGCTGCTGTTCCATTTCTTTTCCTAGAGAGGAAGCTTGTGGGTGATCCCTTGAGAAAACGCAGAGAGTAAAAGGCTGCAGTGAGCAAGAAACACTTTCAGAAGAGATACTAGGTGGTGGGACAAACTGGCAAGCAAGAAGCAGCTCTGCAGAGAGCGTCTGTGGCCCATCCTTGGGCACTCAGTAGCAGCCAGTGAAATCATGAACTTAGCTGAGTTCTGCTGCTCATCTGGGGAAAAAAATCACCTCTGGTTGCCTCAGTTTCTAAATGTGAAAAGAGGATGGTTTATCCTCTGTTACGAAACCATGAGAAATGAAAACATGCCAGCAAAAGGACAAATGTTAATAAAATAAGTGGCTCAAGCCCTAATAAAAAGTCAATCGCTCAGAAAGGACATAAGGAAGATGAGGATTAGAAAAAGTTTCCTGCAGAAATGTGACTCCATGGATCTACCTCATATTAAAAAAGCACTGGTGTTCTAGTTGACCTTGCTGTATATCAGTCAGATTCCTTTCAGTCGACCCCTTGGAGGCTGTTAAATGTGTAAAGACACCAGTGCAGGTCGGGGGGCTGGCTGATTTAGCTTTTTGTTTTGTACATGAGCGACTTCTCCTCTTACCTGTGACATCTACTTAGTATTGCATTGCACGTGCTCCTCGTCTTGGCCTGATGAATTGTTCTGGAGCAGTTCCTACGGGAAACTAGGAGCCCGTGTCTCCCACGTTTGCAGTGTCTGGCCCTAGCAGTCCTCAGGCCTCCTCTGGTCTCACAGCTGCTCCTCCTGGGATCAGGCAGTTCCTGAATCTCAGGAGTGACAGAGCTCTGTTTGTGAGGGAGGTGCTGGCAGGCACAGTCTCATCCCGTTGCTTGCTGCATGTTTCTTGTTTGCAGGAACCTGAGGAGACCATCCTCCACCTGGCAGTGCTGTTGTCTGATAGAACCTCTTTGCATATTGTTGATTTTCTTGTGCAGAACAGGTAAGCTCATGACACCTAGTGAGCTTGTCGTGATGCCAGGGCTAGTGAAAGGTGCAAGACTGATGGTTTTGGAGATTCCTTCTACATGCTCCCAGAGAAAAAGCACTGGCACAATCATGCCAACAAATGTGCCTTGGGCTGGACAATGGGGTGACCATCCCTAGATCAAAGGATCCTTGGGTTCTCTCGCCTCCTCTGCATCTTTGTTGAGGTGTAGCGGAGGTGGGATGAGGTGGGAAGAAATACACATGTGCAAACCCCACTGTACATTTGGGACAAACTGCGCTTCCTAGACACGCTGACACTATTCGTCCTCTGCTGCAGCGGGAACCTGACAAAGCAGACTGCAAAGGGGAACACACCACTTCACTACTGCTGCTCTCACAACAAACCTGAGTGTGTCAAGCTACTACTGAAGGCCAAAGTCAACATTGCCATCAGTAAGTACTGGGGGAACCCCTACCCTGTGCATGCAGATGGTGCTTTCTCAACCCCTTCCTGGAAACACCCCCCCTTAGCCTTGTTAAACTGCTTAGCAATCTTTGCTTGCTCTGGCGAGTGACGACTTCCAGAGAACCAGATTAATAACAACTTTTGAAGGGGACCCGGCCCTTGGGATGAGGTCTCTTCTCATTATGTCCAAACAGGTGTCACACTCTTCTGTTCGACACTGTTCTCGGTTTGCTCTCCGGGTTCAGGGGCACCCATACGCCAGTCAGGCCTGCTTCTCGGGATGCCCTCCCTGAGATGCACTGACCAAGGTTCCTGCTCTTGGCAGTCTGGGACAGAATTGCAGTCTCTGATGTCCAGGTCAGAGCTGCATCCTCTCTGCTTCTCAGGGAGGGACCAGCAGCACCTCAGGGACCTCCTGCCTTCAGGGAACTGCTTCTTTGGCCCCAAGTCACTTCTCCATTTCTCAAGCAGAACATCAAAGGCCTGCCTGAGGCTGGCAGCTTCGAGATCATTTTCGTGCTGTCTGCCACCTGAGCTCTCCTGAGCAGAGGATTATGCTGGGGTATACTCACAGAGCCAGAAGAGCAAGAGAGAAGTAGTCTGAGACGCTTTTCCAAACTCAGCACATGCACAGGAGAAACTGTGACAGAGCTGACTTATTTTCAAAGTCAAAGGTGAAATACTGGGGGAATGATTAGGTTTGCCAAAAAACTAGTTCAGTAATTGAGCATATAATGTTGCTCAGGAACCCAGACTGTGGATCTGGTCATTTATACTGCGCATGAACCGAGCTTTCAAACTGGAATCTTTGTTGAAATGGAAGATCACAAATTTCATGATCATTAGGTATCAGCTGAGTTTGTAGGTCCTCCTGAGTTTGGAGTCACTCCTCTGACTCTTCCTCCACTGCTTTACGCTGCAGATTGTGCAGTATCAATACCTAGGAGAGCAGAAAATGCTGCAGGGATGCAGGAAGCTGCATGTACCTCTCTCAGTGTCACAGTGTTTCAGCAACTCTACATCTCATTGCACCCCAGGCATGGTGGCGCCTGCCCCATCTCTGCTGACTCCCTCAGTAAATCAACCTTCTGCAGTCCCCAGCGCAGACCCTGCACCCATTTGGGATGCCCTGTAGACCCTTGGATGCTGATTCCCTGGAGGCAGGAGTGCATCCGCCAGCTGCCTGTGCTCTCCCTTCTCCAGAGTGCCCTGAGCTTGCCCTGTGCCCAGCCTACCCATGGCCTTCCCAGTTCAGTAGAGCCTGGTAGGAAACAAGATGCAAAATTACAGCAACAAGGTAGCACATCTCAGCCCTCATAGGAAGAGAAGGTGTGTCTGAATCTGCTTTTGTTTCCCTTAGGCTCTGGCAGTGACTGTGATCCTTTGCCTCTCTATTCTGTCCTGTCTCTGCCTGTCATCAGGATCTACTCGCTGTACTTTCTCTCCTTATCTGGGTACCTCATTGCTCTTTTCCTCTTTTAAGCTACCCCTTCTTTTAGGTCGGTCCCTGTTTGCCCAGAGCGGTGTGTCCTGAGGCGCTGATTGTAGATGTTAGAATGTGAATGACCTGGTAACCTTGGTGCCATGAGAAGGTGCCTTTCTCAGCCCTTCTTTCCTTTTGGTCCTCTCAGACCAGGCATTGCCATTTCCACTTTAACATTAACCTTAACATTCTTTTGCAATTCTCTACGATCTCCAGAGACAGAGGCAGGTTTTGCAAAGAGTTTTGCATAGGCTTTTTGCATAGGGCCCTTTAAACAGCATTACTCTTTGCTTAGTAAAGTAAAGAGAGGGCTCCTAGGTTCAAGATTGTCCTTTCCTCCCACAGCTAATGAAGCAGGTGAGACAGCCCTGGATGTTGCCAGGAGGATGAGACATCCCCAGTGTGAAGAACTGGTAAGAAATCATGTCTCACTCCCCGACTTTCATCCCAACAGCATGAAGTCCACCCCTGTGGATGTGTCAGGTCAATGTCAGCACAGGGCTGCACTGGGCTGTGAGGGAGAGAGCTGGACTGGAAGAACTGTATAGCTTCCCACTGCGCAGGCAGCATCCTTCAGCCTCTGCAGTCCCATGACTGCTCCGTGGCTGGAGACTGCAGAGACAAGTGAGTCTGTCCCTCAGCACCTCTGGTGTCTGTGCCCAGCCCTTGTGGGATCCCTCAGTGCAGGAGTTTGGGATAGGCCAAACCAGAGCAGTTCAGGTCATGCTGTGCTGTGAGGGGTGAGAACAAGCACCTACTTGTGCCATCCAGGAGAAGTGACCTTCTGGCTCCATAAGGCCCATTTCTGCCATGTCTCAAACTGTGTATTTGGAGATACTTGCAAAATCATTGTGCTCCCAGATTACCAGGCAGGAAATATTGCTCACAACTCCCAGATGTTTCTCTGAAAACTGAATGGTTGGAGCTGGAGGTAGCTGTGGTCCTGGGTGCCTGCTGGGTGCAGGAGAAGGCTGAGTCCTCAGGGAGCTCCTCTGTGTTGCAGCTGCTGCAGGCCCAAAACAATCAGTTCAACCCGCACGTCCATGTGGAGTACGAGTGGTGGTTGGGCCAGGATGACATGTATGAAAGTGATGAAGACCTGGATGAGAAGGTGAGATGCCTCCATGTGGCCAGGCAAGATGCATGTAGGCCTTGGGAGATGCGCCTTTGGCCTGACACTGAGCCACCTTCTGCTCACGGCTACTCAGATAGACTCATCTTTTCCATAAATGATGAAAATATGAGTTTTCTGGGATCTCTTCTCTTCTCTTCTCTTCTCTTCTCTTCTCTTCTCTTCTCTTCTCTTCTCTTCTCTTCTCTTCTCTTCTCTTCTCCTCTCCTCTCCTCTCCTCTCCTCTCCTCTCCTCTCCTCTCCTCTCCTCTCCTCTCCTCTCCTCTCCTCTCCTCTTTTTTCTCATCACTCTGGAGTGGTCAAAGACTCTTGTTGATCACCGTAGCCTTTCTCTCCTTCTGTATGCTCCCCTTAATGTGCAAACAAATACCTGTTTCTCAGCTGGGTTCTTTGAAGAAAGAGCATCCTATGCGCCCTCAGAGCTGCTACTACCCACCTGCTCCTGCTTCCAAGCACCGGGCAACAGGGACGGCGTCCCAAGGGAAGAGGCCAGACACGTGCATGTCACCCAGCCACCTCTGCAGCCTGGACATACCACCAGCCCCCTCCTACACAGCCCCCACCCCACCCCAGTGGGGAGGTTCAGGTAAGAGCGTGATGTGGGAAGCTTGATGGACTGGTGGGGTCAGGACCCGGAGCCCCTGCGGCATTGCTCCATCACATCAGGATCATTTGGGATGCAGATGATGATGTGTGAGGGACTGTCCAGCTCCGCAGGGTGCAGTTCTGTTCTCTGCTCCTTGAGGGAGGAAGACTAGTTGGTGTTGGCTGGCTTTTCCCAGCACTGATCCCCATGTGGGTTTTACAGTGTGAAATATGCTCATCCTCAGAACCCCTACACGGGTCTCTTAGGATATACACCATATCCTCCTGAACATTCATAGCATCATTATGGTTGGAAAAGACCTTCAAGATCGAGTCCAACCCCAAGCCCTTCAACACCATCCTGTTAAACCATGTCCCTCAGTGCCTCATCTACACCTTTCTTGAACACTGCCAGGGATGGTGACTTCCACTGTCCGGGACTACCACTTCCCTGGGCAGCCTGTTCCAATGCTTGACTACTCTTTCTGTGCAGAATTTTTTCCTAATATGTAACCTGCACTTTCCCTGGTGCAACCTGAGTTCATTTTCTCTTGTCCTATCCATAGTTATTCTGGAGATGAACCCCTACCTCACTACAACCTCCTCTTGGTTAGCTGTAGAGAGCGAGAAGGTCTCCCCGGAGCCTTCTCCTCTCCAGACGGAATAACCCAGCTCCCTCAGCCGCTCCTCATCAGCTCTGTGCTCCAGCTCCTGCACCAGATTTGCAGCCCTTCTTTGGACACCCCTCGGTGTCTCAATGTCTTTCTTGTAGTGAGCGGCCCAAAACTGACCACAATATAAAGACACAGTAAAGAAACAGTATTGCAAACACAAAACTACTAGAAGAAGCAGCAATATTGTAGTGCTGGTCCTTAGCAAAATGCTGTCCTTACCCAGCCCTTCTTTGGTCAGTCCAGACATCCTGCTTTCCAGGAGAAAGGCCAAGTTCCAAATCCTTCCTGGTTTCTCTTAAATATACCCCAGTTGCATTTCCAACTTGATGCACTTCTCAAGTCAGGTCTGCAAGCAGAGAAATGAGTATAACTGTCAAAGTATCTGTTGGTTTCTGCCTGGATTTTTGCTTCCAGGAGCCTTGCTCAGTGTCAGCTTGCTTTTGACTCACAGTTTGTTCCTGCTCTGTGTTCAGCTCTCCAGGAGGCCCATCCACCCTTTCTTACCAGCACATCTGTCTTTACTGAGGACACAAAAACTGTGAAGATCCCACCCCCGATTCTGAGCACGAAGCACAAGCGCACATCCTCTGAACCAGTGCCTTGGGTACCACTTAGTCCTGAGCCGCCAAGTCAAGTCAGCCTGACTTCAGGTAATGAAAAACCTGGATCAGGAAGAGCAAAGGAGCCTACTGTGCTTTGGGGATTGGCATTGCTGGAGAGAAGGGCCCTCGGGAGGTTGCCATTCCATCACCTGCTGAGAATGGGGCAGTCATCCACACCAGGTCACATTGCTTGTGGCTGTATCTAGCTGAGCCTTGAAACCTCCTAAGGATGGGGGAGCGCTACACTGGCTTTTGGATCTAGACTAAAGCACCATCTGGCAGCCCAGGATCTCTTCCATATATCTTTGGTTCACTCTTCCCATTTAGAGGCTGGAGGGTGCCGAACACTCATCCTACAACAGCCACCCCCTTCCCCTGGTGCTGGCAGCTCTCAGGGCACCTTGGAACTGTGGCCCAGTCCCTAGCACAACTGCTGTCTCACCCTAATCCACACTGTTACTCTTTCTGCTTCCTCACCACATCCTCTTTCCCCACTGCCCCTCTCTGCACCTTTCCTAGACCCTCTGCTCCGTTCTTCCTTTCCAGTTCCCAGTCTGATGGGGGTGCTTGTTGGGCACGCTGTGCCATGGAGCAGGACCATGCCCAGAAGTGGTGCTGGAGTGGTGCTTGCTATTGCTCATCCTGTGATGGAAGGTGGGAGCTTGTGACCAACCTGCTTATGTCTCAGGTGCCCTGAAGGCAACAGGCTCTTTTCGCGTATCCGGCCCTGGGAAAGTGGGACAAGCCGGTCCACACCAGTCTCTCCAGGAGACAGATCCATGTTCTGGGCATGTTGAGGATGCTCCACCCCTTCTTCCTCGGAGGACCAGTCTGGTAGGTGGTCAGCAGCGGAGTCTGCTCAGCTCAGTTCCTATGCTTGCTCAGATTTATCATCTCTGTCTGAACTGAGCTGGAGTCTGACCTAGTAAACTCTCTTACCACCACTTCTCCCATGACCCTGCAGCATTGACAGGTCTCAACTAAGTGCTGGGAAGGCACAGACATGGCTAGATCTTCCTAGTGAAGGTTAGACCTGCAGAGATTGCTGTTATTTACTACTAGCCAAAATCCCCACAGGCTCTTTGGAGAAAAGACAGGTGGATGAGTTCAGGTTGCGCTTTTGGACTTGGAGGAAACATCTGTGTATGCACTGGCTTTGGCTCTCTGTGGTGCATCTGACATCCTTCCACCTGCTAGGATGCCAAGCCAGTTAGCGGGAGCCTGTTTGGGTTACTTGGTGTCAGGGTTGGGCTTACCAGCACTCGCTATGTTCAAGTAGAGCTGCTGCGAGGTAATGGGGCCCCAGATAAAGGGCCTTGTGATCAAAACATAGAAGCTATTTTGGATGAAGCTGGTGGCAGAAGAGATTTGGCTTAATGATGTCCGTCTCCTGCTTGCAGAACAGAATGCTGCTCCGCAGGGTCCGAGCTCTCTATGATTGCACTGCTGACCGGGAAGATGAGCTGACTTTCCGTACAGGCGAGATCATTGTGGTGTCTGAAAAGGAGGACAACAACTGGTGGGTGAGTGACCCTGCATGTGCGGAATGGCTCTAGGATTTCCATCTGTTTGACTCCCCTCTCCATCCATCTTTTACTCTGTCTCATACATGTTGCACCTCTCTGCCTTCCATCTTCTATCTTTTTCTTGGTACAAACTCCTGTCTGTACCTGGGCAACCTGCTCCCTGCACAGACACTGTGTCCCGCTGCTTCCATCCTCCACAGTTTGGACAGATGCTGCTATATTTGCCTGCCATTGCTCGTGGCCTGGCCGTTCTCATGCATGGCAGCTTGCTTGCCCACCCCAACAAGCCACCCTCTTCAGGGGCATTGGATACCATTCATCATCTGTTTTTGGTTCTCTCCAAGGAAGGTGGGGCCTCAGCCCTGCCATTAGCAGCCAGGGCAAAGCTGCGTGTGCAGCTTTTTCCCTCATCCTGTATGACATTTCTCCGCACTCCTCCTTTTCTTCCAGCAGCCACAGTGTCCTGCTGGGCACTCAGCTTCAGTCCTGTCAACTGCTGCTCTGGCTTATTTCTGGCTATGATGCTCAAGGGGTTCTGCAATTGCTTTATTCATCTCTGGCTCTGTAGGGCAAGAATAACCCTTAAGGACTGAGCATGTAGCTAACTAGACACCTGCCTCACTCAGACAATGCAGAGAGGACCTCCAGTTCTGGCTTCCATCCTGCCCATCCTGTATCAATGTTGGATGTAGAACTGCCTTGCCAGACCCTTATGGAAGAGTAACAAGCCACAGATCTGGGGATCTCTGAAGATTTTCCTTTGTAGGACTGTTGGACCAACCTCGATGTGGACCTGATTCATATGAGGCCAAGTGTTTGCCTGGATATTCCTACCTTGAGGCAGGGCTATTTGAGCAACTAGTTGGAACTGTTTTCAGCTAGCTTCACTTGTCTTGCAAACCTTGTGCTGTATTCATGGCTTCTTTTCTTTCCTTTCTCCCCATAGAAAGGGTGGATTGAAGGACAGCCTCATAGATGCGGTGTCTTCCCAGCTTCATTTGTTCATATCCTCAACGAATAGGAGCTGCTTCGAGCCAGGAGGAAAGATCTGTTCAGATGAATAAAATGCAACTCTCCCACATGCTGTCTGCAGAGGGCTCCCGAGGACAAGGAAGCCGGGAGCACTGGCTCTCTCCAAGCTGCCTCCTCCTTGTCTGCTGCTGCCCCACGTGTCTGTTCTTCTCCATGGCCTGCCCACAATTCCAGGCTGTCAGAAAAGATGCCTCTCTTGCCAGCAGTGCTGTCCAGGGCCCAACACTCCACATAATGTCAATTTAAAGAATGCCAAAGCCTTGAGGACTTGCCTGTGTATGTGATGGCTGCTAGCACACAGGAGGGCTTGAAGCAAGCTGTATGCCCCACAGCCATGTTCCAGCTCTCAGCCCCTCCATCACCACCACCGAACCCATCCACATCCCCATGCAGGACACAGCCCACCTAGGCTCTGTGGTCACTCTGGACTCCTGTCACCTGCCTCCACATTCAGCTACAAGGCAAAGAACCCCCCCATTTCCTGCCTCACCGTGTCCGTGCTGCGTGTCCTGCAGTGCTTCTCTGCTCTGATAGCACTGATGGAAATACAACGGAGCAGAGCTGTGCCACTGCCCTGCAGCCCTGCTTGCCACCCCCTGAGAAATACTCCTGGGCGGCAGCAGCCTCGCTGAGGACTGAGTGTGTTAGCAGCTCCACACTGGGCAAATGCAAGCGAGTCCTGTGGAGTCAGCACCACATAGCGTTTGTGCTGCCCTTGCTTCCTCCCACCCAGATTACTGGAAATGCCCCCTCAGTGCCTAGACTTGGAGGACAACTGGAGAGCTCCCTGGACCATCGCTAATAAATATTAGCTCTTTAGTGCTCTGTGCTTTGCAGGACTATTCTAGTTTGTATTTGCAGCCTCCTTTCTACTTGCCACTCTCTTTCAAGCACCAAACCTCATCTCAGACATTCAGAGCAAGTAGCCCAAGAGGCCCAACCTCCCTTCAGGGTAGAACTACTCAGTTTAGCTTGCATGGATTTTTTCCATGGGATTTAATTTTCCAGTTTCTGAATTACACTTCATGTGCTTCTTCTGTCCACTTCTGAATCAAAATCCAGTCAAAGAAAGCTGCCTGGGTGGTCAAGGCTGTCAAGATCCCCGTATTGCTGGTATTCCCCTCAGTAGAGACTGAGCTGTACCACCATGACATATCAAGCCAGGGGAGAAGTGTCACACCAGGCATCTCCCATCTTCAGAGGGACATTTCTATGTTGAATTTCCTGACTGAAGAACTGAGAACTTCATCATTTTTTTGTTCCTGTCATTGTGCTGGACTAGCTTTTTGTCTGCTGAGTGGCTTTTTCCCTTGGCAGGGACAATTCTTGGTGCTGACATGGTTAGATCTCCTAGGGACAGACGAGGGGATGGCAGCTCAGGGCATTCAGGACACAGAGCCAGGAAGGCCGTGGGCTGGAGGGGCTGGCCGCGATGCAGAGGGGCCTGCTCCAGTCGTTGGGGGCTGTGTGGGGCCTGGCTGTGGCTGAGTCTCAGCAATATGTTGCAGACACCATATGGCTGTGCCAGTTTAGCTGGCACCCCCCTGCCCCTGTGCTGTGGGACTCTTCTCTCCTGAGGTCTTGGGGCCAGAGCAAGTTGGAATGAGGGAAAGGTGCCAACAAGGACCAGGCTGTCTTTGGGACAGAGTGGTGTTTGCCAAAGACACCTCAGTGCCCCAAAATGTAGTCCGGGGCTTGACTGGCATGTGGCTGTGCCCACAGCACCTGCAGTAAAGGGTGTCAGCACTCATGAGGTGCCAGGCTGGACCCTGCCCCAAGCCCTGCTCCAGCCCCTGGGGAGGAGGAAAGGTGTCCGCTCTGATGAGACACAGCGGCCGCATTCCTCACGGAATACAGCTAGACGCATTCCCCATGGGACACAGCTGGTCCTGCTCCTAACTGGACACAGTCAATCCTGCTCCCCACGGGACATGACCAGCTGGGGTCTTGGTGCCGAGAGGCCCTGTGATGCGGGGGAGCTGGTTCAGGCCCTGGGCCCGAGCTGGGAGGAGGATGGGAAATGCCGGGGAGGGACAAGCACTGCGGCAAGCCCGGAGGCACAGATTTCCTCCTTGCCTCAGGGCAGCACTTCCTCTTCTTGCGGAGGCTCTTGTGTGTTCGTTGGTGGCAGTGCGTGGATGTCGAGCCCTGCTTGCCCGGCCTGGGGGCATCTCCATCGCCCTGCCCTGCTCTGCAGTGCGTCCTGCGAGAAGGTGAGGGCCATGGGGCAGCTTGGGGGCTACCTGCCCTGGGCTGGGGATTCTGGGGGCCAGGGAGCATGTGGCTGCGACCGGAGTGGGCTGCAGCCCTGGCCACAGTGCTCCTAGCCCAAGGGCACCCTGTGAGCACGGCTTGCTTGGGTGCTTCACTGTGGGGATGCGAGTGGCTTCTGCTCGGAGCAGGCTGGGTTGGGCAGGCACTGGCAGCAGTGGTCGTCCTATGGATGTGCCAGCCACAAGCAAGAGCTGGGCTGCCTCTTGGTGCTGCAGGATGGGAGCAGAGGGCGAGATGGGCTTCTTCCTTGGTGCCCGTCCGGCTCCGGGCTGTGTCAGTCCATGTGTGAGACCAGGCACTTTGTTTGCCTCCTCATGCCAGTCTATGCCCCTCCTGAGCCCCAGGGTGAGCAGCCAGCTCGCCCTGGTTTCAGGCAACTGGAAAAAGCTTCATGCAATATTCACTACGCTGCCCTTGTCCCCTGGCTCTCGGCTTAATGGAGCCGCCAGCGCTGGCGGTGCCGCCGCCAGCTGGCTCACCCCCCTCTCTGCCGCTGCAGGTTTAATAGCCCTGGAGGCTGCTTAAGGACCCAAAACAGTCTTGTCTGCTGGCTCTTCGCCTCATGGAAACGACCAGTGCATGTTTTTTTTCTCCATGACATCAAAAGCTTGTGGTTGCCGGTGGAGGCTAAAAGATTGAATCAGAAATCCGTGGCCACGAGCAAGAGGAGCACAGGGGATCCTCTGAGCCCTGCTCTCCACCGCCGCACTAGGCCCGGGGGTGAGCACTTTGCTGTGTATGAGTGATTGCATTTCCGCTGTGCTTGTGGCTTTTTTCCGCTTCAACAAGAAGTGACACAGCCGGTTTTGAAAGGGCAGGTTTCCAGAGGGCAGGTTCCAGAGGGAGGGCTGGGACTGTTCAAACTGCTCCCTCTCCTTTTGCTGCTGCTGCTCTTTGCTCCAGCTCTGGGACCGCATGGAGTGGTGGCTTTGACGGTAGAGTAGGCATCTCCTGGGCCACTTTTGAGGGAAGCTGGTTGGATCCCACAGTGAGCACAGCAGGTACGTCGTGCTGCAGGAGGTGCAGAAAATGTTTAAGATGGAGAAAGGAACCCCTTACCTGTGGGGTGGACTCGGAGGGCTCTGTGATCACTGGGGCTGCTCTGGCCTCATGCTCAAAGCGGGTTTCAGCTTTGTCCTCTGTTCAGGTGAGTCCTGAGACAAAAGGAGGAGACAGGAGCTTGGAGGAGAGGCCCAGAACTCCTGTGAAGGACGAGAGATAATTTCTGCCCCTTGGCTTCTCAAATGCAGAGCTGAGGCCCAAACCTGCTGTGGCCACAAGCTCCGAGCTGCTTCTGAACCCAAGGCAGCGGGGGTCCTGCTTGCTTCTCTTCGTCTTTCCTTGGTCCCCTGGAACCAGTTCCTCGTTCAGGGCTCACCTGCAAAGGGCAGGCTGTGCACTTACGATCTCTGTGAGGCCAGGACAGCCGTTTTCCCTCCAACTTTAGGTTTATGTGCGTGTATTTGGGGCTAGAAGGAGGGGAAGAGCAATGCTTCACTCTCACATGCGCTTATTAAGAAAAGCTGATGCATGCGCATGCACACAGAGCAACAGCCCCCTCTGGGTTCTCCACCCACATTAACTGGCCGCTGAACAGCAAAACCTCGGGGTTAGCAGGCTGAAGCATGAGCATCCCAAGCTGAGTGCTTAGCCACCATTTTGCAAACCACTTTTGCTTCCAAAGTGCAGATCTTAAATGTTTTGCAGCCAGAGAATGGCTCCTTGTACAGCAAACATGATCAGTGGTGTATATGATGCCAGCCATCGCGATGTGCTTTGGTTGTCCGGGTATTTTAATGACCAGAGCAATAAAGCTGTTGAATGGCCTTGAAAAGAAAATCGTAGCGGGATATTTCAGTTGTCTGTCCGCTAGAGCACAGTGGGGCCACAGGATCATTTTGCTGATTTTGGGGAAAATTATTAGTATTTATGGAGGCTGGGATGGGAGGTTGGGGCTGGTGCAGACCAGCATCCCAACTGGGTCCTAGGGGGCTGAGCAGGCAGGAAGGGGTCCCGCTCCTGCCTGTGGTGCTACCTGAAATGTCTTGCTGCAGGTGGCATGAGGGATGCTGTGCCGGAAGCGGGTGCTCGTGGCCTTGTGCCTCGTGCTCTTCCTGTGGCAGTACTTCCGAGCCCCCATGGCCAGCATCGGCCTTTTCTTCTGGTCTCCATTTCTCCTCGGAGCCCGCCTGGAGCCCCGGTGCGCTGTCAGTGTCAACAGCTCGGCCTGGTTTAATGCTCGCTACGACGCAGCTGTGGGGCCGCTGCTGACGGCGCGAAGCCAGGACCTCTCCTCTGATGTTGTCCGGTGGTGGCTGGTGAGTGTTGAACAGGAGTCAAACTGTCACCTCTGGGCACCTCTGGGAAGGGCCTGTGGGGCTGACTCCAACCTGTCTCTTCCCCACCAGAAGCTGCAGGGGTCCCAGAGCAGAGCCCGGCTCCAGGCCACCATCCAGCACCTCTTCACTGTCCTCCCAGCCCCAACCAGCAGCACGTGGGCTCCAGCCCCGTGCCGGACTTGCGCTGTGGTGGGAAACTCTGGGTGGCTGAAAGGATCACGCCACGGCCCGCAGATTGATTCCCATGACTGGGTGCTGAGGTGAGTGTGGGCAGCCCGAGTCCTGCCCTGTCCCCTCTGGGAAACTGGCAGACCATGCCCAAAGCCATGGCCAGCCCATGAAAGCCTAGGTCCAGATGCAAACCCGCTGTGTCCCCAAACAAGGTGGGTACATCCTTAATCTGGAGCATCCTTCATCTGGAGGGTACATCCTTAATCTGAAGACCCATGCTGATCCTGCAAGGGTGAGGAGAGGCTCAGTGCAAATCTCGCAGGACCAGATTACCCTCCTGGGTAACCAGGAGGGCCCATGTCCACGTTTTGCCATGTTCCTTGCTTCTCTGATGACCAAGATGAAGTCAGGTCCTAAGCACACAACAGACCCTGCTGGGCCTGGACCTCCTTCCCTCGCTTGCTAACCAGGACAGACCTGTGTTCTTGTCCATCAAGACCGCCACCTCAGGATGCAAATGGTCCCTCATGGTGTGTGGCTTCATTTTAGGATTCCTCTTAACTCCTTCCCTAGGATGAACAGAGCAAAGATAACAGGCTTCGAGGTGGATGTGGGCATGAGAACCACCCATCACTTCATGTATCCAGAAAGCGCAGTGGATCTCTGGCCTGGGGTCCACCTCATCCTCGTCCCTTTCAAGCCATTGGACCTGAAGTGGATGGCCAGCGCCTTTTCCACAGGAGAACTCACACAGTGCGTAGCTCCTGCCATCACGTGCGGTCTAGGTCTCCGGGGGCAGGCAGGGGCATGTCACTTGTGCCAGATACAGTGGGCATGACGCAGGTAGGCCCATTTGTCCTGGGGAAGTGGGTCGTGTTCTGAGCTCTGTTCTTATGGCAGAAGGAAGGGCTCTAAGTCCTCTGGGAACAGGTCTGGCATCTCTGCCCTGTGTTTGGTGTAAGCCAGGGCCAACCCTTCCCTGCAGGGTTCAGGTGGCCCATGGCTGAGGTGGAGGTTGTCCCACTGAGTGGCTGGGGGCTTGATGTGGGTCTTCTGGTCTGGTTCCTTGGCTGGCTTGGATGTCCTTCTCTGCTGGTAAAGGGCATGAAGGTAGTGCAGCGCAGGGCTCTGCCATCCGCTGGAGTCTTTGGGAGCCAGACCAGGTCATGGCCACACTGTTGGGCAGGTTTGGCAGGTTGTGGACTTACCACGTGCCATGGAGTTGGTCAACATAGCAGTCCTCTAAAGACCATGTGCTGCTGAAGGAAACGTCCACGGGGAAGCTGCTTTCTTCCGACGATGGTGCAGGTTGGCCTGCTGCTCACCAATGTCCTGTCACTTTTTCAGCACATACACGAGAGTCAAACAGTTCATCAAAGCTGACAGAAGCAAGGTGAGCACTGGGTGGGCTTCAGGACAGCACCCCTACCTGCAGTCCTGGGTTGGGGTTTGGGCTGGCAGGGGTGGCTGCCCAGTTGCCCCATATGCTGGAGCTGTTGAGGCAATGGGGAAGAAAGGGCTGGTGGCCACCAGTGAACTGGCATGACTGTAAGGCGGCACGAGCTAAAGGAGCCTGGGGCCCTGCACAGTGCTGGGGCAGGCAGGGCTCCCTCAGCCAAAGGCTGGGCTGGGCTCTCAGGCAGGCAGCAGCTCCTGGGATGTGCATGAGAGGGGCTGGGAAGGCTGCTGTCCACTCTGGAATCGCAGGGGTTGGCTGTGCTGTTTGTAGCACCACGGCAAACTGACTGCTGGGGCTGTGCTCTGTTGCCCTGCTCAGGTGCGGGTGCTGAGCCCGGCTTTTCTCAAGTACATCCACGACAACTGGACGCAGCACCACGGGAAATACCCCTCGACGGGCTTCACCGCGCTGCTCTTTGCCTTGCACTCCTGCCAGCAGGTGAGCACGGCCAGGGCGCTGCTCCGAGCGCCGCGGGGGCAGCACAGCCCCAGCGCCCGGCACAGCTGTGGCACCGCCGCGTGCGGCTCTGCAGCCTTGCGGGCTCTGTAAGGTGCTTTGGGTCAGCCTTGTGCTCTTAGCGGGTACAAAATGCAGAAGGGACCTTAGGGCGTTCCTAGTTCTGCTTGCTGCTCACACCAGGGCTAACATCAAGACAGGTTGCTCAGGGGGTTGTTCAGCCAAATTTTGAAAAATCCCACAAGAAGCCCCTGTGGCCACAGCCCTGCTCCTGTTGGTACCTATGTTACCCACAGGTGAATGCTGCTATGTGGGCTAACAACACTGTGCAAATAGAAACGCCCTGCAGGCAGCACACATCCTGCTGAGCTCTCCACCCCACATCTCTGGTGGTGGCGAAAGGTGGCCACCACAACAGGCTGCGAGTTGAGCTCTGTGCTGTCTCCATGAGAGGGGCAATCCTGCAAGAGGGCTGGGATGTTCCTCCGAGGAGCTGCCGCCCCTGCTGCCTCACTCACCTTGTTTCCCCTGAACTCTGCACCAAACTCACAGCTTCCTCCTGACCAGCTGGGGCTGGGGGCAGCCCCATCCCTGGTGAAAGCCCCAGGTCCTTGTGCTTTGCTCCAAGCCATCACTTCTCCCACTCTGGCCTCAGTAGAGCACAAGCTGCACAAACAAAGATTTGGTAAGGGTCAGGCCCTGACCTGATGGTGCACGCATTTCATGGCCGTTCCTGTTGATGTGTGTGCAGGTCTCTGTGTTCGGCTTTGGAGCAGATCCCCGAGGGAACTGGCATCACTACTGGGAAGAAAACCGTTACTCAGGGGCCTTCCGACGGACGAAGGTCCATGACGCTGATATTGAATTCAGCCTCATCAAGAAACTTGCTGCTGAAGGCAGAATTTTTTTCTATGAATGACCTGTTTCCAAGAAACTGAAGCCAGGGTGGTAGCACCAGACCTGGCAGACACCTGCTGGTAGCTGCACCAGCCCCTTCGCTTGCCTCTCCCACCGGTGCTGCTGCCAGAGCCCTCGGCCGTACGCTGTGTTGTTCCATCTGGGAGGGACCAGGGACACAACGAGCCCGGGAGCTGCCACGCGTGGCCCTCTGCACAGCCCCACGCAGCAGACCGCGATCGCTCTGCATAGGGCAAGACAAGGCGCCCTGGCAATCCCCAACACGAGGTCTGCCCAGCACCCGCTGCTGCTGCTGCCCGCGGGGCAGCCTTGGATGACGCAGTCGGAGCTTCCACCCCGCTGGCGCCCGCAACATTTCAGGTCGCTCAGCGGGCAGGCAGAGGGAGGGCCATCTTCCGTTCCTGTTTTTTTATAACCAAGGAAGTACTTTTAAACAATAATAAAGAATGGTAAGAGAGGAACAATTAGGCGTGCAAAAGTGGGTGATAGCAGAATTACTGCTGAAAGCATCTTAGGCTGAATAAATTTGGAAACTTGGTATGAACCAGGCCCTTGTTAATGTTCCTTTTATTCACTTTATGGTTTGGAAAAGGCAGCATGATCTCTTGGGCCTGGTCAGTACAAAGAGATTCCACACCACAGAGCCCAAAAGTTTTTCTGCCCCAGAGCAAGGCAGGTTTACCTGATGGCTCTGCCATCCTCACGAGGAGCAGAGGAAGCTTTCTGGGCTGATCCCCTCCACAAAAACCGCTTGCAAAAGGTGCTTGGCTGGCACTTTACATGCACCTACTGCCTTTGCCCACAACATTCAAGAAACAGCCTTTTAGCTGCTCTGAGAACCTGCCTGCCATGGGGCGACTCGGACAGCCACGATCCCGTCCTCTCATGGGGATGGAATTACCAAGGCAGCGGTTTGCAGCTTCCTGCTTTAAATTGCAAACGTGAACGTCGTTGAACCAGATCGAGCTTTTCGCCACTCACATTAGCAACTTAAGTTTTTCAAGCAGTCTACTAAAATCCCCAGATCTCCTTCTTTTGTAAAAGCTCCTATCTTGTAAGAAAAAAAAAAACTAACCTATTACTCCCTGTATGAACTATTCCATGTTATTTCTGTCTCTTCAGGTATAATCTTCATGACTAGATGAGTTTTGTTTCCCCTTTAAGGCTCTGTGAGCACTTCATATGGAAAAAAATAAGTAAGATTGAGCTGCCCTTTGTCTGCTCTGGGAATTTCCTTTCCCAAGAGCCAGCCCTCACTTCCTTCTTATGCTGTTCCTCTCCACAGCTTGCAATTCTTGTGCTTATCCTTCCGTCCTTCCTTTCTTTTCTCCAAGTGCCGAGTGGCCTTCAGTGTCACGATGGAAACTGCTGAACTGCGGGTGAAACCCTTAGTACATTATTTCCATGATCTCCACAATCTTTGTTATTCTTGAAAATTTAATTATAAAGCTGTGTTCTCTGCTGTGTGACAAAGGGGCTGGAGCACAACTTCTTGCTCCTTATAATAGACACTATATGCTTCTCTTTCCTCAAACCCAAGAAGGCAGGATCACCTGGTGGATTTATTAAATAACCTTGTTCCAAAAATACTTTTTACAAATTCTTTTTTTTCCTCTGTTCTAGGAGATAAGTCAATCTCTTTACTCACAATTCAAATTGCTTCTCTCTCTGCTTGAAAAGTTCTATACTTGCTGTTTTGAAGATAAATTCAAACAATTAAGCAAATACTACTTTCAAATTAAGTGTATTTATTCTCAAAGTGTTAAAAATGGCTTCCTCTTTGCATCATTTGACATTCACTTGTCTGTGTACTGCAATCGCTAAACTCACTCAATTGCTCTAGGTTTAGAGCAAATCCAAGAAACATAGCTAAACCAGAGCTGAATTTCCACAGCAATGAGTCTGTTTTGCCTCAGAATGAGACAGGGATTCACATTTTTTTTTTCTTTTCCTCCTTTTCTTCCAGTTTTTTATAGCATAATGTCTTCTGCCAGCCTCAGCACCAAGCTCTTTACTCACTTGTGTAGAACATTCAAAAGAAAAAAAAACCTTCAGCATCATGATATATCTATATATTCCGCCACATTACAGGTTCAGCACCAAGTTAGTAACAGTGATTGAAATAATTTAATTGTTCTTCTAATGCTTGACCAAACCCGCAGAGGTTTAACTTTATTATAAAATAGAGAAGAAGTGAAAAACATAATCCAATTTAAAAATTAATTAAAACTGCAAATGGTGGAGTTTGTTTGGTTTTGTTTTTTACTGAAACATCAACTTGCATCTTTCATAAAAAGAGTGGTTTGGAGCAGCCAGAGAACTGCCCCATGGTGCTGTAGGCACAGCTCGAGTGACAGCTCTTGCCACAGCGCTCAGCCCTGTTGATAGAAAAGCACGAGACATCCAGCACATTTTCACAGAGATCTGGCGTGCACAGTAGCACGCTCAGAATCCTTTTTTAACAAACAGGAAAAAAAAAAGAGAACAGATAGATGATGTTGTCCGAAAGTTTTTTTTCGTGGTAACTTCAACCAGCTCCAGGTTGACAACATAGTACCTTATTCCTGGAGACCATCACCAACCAGCATCTCCAGCAGCTCTTTTGGGAGGTAAATTTGACGAACACGGACAGACACAAAAGGGGTCGTACAACAGGGTCTGCACAGCCAGACAAGAGGGCTAGTGCATCTCTGCAGCAGCAAGGTTCAAGCTGTTCCATCCATAAACCAATGGCAAACAAAGAATGGTGAGACAGTAATGTAAGAGTGGTTGGGGCCATCTGGTAATTCCAAACCTCCTCTCTCGTACACACACACGATCACTCGTATTTTGAAAAAAAAAAAAAAAAATCTGTTTAGTTCTCCATTTTTTTTTTTTGTGAGGTGAGGTCATTGCTTATTTATGTTGTCTTCCCAAGTTCAATTTTCTTCTGGATGGCACGTGCTGAGTGATAAATCAAGGAATCGATGAATCCAGCAACTAGAAGGAGAAAACAGATGAATCAATCCAGACATTCCCTGAAGAGGGAACAGCTCTAGGGAAAGAAAACACAAACACTGTCAGTGTAAAAAGAGGCAACAGCTGTGGCTGCTCAGAGGCATAAAGTCCCTCAACTCATTAGCAGAGACAAAATCCAGTTTGCAGGGGCAGATATGGCATTGCTTCTCCAGAGGAAGATTCTCTTACAGTAGCAAAGATAAGATAAGCCAAACTGCATGTGCTTATTGATGAGTGAGAAGAATTTGGAGAGGAAGTTCTATCTAGAAAAGTTAGTTTTTTTCATGCTCTGACATTGCTGGCCAAGGAAATACTTTGCATTTCACATTCATTTCAGTTTCTTTTAAAGAAAGAATTTCGTTTCGGTTACTTTTAAAAGCCAGTCTATGCAATAAAGGACACACTTTCCTTTATGAATGCCCTTTAGGGCAGACTGTAATGTGTGCCAAGCAAGGACACAGAACAAAGAATAAAGTGATGCCCTTAGTTCTTTATGCAGTCTGGAAGACTGAATTAACAGGCTCTGGAAGAGTCTGTTAATTCACTACTTGCTTACGACCAAGACAAATCTCAGAGTGGGACTTCTGCTGCTCCAGACAACCCTCCTTCCATTAAGACAGCTTGCACAGGACAACTTCTTGCTTAGCTCCCTCTTTTTTACCTGAGGTAAAACAGGGTGCCAGAAAGACAATTTTAATGTCTTTATGAAGCTTCCATTTCTTTTCTCTTTTGTTTGGCATTACTAACCTAGGGAACAAGTAAGCAGTTTCTTGACCCTACCAAAAAAATACCCAGACATTGTGATACTACTTAAAGAGTAGCAGCTAAGACTGATTCTTCTTTCTCTTATTGACGAATATGTATTTTTTGGTCTTGTTATTTATTTTTTCTCAGTTAACTTTGCAGATGGCTATAATTTGTAGTCATTTTGCCTTGAAAATACTTCTACTTGTGGAATGAGTTTGATATTTTAATACAAAAATTATCACACAGTTGATTTGATCTATGCCCTAGAATACAGAAAATCTAACCATGACATACGTCAGCAAAAACTACAAACTGGACGTCACTGCTTGATGACACTCGCCTTTGTCATACAAGTAATTTTTGAAATTATGAGTTTCTTGGGAGCAACAAGGTCTGCTAACTAGATCTCACACAGATATCTCCTGGCTGGATAAGGCCATAGCAGCTTGGGTTCAAGGATTTTATCAGCTCAGGTTCCACCTGAAAGCACCTACCTGCTTGCAGACCCTGGCTGACCAAGAGAACAGCACAGCTGCATTCATATGCATGCAAAAGACTCCATTATTTGAAAACAATATGCCTTGTAAAGAGAAAGGAAATACTGTGAAGGTCTGTGTCTTGAAAGTCTGAAGTGCTAAAAGCATTTTGATGCTTCTCCCATAGCTCTGCAGGACATGCTGTACTGCCTCCTGAAGGTGGAAATCATCATACCCCAGAAAATGTGGGCTCATCACCAACCATGCAGACTTAAGGAACGGTAAGATGGAAAATGTTTGCTCTTTAGAGAAAAAAAGATTTAAGGGTGCAATACCTGTAAATATGCCTCCAACAATAGCACAGACTCCCGTAAGAAAATGTGTAAAGGACCTAGAATGAGGAAAACAATTAAAACAATCAGCATGAGCTCAGACATCAAAAAGACAGCTGAACAGACAGCTAAATAAGAATCAACTAATACAAACTAGTTCATAATTATAAAAGTATTACTTATACTACATGAACAATCAACAACTTTAACAATTAAATAACCCATATCAGCCACAGGAAGGAGTCTCTACTTTTCCCATTCATATTTTTACTGAAGAACAGCACTGTATGCAGTGCACTCCAAAAAGCTGAATTGCAGCCTTGGGAGGACAGAGCTGAAGGATGGGCTCTGTATTTCTAAGATTTTAGCCACTCCTGCTTAGACGAAATTCACAATTGAAGGCTGGTATAACACAGAAACAAAATTTCCAAGCATTTATTAATCTTACTACATTTTAAGGTGTCAAAGTTAACCCTGCCTCATTATGATCATAAAAGATTTGGCAGTCACAAGCCGCTCTGTTTCCCTACAACCACAAGCCTCTGATTAGCTGAGGACACTGGAAGAAGAAACAGGTTTCACCCTGACTACAACATACAGAAAAACTACAGGAAATGCAGAAAAACACATTGGATCAGGGTGGGTACCACCATGGATGCTAGGAAGATGTTCTCTGGACAGTGAAAAGTACCAGAAATTGCAGTTTAATCAAATGGTTATGCTACATAAAACCAGATCTTCCCATTAGGGCAATTCCCAAGTTGTTTAATGCTGGATAAAGAGATACCTTGATAACTTTCTTTAAAACTTGCATCTTAGGCTTGCAAGGTTTTTTGGAAAAAGAAACAAAACACTTGGGACATCTTTTTCTCTTCATCAAAAGAGAGACCTTCTATTCTTGTTCTCATCAACAGCCAATCCTCAGGCTGCCACAGGAGAAGCCTGCTAGAAGGTGTAGCAGTAGAGTAGCAAAGAGATGGTTCTTATGATTTGTAAAAGGCTTTGGGGAAATTAGTGTGAACCATGAAACATTTTGTTTCTGCTCAACAAAGCAGTTTACTTCTCCATCTTGATACTGAATTCAGATGTTTCAGGTAATAGCAGAAACCCCCAAATCCAGTTTAGGTCATTACACTGAGAGGAACTGCACTTGGGAGCGCCCCTTTATCTCTGAACTGACTACGAGAGGGGTTGGATCACCTCAGGGGTCTGTGCTGCAGCATCGAAACAAGGTTTGTGTTTTAAGCTAGGCAAAAAGCCAAAATCAGTATAGGGTGAATGCGAAATAAAAATAAAAAGGTCTCATACCTGTGTTTCTCCGTCAGCTTCACCATCATGGGAGAAAGCTCATAGAGCACAAATACACCAGGCAGACCTTGGTCTCCTATTAGCCCATTGGCTATTTTCTCATGCCGTGTAACTGAAAACTGGTTTGTCCTTACCACCTAGTAGGAAACAAACACGAGCAGAGTTTTGTTAGCAAGGAAGAGGAAAGGCTTCTGACACAAGAGCTCAGTGGAGCACCTCAAGCAGACCTGGTCAACCATCTGGGTGAGAGCTGAGTTTAATCAGTTTTAATTGCTGTAAAGAGCTCCACTAATACAAGCCTGCTTTACTACAGGGCTATACCTAGTCCACTCTCCAGGCTTGACTATTTTGTTTTTTGCTGGCTGGTAACAGCACAAGCTGTTCTTGACCTCAACTCCCAGCCCCTTCAACACCTGCAAAGCCCCAGCTGGAGGCCTCCTCGCAGCTCACCCATGACAGAGGCCTGTCATGCACCTTTCTGCAGGGCTGCCCTTGCTGCTTCTGCTCTTGGGCTACCAGCTTTGCCTAAGTAAAAACTGTGTTCTCTTTCTCACAGTTGTATTTTTGATGCCCAGGCTACTATTGTATTTGTTCCTTGTAGAGGTCTGAGTCTCTACATTTGACATCAGTTTGCTTCAGTACTTCAGAGTCCTTCTATTTTGATCATTCAGCTTTTGTCCATGGTACTTTAAAACTAATTGTCTCAAATAATTTTTAACTTGTACACCAAGTCCATGTTATCCTCTGAAAATCTGTTGTACATTTAGAGTTGTTTAGGAGATAGAATGGACATACAGCAAGTGGTTTGGATTCCAGAAGTTCTTAAATTGGAGACATGCTGATCTTGAGTTTTTCCTCACAGAACACTTTCAGGATCTCCTTGCTGCTTTGACTTCCCCTGAGCATACACTATGCATCCCAAACACAAGGAAACTGCTGTAGTAACTTTAAACTAGCTGGGATAGAGGCTGCAATATATTTCAGATGAACTCCACAGGAATCATTATTCTTGTTAGGGTTGTTTACATGAAGAATGTCAAACAATTTGTGTTGCTTCCACCAGCTCCGATAAAGAATGTGGTAGGAATCAGAACACGAGCAGAAAGTCTTTTAAGATTGTGTATTTGTTCTAGAGAGTGAGGAAGTGGATTTAACTACTGTGACAAATTACAAATAAAATCTAAAGAACGTTTCAGAACAATTAAATGGTGATTATCTGTACTGAATTACTACTTAATACAGAGCTGGAGATGAGAGACTTGAAGCCACCACACACACACATTTGTTTAGAATAAACAAATATAAAAAACTGCAAAGAAGTAAGGATAAATACTTTCTTTGCACAGAATTATGCTGCAGGCTATAAGAAAGAAACAATAACACTGAAGCTACTTCACCTCTTACAGCTACAGCACCAGCAGCAAGAGACACATGTATAACCACAATAGATAATATTATATAAGAAATAATTTGACCTCATGTGTAAGTGAATGTATGTGAACAGAGGATTCAAGAATAATATGTAGATATTTGATATTCATAAAAATCCCAAATCAACTGGAAAAAAAAAAGTACTTACCTCACCATCTACTTTCATATACACTGTGGGGACCACCTTGACAAAATACTGAAACATCATGGAAGCTATAAGCAAAGTCAGAGACACACAATGAAAAATGAACTGTATCAAATGGTAAAGAGCTATAAAAGTTTAATTGACAGGACAGGCAGGCACAGATTCTTTTTTTCCTGAGAAATTTCTCAAGAAGTATCTTTTTGTACCGTAGCTACTGGAGGTGTTCAATGAGAATGAAGTTAATGTCTGACATTAGTTTTCCTTTTTCTGAAGTGAAACAAGCAGAAACAAAACGAAGCAGCTCTTTTACTTTGATTAAATGGAAGAATTTCTTTGAACTGGGTTATCTCACTATAGTTTCACCACTTTAATTTTTCCAGAAAAATCTTTCACTAATATAGGGACACATTTCTATTTAACAGCATAACTGTAAGAAAAGATTCTCAATTCTAAATAGGTATCCTACACCAGCTTAATTAACACTATTCTTATTTGTATAGAAACATGGTGTTTATCACATGAGGAGATGAAGAAAAAGGCTTGGACCAATGGAGAAAAAAAATAGGCGAACTCTTTCTGCTGAGAATAGCCTGTTCCTTTAGTTCTCTTAATAATAATTGAAGGTAGCAGTCACTTTGATAAATTTTATGAAATTCCCATAAGAGAGTATTATTCCTCAATTTCTACTGAAGAAATAATTCTTAAATCTAGCTGATATGCAACGAACATAAATTTGACCTACAATCTTTTTCTTCTGCTTTTTTTTTCTCCAAACTTTATCTTCAGTCCTATCACAATTCCACATTCAGGTAAGATAAGAATTTTAACACCACTTCAATGCAAATGACTTCTTTCTGCATGTTTTGTTATATAACAATAACACAAACACAAAGACTAGCAGCCTTTAGCGTGTCTAAAAAAATAACTGGTCTCTGCAGTGGTATATGAAGTGCAATGGTCAGTGTCTTTCATGAAAAATGACAAGGGGCAAATATGGGCAGATCTGTCCCAGATGAAGAGACCTCTTTCTGAAAGAGCACATTGTGGAAAAATTTTATGCAATGCTGCCAGGGTTCTCACTACAGCTTGGGAATTTTGCTCCTCTTCTCTCATAACACTTATCAATTACCAATACTTAAGAGGAGACATCTCTCAGCTGGCTTTTACCTTGCTGTGCAGTGACGTCTGTCCCATCCAGAGGGTTCACAATGCCTGGATAATCTCTTCCAAATGAGAGATGCTTTATGTAATGTGTCATATTGATCTGAAACAGAAATGCTAATAATTCAAACTGCACAGCATCCCAGGTAAAGGTAAGAGGCCTGGAGTTAATTGTTCTTATCTTTTTCTTAGAATAGCTCCAGAACAGAGCCAGGTTTTCCCTTAATTCTGCAGTTCTTAATAGTAAGTTGCAAAGCACTTGCTCTTCTCATTAGTTGTGGGAGATTCCAAAACTTCATGGAATTTCTCCCCTTCCTCTTGGAAATCCCCACATCCTAGTGCTTTTCTCTCCCACCCACAGAGCAGGCTGCCCCAGCTGCTCCTCTCAGCCCATTTTCAGGGTTAGCAGCACCATTTAGCAGCATCATTCTCTCAAACACCCCCAGTGGTGCAGGTAGCTCCCAGGGCAGGGGCAAACTCGAGCAGATCTAAGGGTGCAAATGGCATCCCTAGGGTCATAGCCAAGGATGCAGCACTACGAGGTCTCAGGAAGAGGGCAAGAGGCTTGCCAGGCAACATGACATCCCAGAACACACACCAGATTTCTGTGTAAAAACAGGTCCTAGATTCCCCTCAGACTGAAAAAGCTTAGAGACAGCTGTTTTCAACATGGTAATGGGAAGAAAATCCAAAAGGAAAACAGACTGAGAAAACTGGGTCACTGTGTCTTGGAAGCACTTACATTATCAAGTCCAAAGCTCTGGAGATCATGAACTGTAACAGAAAAATAGTTTAATGATGTAGTTCAGATAATGGCATCAAGCATATCTGTTTACCTTATTTAAGTTTATGAGGGAGCTCCCTTGCTAAAATGGCAAGAAAATAACTTGGATTTCTCTCTTACAGTAGAAGATATGACAGATAAAACTGTTGTAATTCTCCTTCTCACATCGACTAGCCACTGTTACAGCAACGGAAAGTAATTTGAATTTAGACTTAATTCAGATTAATCATTTCAGTCCTCACTGGAATATATTCTTAATGTGGGAGAACGAGCAAGCTTGCAGAGGTGAGCAAGGACAATTTCACTGTGATCTCAGTCATTCACTGATAACCATTTTAGATTTTGCCTAGCTCCCTTAACACTAGATCTAAGCAAACAACTGAGCAGAGCTTCTGCCTTAAACACAGGAAAAGTACCCCAAAAAAATCCTTAGCATCCGAGCACCACAGCACTCCAACCAGTGCCATCATTGCTGTCCGAGGAGCACATAAGGAAAAGTGTTTGCAGGGACAGCTGAGTTCAGTCTCAGGATGGAAGTGTAACTTGCATCTAAAGTGCAGTATCATTCTTACAGGCGTTATACATCCATCCCAAGGCAGCCAGTCTCTAACAGGCTGTGGTACATTTTAACGGGCAGATTCACGTGCTCAGGAAGCCACTTCACCCTTCATCCCAGCAAAGAAAACCCCAGTTTGGAAACTGTGGGCTATTCATTTATGAGCTGATGCAAGTCAGCTCATTAACTTCTGCTATATTATTAATGAAGATCGAGAATGCTGCTCTCTGAAAAGGATTTTGATACACAATCTAGCACAAGGAAGGCTGCAAAGCTAAAGAATTGACTGAAACTAACCTCTCCTTTAGAATAAACATTTATTTATCACGAGTATACCATACATTTTTTCTACTAACACATTTCTATAAAAAAAACAAAAGCTTTATTTGTGCTTACATAAAACTCACTAAAAATACACGTATGCAAAACACAGGCTGTACTGTTAGAACAGGAAACGCTATATATACTCTGCCTTCTGCTTTGATCTAGGGAAACCACAGTGCACTGCACAACTTAAATATTCAGCACTCAGAAACTAAGGCTGCAGTCAGTGGAATTAAGGCACTGGTTTTGCATTACAGAGGCAGCATTAAGTTAAGTGCTCAGAGTTGCACCAGCTTCAGGTGTTCCCGATTCTCCTGCTCCCTGTTCCCGCCTCAGGAAGAAGTGCGCAGACCTCCCTCCGCCACGAGCACAGCCATTTGTGTGGGAGTAGTTGGGTCAGAGAACCCATTTATCTTATAAAAAGACCACAAATTTGGAATTACCCGGGAAATCAGCAATGGTGGGAGGGAGAGGAAGGAGAAGCGGTGACGGGATTATACTACACTGTTTTCATAACCGGCTAAAAGAAACACCCTGTTTAATGTTGCAATCAATAAAACATTAGACACTTGAGAGAAGCTGTTTCAGGCACTCATGAAGTGTTAAGACTCACAGCCTTTTGTACTTCAATAAAAGTACAAACGCCAGTAAGCTAATACTCATCTTAGAGTAAAATCCTACCCAGATTCTAGCTATAGATGATCTGCATTTAAGCTGGACTACTAATGAAACAGTCTTTGTGCTCTAGCTAAAACACAAGCACTGCTTTACTGGAGGCAATTTTTGACACCCAATCAGCTCCTAACTAAGGTTAACGCCAGAGCTGCACAAACTCTTGGGCAGCGATGTGTACAACCCTCAGCACGGAGCCGGGCAACAAGGTTGTGGGTTTTTTCAGTTTTAAGGCTTTAGCAGTCGCATTCATTAACATGTGGAGGGGGAGCCAAGTGCTAGTGAGGTTAAGGAATCTTCCAGCAGTAGCAGAGTATGCGGAAGGCTCTGGAGAAGCATGAGAGAAGGACCAATCATTACCTACCATGGCTAAACTGATTTATTTTATGACTCATTTTAACAGTTGTAGCTATTTAAAATGCAATTTCCTCATATTTCTCTGTTATCGTGTTCCATATGTAAAGTGCTGATTAATCAGTTTTTATAAAATACTTCTCAAATAAATGATTTAAAATTCTGAAAAAAGCAAGATCTGGGCATTCAGTCTCTAAAACAGTTTTCAACCAGTCTAAAGGTTTATTTATTTTTGATCACTAAGACTTATGCTATACATGTATATACAGTCTGGGTTGGAGATAAACATTTAGCTAACCACAGATTTCTTAACATAAAACAATAGGTTATTTAGCCTACCTAGGGAAGAAAACCAGCAAGAAAATAGAAGATATTAAGAAATTATCAGCTAGGACCAGAGACGGTTATTTCTACAGAAACCAACACTTTCCTTTCTGTAACTGCAGGGCTTAGTTAGGTAAGATACAGAAACATCTCAGGTTTATCAAGGAATCTATCCATTCTTACATAATTTGGTTTTCTTCAGTGTTTAGTAACATTTTAATTAATTTTAAGATGCGCAGTCAGTCTGAGGAATTCTCCCCACCTTCTTTTTCTGATCTGAAAAACCACAAAGCTTCCTGGGTGATCTTAAAATCTGGTTCTCAGTCCTTTATTTGTGAAACTTGGTAACAGCCCTTCCTATCACTACGGATTTTAAAACCAAATACAGTAAGATTGCAAGGAACTCAATACACAGCTACCTAAACACGCTGCTCCAAAGTGTGCTAGGACACCAGGTTTTAACCTGGAGATTAACTTTCTTGAGGAAAATATCTTACAGAAACACAGCGGTGTAGGAAGTTGCTGCGAGAGGGATAAGGATACACTATGAAGAGGGGACTAAGGCATTGCAGCTGGGGGAGGCAATTGGAACAGGGAGCTTGAGCCCTCTGCCAGATGTTTAAAGATCAACTGTGAACACTGCGATTCTCTCATCCTTTAGAAAAAAAGGAAATGGATAAAGAAAACTTATAACCTCCCCACTCCTCCTGCCCCCAAACCTTCTCTTGAGTATTCTGCAACTACCAGGGTTGGTGCATGAATTCTCTGCAGAAACTCTCTGTCCTGTTGTCAAAATGAGATTAAAGGAGATAATTATCCCATCTGATTCCCAAAGAGAGAAATCTCTCCAACTTAATGCCATGTCCCTCTTGATTATGTTATCTGCACAGAACAACTAGTAATTCACGTTATCTCTAGCAATGACATGTTACATATTGACATCATTTAAGTCAAAGACACTCAACCTTTTTCATCTGGTGACGTCATTTACCACATGAGAATGACCTGGGTGGTTCTCCTTAAAGCTTTTAGGAAATCAAATCCCAGGCTAGATCAACAGCTCCTCCCAAAGGAGATTCAGGGGCACAGCAAATAATAGAAATTCAATTAGCTCTGTGGTAAATCATTTTGAAAAAGAAAGGATATAGCAACACTTACTCTCGACAGCGTGCACTGCAAAAACGAGCAGAGTAGGAGAGAAAAGAGAAATATTCAGATCCGTATAATGCAAATCAGAGATTCAGATATAGCAGCATTTAAAACTCTTACCAAAAAGAGGAAGAATAATTGCTTTTGCTGGTGTGTTTTCTAGGCCACTAATAAAGACTCCCTATCCATCAAAAGAATTGATAAATGGACTAGCAATCACTGAAAGAGTACTGAGACACAAAAATGCGGGGAATTAATCACTAAAAGAAAAAAATACAGTGGGAGGTCCATATATTTCAAATAAGCTCTAAAGAAACATCTCAGACAACACTGATATTCAGATTCCATTTCTTTTAATTCCTTAGGGGAGTGAAAAAGTTATTTTACGAGCAACCAAAGCTGTTAGGAGGTGTAGTCAAGCTGTACATTCACAACATATTGCCATTCAAGGCTGGGTAACGGGTAACATATTTTCTCAGTCCTGAGCTTCTTTCACCATACCCGACACACAAGTACAGTGGAAAGCCATGAGGTTATATTTGTTCATTCTGTTGCAAGATCCCAACAAAAGTGAATACCTGGGGGCAGATAAAATGCATATGTGGATGGCGTCTCTCAAAGAATATTCAGCATGGCTGAATAACCTCCATTTCTTTGGTTTCAAAAGACTGTTCGCACATGACTGCACCACACAGGACTAACAGTAACATCCACAGATTTATATCTGCTTGGAGATGGGGCCTGAATCCTTCACCCAGCAACTCCTTATTCACTCCACTAAATGCTACATCTCTGGTGAGTCTTCTGTGACCACATGTATTTTGCTACAGAGAAGGCATGGGGAGTCTCCAGATAGCTGCATGGCAGCTATTAGGTATCCCCAACAACTCATTCACTTTGAACTCTAGTAAATTGTAATCTGCTGGCAAATGGAAATATTAATTTTGTGATCTCAAAAGCAAATTTGGTACATCAGTAAACGGCTTGTCCATCTACATGGAAACAGATGAGACCTTGAGTCTTTTAGCACCAACATAAGCAACCTCTGAAGGTTTTCCTATCAGTATAAAAAGAGTCTTGGGCATTATTGACGATAAAATACCTAAACAGGTATCAAAAAGCAGCTCAGTGCTAGCCCTGCATGTGTATTAGCTCTGTCTCACGTTATTTCTTATTCTATTTTCTGGGGGTGGGGAAAAAATTCAACTTGTTTCTACCCAAGAGAGTGATTACAGTTTTGAAAATGATAATAGCACATGACAGAAATGGAAAAGCTCAGAGCAGAATTACCCTTGTGATTGTAATTTCTATGCACTGCTAACTAGG
This sequence comes from Crypturellus tataupa, assembly GCA_034781795.1. Classification (NCBI taxonomy): domain Eukaryota; kingdom Metazoa; phylum Chordata; class Aves; order Tinamiformes; family Tinamidae; genus Crypturellus; species Crypturellus tataupa. The sequence goes on from JAWLRI010000121.1 coordinate 786,197, forward strand.
ACCCTTCACTTTGTCATGAAGATGCCTGTGGAGGTTCTCATTTCTGGAGATCTGGAGGATTACAAGAGTAACCCTCAGGGCAAGGAGAGAGCATCAGCACATGAAACCAAAAAGTTGATCTCCCAGCTGGAATATCTGAATAACACCCAACAAAGAATGGACTTAGGTCTAGTCAACATTTGCACAGATGTGGTATAGCCATGCCAAAATGCGGTAAGGAGAGTGGCACCATGAATGAACTTCCCATAGTCTGGACATTCATGTTATCCCCTATTTCCTAGTTCAAAGCAGAAATACAGCAGTGAAGAAGGAAGCGACACGAGGATCATCTCTCTCCTGAGGAATCTCTCATTAAGCACTTTCCAGAAGCCAGTACAGCCTGCGTGTGGGAATCCTCAAGCTCAAATCAGTAGGGAATACAAGATAGTAGCAGAAATACTGTCAATCATCACAGTTTTATATCAAATAGGTCTGGCAGAATTAGTATTCTATTGGATTGTTAGGGTGGTTTATGACTTCTCTTAGGCATGCAGCTTTACCCTGCATGACAGTCTCTTAAGCATATTAATAGGACTTATCATTAATGCAGACCTTATTAAATGGATCAAAAATCATGTAGACAGAAGTTCTAACAATGGAATTATCATTGAAAAAAAGCTATTTCCGAGGAAGGTCTTAAGAGTGCTGTCCTATAACCAATCCTAGTCAAAGCCTTAGTGAGGTATTAAAGGCAAATACAAAACTTCTGAATGCAAATTTATATATACACACACGCACATATACATACACACACACACATATATAAGGATTACAAAGAAAGGTTATACTGTGATGAGAGTCTCAGCTCCATATGTAAAACACAGCCTTTGAGCTGATCGTTTCCCTTAAAGTAGGATATAGTGGGACTCCGCTTGGTGATGTCCTGAAAACCTTGCACAGTAACAGGATGAAAACAAGGGAAAGCAAAGGCTGGGTATTACTAAGAAAGTAAGAGAAGAAAAGTGAGAACATCATCATACCACTGCCTACAACATTAGCTGGATCTTCTTGGGTGCAGTTCTGGCGCTTCTGGAAATAAAAGAACTGGAAGAGGTCCAGAGAAAGGCAGCAAAGAACCTCAGGGGCTGAGGGGTTTGCACAAAAGACCAACTCAGTAGGCTGGGACTCTTCAGATGAGGAAAGACATGACCTATAAAATGGCCCAGGAAAGATCCATGCCATCCTGAGTGGCAGGGAGAAAGCAGGCAGAGATCATTTTCCAAAGGATGAACAAAGGCCCTAAAACAAAGCTAATGGCAGCCAGGCTGCAAGCAAATGAGAGGAAGGTATGCTTTTTTGTGGTTGTTTTTTGCCTTTTTTTTTCCTTATAGTAGAATAGACCTGTTAAACTCCTTGTAAATGGCTATTGTAAATGTTTAGATGGGATCACTTAAGATGGGAAAAGTACCTGGAAGAGAGCCACTGATGACTCTCCACAGACTGTAAGAGACTCAGGAAAACCCTTGAGCTGAAAAAAGTTGCACATTAAGTATTAAGGGTCCTTTTTTTTCTTGTTATGTAATATGAAAAAGTTCCCGCGAAGCCTACCTATATCATCACCTCTCCTACTCCTTTTCATTGCACTCAAACCCCTTAACACTCATAACTGCCTCTGAAAAGTCTGCAGTAATTTTCTACTTTTCAGCTGTACTTTCTCTCCATTGTCCATATTACTTTTAGTTCAGTAAATCCAAGACTTCCGGTGCAGGTGGATTCGGGAGCTATCCCGACCTTGCCCACTCCTCTAGCACACACACCACAGAGCACTTTGCTCTCGGCACAACCACTTTGCATTCATGCCTAGTATAGAGGAAAGATGCAATGGAGAGAGATTTCTCATTAACATAGGTATATGATGTAGAGTTGTAAATACTAGCTGTGATAAGGCTGCTGTTGTCATGCTAATTTAAGTATATATATGCAAAAAAACTCCAGAAGTTTGGCAGAATTAAGTGATTTTTTAGACTTACACTCATAAAAAAAAAAAAGACAACATTTCTGCACAGAAGCAATTCATTTCATCAGCAGAAACCATGCCCAAAACTTGCCTTTTTTTTCCCTCCCCACAAATACATCGATTATTCTTCTCCCCAGTGATCTTTACCTCAGAGGTACAGGTCACTCTACAGATAATTACGGAAAGCGGAATCAGGAATTAAAGTTTTTGTGAAACCTTGACTACAAATTTCACGCTTCAAAATTTCGATCACAGCAACTGCAAACGTTTCATTAAGTCACATAAGTATTTCCAATAGAGTTCATGTTAAAGATATAAGGCATAAACTACCTATCATCACTCATCCAGTTACTTTGTATTTACATATGCTCGAGAAGTTCTTTGTAACTTGAGAAAGCTCTTTATAAATTAAATTTGTTTTACAAGTACTTAATTACTTTAAAATTCTCTTCAGATATTCTCTAAAATATCTCTTCCAGAAACACTCATATTGAGGTCCTGGACTGAACACCTTACTTGAGACTGTTTTACAGCAGAGCAGCAAGGTTTTATGGAACAAGTGAAACTATTTGTGGGCAGTGTCTCATTCTCATTCAAGGTCCTCCAAGCTCCTGTGGCGTCACTTCCACAAGATGCTTTCCTATTTGTTCACAATGGTTCTAAACTTTATAATAAAACTTCAGTAATGTTCTCCCCACTGTGTATGGGTTTTATTGTGGAGGGCAAGGCAGAGATAGTCAAAGGGAAAGTACAGATATTCTTTGAAGCTAAAATGTTACAATAAATAGAAAATACTTTACCATGTACATGAGACTGCTGAAAACTTTTTCCTGGTGCAAAGTGAAAATTTCCAGCTACCTGCAGGAGACAGTCATCTTTCAGTAAAAAGTCTGAGTCCAAATAAATAAAACAATACTGGTGGCAGACCTTTTTTTTTCCCCCCAAAGTAAGCAAAACAAACCAACCAAACAAAAAACCCCAAGATATATTTTAAGCAAGTCACTTTCATGAATGCTAATATCAACAGATGATGAATCTTCCTCACATTTTGTGATAAATGGCTCCATATTTGTTTGGTACCCAAGATAGGACAAACCACAAAGTCTAGCTGAGTACACAAAAGATGTTAAATCCCAGAAAAGAAAATGTGGGCTCCAGAAAGTGTACAAGATGTGCAAAACCAGAAAACTAGGTTAAAAAAAAAATGGTCCTGATTTCTAGAATGTATTTGGGTATGTAATCTGTACGTCCAACTCCTCTAGGTTAGGTAACTCTCCACATGACAGATGAGTTATGTATCTACTTGGTGTGTCTAATATTTAATTTTAATGTACCAGTTGCCCAACACAGGCGAGCAAATGCATCCCCATGTCTGCACTGTCTCTGACCACTTTCAGCTTTAACAAAGGTAACATTTCACTTATTGCAGCACAACTGCTGGCAAGTTGTGGATTACTAATATCTCCAGAAATGTCTCTGTTTTAAGATCAAAAAAACAGATGAGACAATTAGACATCAAAGTAGTGCTTCCCATTCTCCAGAAATCTATACCACAGGACTTGCTTGGTAGGAAAAACTAAGCTTCTCTATGCTTCCTATCAGTCCACGCAGTAAAACACAGAGAATTTTCTGCTTTCATTGCTTCTCCTGACTCTCCTCCTGCACCCATTTATGGACACAACTGTGTTTTGGAGCCCAGGAACTCTTGTGTTACAGTACTGTGAACACCAAGGTTGGAAAAGGAAAGGAAGACTCAAACTCTGCCTTTTCAAAATCATCGTTTGTACACAGCAATTTAAAATCAAAACTCATCTCTCACCTTGTTGACTTCTAGGAAACCATACACTTGACAGCCCTCATTCTTCTGCTCTTGCATTTTCTGGCTAAACCCTTCCCTCTTGCATTGCTCTATGGTATCCGGGTTCTTGAAGGCCCAACCTCGCCGCCTGTAGGCTTCTCTGACATCATCACAAGTATTACAACACCTGCAAAATCACAAATAGCATCTCACTATTTTTATCCTAGATTAAAATAAATAAATAAATAAATAAAAATAAAAAAGTTTCTGTTCAGGACATGAATCCTTGGTGGATTTTTATTCTACAAAGCAATAAAGCAGGTATCAGTGACCAGAGCTTGAAGGTTTGCCTAAGGCTGCTGAAAGATCAAGATTTTTGAACTACTTCTTGAGATTGATGCAAGTATACAAGTTATTTTAATGCTCTTCTTGAGTCAGAAAGGGGTTTTGTCTGTCCACACAGCCATGTCACTCCTTTACAGAAAAATTTCCAAAGTTGCCATATGTGTCCCAAGGTCCTGGCAAGTTTATAATTTCCCAATGTGAACATGTGTCCCAATGTGTGTCTACTTAAATTGCCATTCTTCTCGGTTTTCAAGGTAGACAAAATAGCAGAAAGGGCTAATGGGAAACTCTTTGTTACTCTTCTACCACTGAAAAACATTTTGTCATCAAAAAAAAAAACCCACTGTTTTCTTTAGGGGTTTCACATTTTGTTGAATAGAAGAAAAAGCTGAAAGGTAGAATCATGAATCCCTCATGTGGAAACAACTCTGGGGATAAGGTAGCACAATTCCACATGACCTTAAATAAGGATGCAGACAAACCAGACAAGCTGACTCTGCACATTCCTGACAATCATGAGGGCAGCTCACCAATTATATCTTCAAAAGACACACCTGCAACTACAATAGTTTTCAGAATACTCTAACCACAGATGCCCAGGATTTAATTCCATGGCCCTTCATAGAAATTCTGAAAAGAAACATGCATGCAACATCGCTGTATTACTGTGAGTGCTAAGAAAGGTATATACAGAAAGAAAGGTATAAAGATTACCGGATGTCCTCAGACTCAGCCCCATAACAGCTCTCACAACGATCAGCATCTAAAGAACTTGGATCAAACACTTTTTCTTCTTCTTTTCCCAGCTCTAAAACAAAATTGCATTCAAAGTGAGAAGGAATATCTAGAAGGAGCATGGTGTACTTCTAATTTGTTTTCTTCTACACTCTGATCTACACTCAAATGCAAAGACTTTGAGTCCAAACCTGTGCCCCGCATCAAAAATCCATACAAAATACTACACATAGAGGCTGCTAAGGTGACAAGCACCTTATCAGTGCTATATCTGCCAAATCAAGAGTATCCACCACAGAAAGAACTGGTTACCTGTGGGCCTTGCTGCAGCACAGGTGAACATGTTGCTCACATAAATGCATAAATACATTCCCTAAAATCGAGTCATGAGTAAACTGTCACTGATATAGAACTCCCTATGTACACACAATTTGAAACTGCCCTCAAATTAGTTAAGACAACAGTGCATGATGCATAATCCTATCCCAACATGGAAATTGGCTGTGTTAGGTTTAGAAAGGTGCAACACAGACATGCTGCTCCTGCTTAGTTGGCTGTTTCAACTGTTTTATAAAAGGAAAGTCAGAAGTAACATAAGCAATGGCTTAAAAAACATCCCTCTGTACCTTTCCACAGGCTGCATGTGTGCATCTGTTGGAACAAGTGTGTTACAGGCTCTTCTGTGCTGTCTATAAACAAAGTTGGGTCTGTTTCTGTGCAAAGCAAGATCACGGCAGGAATCTCCTGTCTGAAATACTGAGGCAGTCCTCCAAGATAGCAATGCTGACAGCGCACACATCCACATTAACAACTGCACACTAAAACGCTGCAAGGAACTTCCATCTTCTTAGGGCCTTAATAAATCTGCTCAAGTCTGTGCTCCAGATATGCTGCATGTGCCGCCTCAGTATGGTCATGGCACGTACACTCACACCAAAACAAATACAAAAAGTGCGTAAATTTTGGAGTTAGAAATAAGCAAAGCAAGGAAGTGATTCTGTGAAGTCTGTGTCTTAAGTTTCATTTGATTTTTCTTTTCAAAAACATTGAAAGAACAATGTTTTTCATAATAGAAGGCTCTCTTAGAGCCAGGGCATTTCACCCCAGGAATCCTGAAGAGACCATGTCCAGAGAAACTCTTAGATTAAAAATGCTCTCTAAAGCACTTCTACACTACCTTTATGGGCCCCAAAATTACAGCTCCAGGGATAAATTACTACAAGAAAGAGAATAGAGTATATGGTCCGATACTGCTGAGAAGATAAAATTTTATTAGGGACTTGGTTATTAAGATTGAGAAATAAAGAGCAGGTGCACAAAGTGAATATGGGCAGTATGGGCATATTTCATATTAACCACAGAAAAAGGTTTTAAATGAAAAAAATTGAATGCGTGAAATATAAAATCAGTGATTAACCTTACCCCTTATTTCTTTAATCAAACAATTCATTGTAGTTATGATCAAGCAAATATAAATTTTTAGGAAAATAAATACCCATAGGAAAATTTATTTCAGAAAAATAAATTAAACAACTGTGAGGGACTTCTTTTCTAAAGCTTACAGCAAATACAGTAATTGAAATGATTCATTATTTATACCGTGGACATTGCTTTTCTTGTAATTACGTTAAAAGATACTTTCAGATAATACAGCTGCATAATTGTTACTTTGTCAAATTTGAACACCTTTTGAATTTAAGCAAGAACAGTGCACATCAACCGCTACTCAAGGTCTTTTGAGGCACATTACTCAATAATAACCTCTTTTAATGCAGCTAACAGCTGTCAAATAAGCTGTCTCAAGGACAGCATCCAAAGGTAACACACAATTTACATACTACGAAAAAACACAGTGCATAAAAATCCACATGCAATTTCCTGCTCTTTACGTGACCCGCAATTTGCATGCAGATCAGACATATCAAACTGCAAAATTTTGTCTGTGGTTAAAAGAAAAGAACCACCAATCAGAAAGACAATTGCTTATGATCATTCTATATAATAAGAATTTATCTAAGCACAGAATGCAACCTCACACAAGAATCATGAATTTTTGCCGTTATTGCCTATTTTAGAAATAGTAAGAAAAGCACCCAGAAATTATTAAATTTTGCATATATTTTGCTAAACAGAAGGTGATTATTATTATAGCTGCAGTTTAAATAACTGACTGAATGAAAAGAAACTGATAATTATACAGCTTAAGAAAGACAGGTGGATTCTTCTGAACGAACTTACAACATGGGATATAAATAATTCCATGTGAACTAGCCATGTGTACTTTTTCAAGTCAGTAAGAGGAAATAATTTACTATAATTTGCTTTTTTATTTTTTAGGTAAAATAAGTTGCTTCTAGGAGTTCCTCCCTTCTCTGCACTCAGTAATTAGAGAAATAAGCACAGCAGAGCAAGTCAGATGGAGACTGCTAATATATGTAAAGCAAAATGTTAACAAAGTTAGAATCAGAAAAGACATTTTTGCCCCTAACACATTTATTTGTTATCATAGTCTTTGAACACAGAAAGGCTGCTAGGCAACATAATAACAGCCTGAGTTAACTAAATATATTTACCAGATATTTACCAACACATATGAAACAAAAGATGCAAGTATAGGCTTTTAGCACTGAGCCTCTGAAGTTTTCCCTGGAGAGATGCTCTCTTTCCTCTAAACTGGTTGCTTCATTTTGTCTGCTCATTGTAACATAAAGAAATGACCAAACTCAAATTTTGACAGAAGAGCTGCATAACTTCTAGTAAAAAAGAACCATTAATTCTGCTGTTTTACTGCTCTACTGCATCTGTGATTTTCTGTCATAATTTCAGAGTGAGCAGGCAAAAATTTACCTTGCAAAATCAGCAAGTGTAGCAGGAGTTTGCCTGATCAGCCAGTTAGCAATTTCAAGAGTTTATGATATTTAAACACTCTTCAGCTGTCAGTTGTTCCTGTGGAAGTCAAACATGCATACAGTGATGGAAAAAAACACTAGAGCATCCATCCAAGAAAGGCAGAATAGCACATTACCATGTCTTTCAGCCTCTGGAGTCACACGATTGCCATCCTTATCCAAACGCTGTTTAAACAGATTGTGCTCTACGTCCAACTGCTGTTCTCCTGCTACGTCCATTGCATCGATGCTCAAATCTGAAACCAGAGAGCAAACTGGTTTATAAAAGGATATTTTTATGGCCTCTGGTAGTCTGAGGAAACATACAACCAGTGCAAATACAGGATCTTTTAGCAAGGGAGAGAAGAATACGCCAAACTGGAAGACTACACATGGTTTGGGTCAAGAGCCTTACAGGAACTAAAACACATGACAGCTGCATCCTTAACAACCCCTCCAACTATGGGGGTTGGTTTGGTGTAAAATAGCCACAGAAATTGTTACCCTTTAAGGGTAATATATTTAGGCAAAAAGAAACAGAAAAATAAAAAACCCGACAACAACAACAACCGCCCCATAACCATGTGTACAAACATCAGGCCAGAAGTTAAGCTTGAAACCAAACCATTTGAAAGCTGCCTTCCTACCTTTATCCCATCACCCCTTCCACTTGCTTCAACATCAGTGTTTCCTTGCGAACCCTTTTCAAAGGAGATTCAGGTCTGTGGTTTTGGTCTGGTACCAAGGGACCTTAAGGCATTTGCTGACAAAGTGCTCTCATAAAATGTATAGTTTCTCTGTAGAAAAATGGAAGAGGCTTCCAGTGTCTCTGTCCTTGCCACTCACTTAAAAGCGAGTAAGGTCAAGAGCGGGTGGAGGAAAGTAGAGTCACTGCTTTTAAAGCCCAGTACACTATCCTAAAGAAATTATTACGACAGAAAGAGGCCAGGAAGTTCAGCAGACTTTTAGATAATTTGCAGAACAGTAACACACAGTAAGACTTGCAACAAATATTTTAACAAAATTTAAAAATATTAAATCTTCACCCACTTCATCCTGCAACTTTACTTCAGTAACTTTTAATATCCTATTAATACCCATTCCACTTTTAAAAATTTTGTAAAACAGCTTCACATTACATTGAAAATTTAAGCACAAGAATCATAGAAAAGTTGTCCCTAGTGATGCTTCTTCCTAAGACTCTTAAGTTCTTCAACTACAATACAGTCAGATATGGAGTCACAAGAGAAATAAAAACATGTTAACTTTTTCAGTATCACTAAGATTTCTGCCAAGCAACCCCAATTAACGGGTATATTGTTATCCTCATTCATAGTCTATAAAAGTGTTACTGTGAGACTGGTAGTGCTGGGATAAGCCCCCCATGGGCCTCACCGAAGTCACTATGTAACTACAAGCAATGACAAACTTTGCATTGTCCCGCAATAAGGACTGCACTGGGTGTGCTGCGCGTGCCCAACATGAAAAGCGCCTTATTCCCAGCTCAGAGACTTCACTCACAAGCACATGGCATATGTGGAAAGACAACGTCTATATTGATCTTCAGTTTATCTCCTCTTGATTTGTCAACATATAATTCTGGATGAACCTAGAAAGAAACAAAACGTGTCATTTGGAAACACATCCAAGGCCCTGCTCGCTTGACTTGTCTGGCTCAGTAGCTACAATTTTCAATACACAGGATTTGAAAGATGCTCAGGCCAGCACCTTTCACACTTCCGCTGTTAGCTAAAATTTTACCATTTGTTTTACTTTTTCAAAAACAGCCAGAAAAATATTTTGGGAGCTTAAAACGTGGGACTTTGGAGTGGGCAAAAGCATCCTGTGGCTGAGTTTGGGGGCGTTTCTTTAAAGCATTCGCTGTATGAAGTGCAGCAAGAGGAGATAGAGAAGGTCCCTCCCGCCTGGAGATGACAGCCCGTGCGTTGCCGTAGGATGTGGGAAGGAGCCCGGTGCCGGAGCACGAGAGGAGCCGGAGGGGTGGGCAGGGGCTCCGCAGCCCCACGGTGCCACCCCCCGAGCCCCGGGCGGCCGCTGCGGGGGACGCGAGGGGAGCCGCCACCCACCTCCTTGGTGAGGTAGAACTGCAGCTCCGAGAAGAAGAGCAGCACCATGATGAGCCCGCTCACCACCGTCACTGCCGGGAGACGAAAGGCACCGTGAGCGCGCGGGGCGCCGCCGCCGCCGCCGCCGCCCGCCCCGG
>JAWLRI010000121.1:803566-830503 GCA_034781795.1 Crypturellus tataupa
TGCTGGGTTCTGATCTCTTGGTCTCTCTCCTCTAGGTCCTTCCTCATCTTTCCTACAGTAAGAGTCTGCTTTTCCTGCTGCTTCTCCAGGTCCTGTATCTTTTCTTGCTGGGATCTGATCTCCTCGTCCTTCTCCTCCAGGTCCTTCCTGGTGTTGCTTAGAGCACTCCTCTGTCTTTCCCGCTGCTTCTCCAGCTCCCATATCTGTTCTTGTTGGGATCTAATCTCCTGGTCCCTTTCCTCCATGTTCTTGCTTGTCTTACTTAGAGCACTCCTCTGTAGTTCTTGCTCTTTCTTCAGCTCCTCTATCTGCTCCTGCTGGGTTCTGATCTCCTGGTCTCGCTCTTCCAGGTCCTTCCCCAGTTTGCTTATAGTAATTGTCTGCATTTTGTGCTGCTTCTCCAGATCCCAGATCTGTTCTTGTTGGGATTCTATCTTCTGTTTTTTCTCTGTTTTGTCTTTAGTAATGTCATCTAAAGTACTTTGATGCATTTTGTTTAGGTTTTCCAGCATTCTAATCTTTTCCTCATGCAACTTAATTTCTCCTTCTCTCTTTGACAGGATGTCTGTCAAGTGAGTAAGATTTTCCTGCAAAGCTTTCACCTCTGCTATCTCCTTTTGTAGCATCTGGATTTTCTCCTGCTGAGCTGCCACTTCTTCCTTCTTAATTTTCAAGACAGATAATGTACTTTGAAGTTCTTCTTCAAGGGAGTGTTTCATGTTTGTTGCTGCATTTGCTCGAGTTTCAGAGGCTGTGACAGATTCCTGGAGAAGTTTTATCTCCCATACCATTTCTTCCTTAACTGTTTGCAGTGTGTCTCGCTCATGCTGCAACAAATGAGATAGATAGAAGATTCAATAATTCATTTTTATATATATGTATGTATGCTTGTTTTTTGTACTAGATTTGAACTCCTGCTTTGGTGAGTGGATGACATGACAGTCAAAATCTGTCATTTAAGCTTTTAATAGAAAAATCTATTCAGTTAGTTTCCCTGGTACATTTAAATTTTCAACTTTCATTCAAAGAGTGAGTTACAAACTGTACTATTTTAGCAAATTCTGTCCACAACTGATTCTGGAGTCACTGTAAATGACTGAACTGGCTCAAACCAAGGATCAATCTAGCTTAGTATCCTGTATAAAATGATGGCTATAAGTCCATACCTTGAAAAGAGCAAGAATAAGGCAAGCTTATATGGCTTTTCCAGTCCCTTTCTGAAAACTTTTGCATTTACAACTTTTACAACATCCATTTGAAAGGAGTTTGCAGGTCTGGTGAATTAAGATAAAATACCTCCTCTCATGTGCTTGCAGCCTAGCTGTCACTAGCTACCTCTGATGGTCCTTGCTCTTCCATTGGAAAGCACAGTGAAAGATGCCTGTCCACTCTCTCCCTGTCACTCAGGATGCTGTAAACCTTTGCTATGGTACCATACAGGCCATTTCTTTCCCCAGCTGAAGGTCTCAGACTACTCAGACTGGCCTTTCTTCCTTTTCCTTTTCGCTGAGTCGAGTCTCTTCCTGTCAGAACTGTTCCCAGGATTAATGTCCACAATAATTGTGATATAGGAAATGGCATGATGCTGTCCTCTCTACTAGGAAGGGAACAGAGAATAGTACAGTACTGACTGTTTTTTTTTTCACTTCTATAAATAGCAGTTTCATGAAGCCAACCACCTGAATCCCACTTCATTCCCTTTTGAGAGCTAATGGTCAGATCGCAGCCTTTACCTCTGTGTTTGAAACCAGGACCATTTTTCCCTTGTGGACATATATATTTACCTATATCAGCTGTTTTGTTTCTCAGATTTCTCCCACAGTCTGCCGACATCTGTGAAGTGCTGAATAACTTTCCATTAGTTGCAAAATTTATCTCCTCAAATTCTCTCCCAAATCACTTATGAATGTAAATATATATTATTTGATCACAACCAGAAAATGCACAAGCCATGCAATGTAAATAGAGACCAGGTTCAAAAGTTATTTTGACTATGTTTAAAGGGACAAAATCTCCAGAACTGAGGTAAACAAGCAGCCTGAATCATAACAGAGTTTTACACAACTCAAGCATGTTTTCATAACTTGTTCAGAAGAATGCTATTAGGAAAGTTAAAAGAAAAAAATCACTAGCATAAATACAGTTCTTTTGCCCTTGTAGTGTCTGTGGTCTCTCCAGATATGCTTCTGATCATCTTAACTGAGGTTAACTTAACATTTCATCTTAATGTTTTTCCTTTCTGGACTGACTACTCTTTTTCAAAGTGATGACTCTGTAAATACAGCTGCATGGCCTGGCAGGTAAGAAAAGCCTGACAAACCAGAAATGATGAGCAGACTGAAGGGGAAAATGAGACAAATTTGATCAGTATTGTATATTATGTAAGTTCTTCACTACCTTGTGATCATCATGCTTCTCAGAATTGGACCAAACCCACATAGAACCAACCAGTACTGGAAAAGCTGTTCCCTGGAACATCAACAGAAGGTCCATAAAATATGCATCTGTCAAAATACGGCATCTGTCAGCCTCACCAGGACTTCCTTTCTTTGCTTCTCAGTGCTCTCAAGTCTCCTTTCCAAAGATGCCACTTCTTGGTGTAGGGTCACAACCTCCTCCTTTAAAGCAGCAGCCTCTTCCTGCAAAGCAGCTTGCAGAGAGTTTTTCTTGCCTTCTGCCACCTGTGTCTCTGCAGGGATAAAGGTCAGGGAGAAGAGGAAAAGCAGAGCAAAACTGATTTGCATTCAAGGGAGAAAACATCTTCCCATCTGACTATATTTTACCAGACCTGCCTGGAGAAAGAATGAATGAAAGTGACAACATTCAGAAAAATATGGAAAAGCAGTTGCTCATCTGCCTGTTGAAAGACTAGGGCTAAGGCTAAGGCAGCAGGTCATCCCCAGTGTTAGAAGTAGACAGAACCTACTTTGATGAAACCAAGATGGGGACAGAAGGTGAAGGTCAGATCTTAAAGAAAAAGGATTGGACAGAAGCAAAAAGCAAAACTGAAGACTGACAGTAACAGTTAATTGACTGGGAAGACAGAAGAGAGGTTACAAAACAAAACAAATGTTAGTGGTTTTCTTGAAGATGTACTTTGAGGTGTTTGACCAAGCGTGCAAGGGGAATGCACTGTGCACTGACAGAAAAAAAAAAGAAAATATTCAGGGAGAGCAGGCAAAACATCTGAATATTGCTCCAATAGTGAGACTGGAAACAAACAGTGAGACTACTGATGAATAGACAGGAGCTAAACAGGGGAAAAAATGGGCAAGTGCAAGAGCAGGATCCACACAAAAGCAAAATTTACAGTACATAAGGTGTTACCCTGCATGACAAAGAACTACAGATGTTGCAGAACTAGAGATGATTAAAGACCTGGAAAACTTTCCTGCAAAGACAGACTGAAAAATGACCAGCAGTTCAATCTCAGAGAAGGAACAAGAGAGAAATATTGGTTAATTAAAGGTACTACATGAGCAGAAGGTGGCTTGTTGGGGAGGCAATGAACTGTGCTAGCACTTTCTGGTTCCTGCAGTCTGAGACAAGGAAAACAAGATGACAGGATAGAAAAGAAATTCTGATTTGGAGAGTAGAAGCTTGACAGAGAGAGAAGAAGAGATGCAATGTTGACCTATGATATAGAGAGGCCAATTACTCTGGAGGCCCTGAGAAGGTCAAAAGACTGAAGGAAGACAGAAGTAATTGGTCACACATGAAAAATGTTCTAGACAAACTCATACTGAACATGTTATGAAAGACAAGTAAGATGTGGCAAGGAAAATAAGCAATTTTGTTCACTATGAATGTGAGCTCAGACACCAAATCAGTATCAGAGGACAGCTAGGAAAGGACAGAAGCATTAGATACCAGAGAACTAGACAGAAGCAGAAAAAAAGGATGCACTGGGGAATACACTAACACAAAAACTTAACATTGAATTAATACTCTGTGAAACTGCAAACGAAAAAGGAAAAGGTAGTCAGTAATAATAAAATTTTTAGGTTGGGGCATTCAAAGGGCAAATGGAGAAAGATTTTTTGATATCTACATCTCCTCTGCAGTGACATATAACCTGAAAGGCACCCACTTTACACATGCTTCACCAGCCAGGCACCGAATCCCTCACTATGAAAAGCTTTCACTCCCCAGCACTGCTAATTCTAGGAATATGCCTCTCCAGGAATATGCCTCATGCTCCCTGTTTTTTTTTTTTTTTTTTTTTTCCAATTTCCTGGCACTGCATTTTTCCCACTGTGTGTGGTATCAGAACTCCCTGCTGGTGAGACAGGAGGAACTTAGTGCACTAGAAAGTGGAGGCAGTACCTTCCTGGCTTTGGGCCAACAGTTGCTGTAACTCCAGATTGCGGGCACTGACATGATCCCTCTCAGCCAGTCTCTTGTTCAGCTCCAGCTCCAGCTCCTGTGACTTCTTTCTGGCATCATTCTGGAAGAAATAAGAAGAGCAGTATGAGCAAACAGAGCCACAGCTGGGAGGAGACAAAAGGGGTATAAAAGTTAAGGGAGAACTAAGCCAAGGCAGGGATGGGGGCAGCTGGACAGCAGTAGTAGCTGTGGTCATGATTTGCCTTTCTCCTGATGGCAGCAAGCAAATCTGGCCTACACAAAAGCAAGAATTTACATCCATTCTGGTCTTGGCAATCTGCTAGTCAGCTCAGTTCAGCAGAGATAGGATTTCTGGCTGTACTAGAGAGACACATTACCAAATCTTGCTGAGTGTGCTTCAGGTCCTGCTGTAGGTCTCGTAAGGCTGCGGTCACTCTGTCCACTGTGATGTCTACGGGGATGTCCCCAGCCTGAGGAACAGTCAGGCCCCAGGCATGATCCTGTTCTGAAGAAAGAAGCCATTCTGTTTCAAGGTTACTTGGAGGATCTCCAATAACAGAGGCCTGTTTGTATACAGAAGAAGGTGGCAGTGCATAAGAGGCTGCCCTAGAGCACATGATACAGCAAGGATGTGTTATAAACTAACATTATTTTGCTGCACATTAATGTCAGCATTGCCCCATAGAAGCTGCACAGGTGCTTCCACATCATGGGCCCTATTTCAAGCTGATGCTGGTCATTTCTCACACACAAACATGCATTTTTCTCTCTGCAGACACCTCTGGCATTCAAGAACGGGTCAGTCTATCAGGGTCATAAGGAACCATCCCTCCCTCCATGTATTCTCCTATACACCCTCTAGAGACTCCTCAGTCCAGCCTCCCACACTTGCCTGAATTCTGAGCGACCAAGTCTCTGCTTTTATCCGCGCTGCCACACAGCATGCGATGCAGAACCAAATGCAGTTGGTGCAGCTGGGCCTGGGCTTCCCGGTGGGCGCTGTTAGCCTGTTGGCACTCTGCAGCCAGTGCCTTGGCTCTGTTCTCTGTGCTACAGAGCCTCAGCTGCAGTTCTGACATCTCAGCCTCCAGCACCCTCAAAGAGTCCCTCAAGCATCGTTCGCCCGCTCGGGACTGCTCTAGATCTTCCAGCAGCTGCTTCTCCCGAGTCACCAGGCCAGCCTCTTTTTCAAGCAATGTTTCCTGAAGTGACTGAACCTGTAACAGAGATGCACAGAGCCTCAGGGATGGAGCTGTTTCTGAGGTAGTGGAGCAGAAAGTAGGAAAAACCGTGGAGCAGAAATCACTTCAAGCAAACCCCAAAGGATTCAAATGATGCAAACCAGAGAGTAGTCTAGAAACAGGCATCTAGAGGCTAAGAGGACAAAAGGAAATTTACGCAATCCCAAAGGAACAACCTGTCACACACTCCAAACACAAAATGAATGTACACACTTGTGTTTAGGTGAATGACTGTCAGAGTGAGGTGGCAGATCAAACATCCCAGCATCAGTGTGGTGGCTGCCAGAGACAACTGAAAGTAGAAATAAAGGGCAGGCAATCAGCATCCCATACTGTGCATCTCCAAAATGCAAGAGGGACAGACTGCAGTGGAAGTGCCTTCTACAGAATGAAGTAACCACTGCTGTCTTACCAGATTGCTAGGTACCCTTCAGAGGTTGAAGAACCACTTGGGGACAACAGTTGTAACAGAGGTACTGAAAAGCTCCAAAGGAGTCTTCTGTTTCTCCTCAGAGACATAATATCTTGAACCATGAGAGATTAGGGGAAACCATGGGGAGAACACAGCAGAGATCCAGCCTTGGTTGCAATGTGCCAAGTCTCTGGGCAGAAGGAATGTGTGTTGTTGGGAAGAGAAGCAACTCACTGCCTACAAGTTGAGGGTGGTATTCAAAAGAAGAGGGTAGTAGGCATAGGGCACCTGGTTGTTGAGCTCTTGTATTTCTCTTCTGTGGTCTGAATGGAGTTGCTGCGCCTCCCGAATGGTAGACAGCAATTTCGACACCTCATTCTGCTGGGAAACATTGTTTTCTTCTAGGGTTCTGAGAGTTAGTTCCTTTTTTTCCAGAGACAGAGTCAGCCTGAAAGAAAGAGAGAATGTATAATGTATACAGTATACACTGTATAATATTTAAGAAAACCTCAGCAAAACTGCTTTTCCTGCTGAGCTTTATCTGACCAACTAGTCATACCCAAGCACATACCTTCTAGGCTTGTTTCCATAGAGGAATACATGTACGTGTACAGGGGAGTACATATTCGACATTTGGTACCAAGGGGCTTCTTCTCAACTTTAAAGATGTCCCAGAAGAACATAACAAGTGAGTTTTTGACCAAAGGAATCAGGAATGAAGACTGATACAGATCCAAAAAGGACCCACTGGACTCAAGCTTCATGGCTCCCTAGTCCCAAGGCAGGATTGATGGATCTACCTCACCCACTATACTGCAGTTTATCTTGTCTCCTTTGATGTGCTTTATGTTTCAATCCCCTGAAAGTTGCATTTAACTCTTTCATTAGATAAATCCTCCCTTAAAGAAAAGGACTCCTTTAAAATCCATTGGTTTCAGAAAAACAGTAACTGAGGGATAAAAAGAAAAGAAAGAATGAAATAGTTCTACATGGATAATTTCAAACTGTTTTTTGGAAATGCTTCCAGAGTCACTTACATATGCAAAGACTTTAAAGAAGGAATCTATTAAAAGAGAACGAAGTCTATCACATGGTCTCAATTACCTGGCCTTTTCACTCTCTAGGGCTTTCAGTGAAGCCTGAAATTCCATGTTATGACGCTGTACTTTTTCCCATTGTCTTCTTTCTCCCTCCAAGGACTTCAGACAATCTTGCAGCTCTCTGTTCTGATGTTCTAGCTCCTCCCAGCGGCTCCTCTCCTCCTCCAGGATGTTCTCAAGGTGCACAACCTCTAGCATTTTCTGCCTAGACAATTCCTGGGCCTCACGCAGATGCTCCTGAGCTTCATGGTCAATTACCTGCCAGGACTCTTCAGAGACTGCTAGTTGAGATGTCAACTCTTCTACCTGAAATAAACATAATGGAGCAGTCAAAGCCTAAAGCTTGTCTCTATCAGCTGTATCATATACTGTGAGGAAAGAGAGAGAATGGCTTTTAACTTCCCTATTATGAGAGTAATAGAGTCATGTTAGATACAGTTAATGTTTAAAAACTTCAGTGAGGCAGCACACTCGTCTGAAAAAAAAAACAAGGATAGCAGCACCAGACCAACAAAAATTCCACCTGATGATTACTGGCAAAATAACAGGCAGAAGGACTAACCAAGGACTATCCAGGGCAGCAGCTGAAGTTCATACTGACAGGTAAGGCATCTTCAAAACAGCAGAAAAGGAGTCTAGAGTCTGCTAGCAGGCAGGGGGGTACACCTTCAGCCCCCTCTGCAGTGACACAATGGAAAAGCAAGAAGTAGAAAGACAATCTCTGAAGATTGGAGTGTCTGTTACTATTTCAGTCACCTTTTTCTGTAGAGCATCCCTCTGCTGAAGAAGGACATTAATTTCCGCTTTGAGAGTTTTGATTTCTTCCTTGTGCCTATTCTCCATGGCTGCAGTCTTGCTCTGAGCTTCCTGCAACTCTGCTTGCAACTTTTCTGTGATGTTCTGCAGGCAAGAATAAAGCAAGTTACTGGGTTCAGCTGTCACCTTCAGGTCTTTTTCTGTCCCCATATCAGTTTCATTCAGACACTTCTTTTTCTACTCAGCTTTGCTCCTACTGTAACTCTTCCTTCCTTTGGGTTATTTCTGGAGCTTATCAGGCCCTGTGTCCCAATGTATGCAGTAGTATCTCTCTCCTCCATTCTAGGATTTCTGTTTCAGCTCTTTGCTCTCATCTCCCACTCTGTGGCCTGGCTCTATCAGCCCCTCTCTCAGCTTATACAGAATTGCCAACTGTTCTTTCAACCTACCCTGCTGGTCAGATTTACCTGTCCATTCTCTTGCTGCTCTTTCACATCCTGCCTGAGCTGCTCTAGCTCCTTGCAGGCTTCCGTTAGCTCTCCCTGAGTTTGAAGTAGTGTCTCTAATAAAGCCTTCTTCTCATTCTCTTTTTCTAGCAGGACCTGCACAGAAACAAGAGACAGAAAACGTGTTTGAACATCACAGGTGAAATTTGTGTGGCAAGGCTCAAAGGCTGACAGACTCACGTATTTTCAAAGCAATATGCTACTGGTCTCCCAGGCTGGTATCTGCTCACTTGCAGGCAAAGATTTCTACAGTAAGATCGGCAGTAGAAATACAGTTCATCTGCAACTGGATCCTCAATAATCCCTTAGTCTTTTATCTAATATGAAAATGCGTTACATTTTTCAAGTGTCTGATGCTGCTGGTTAGGTTATTCCTTGTCTTGTGTTTTTCAACAGCTACTTTTGCACGCGGGTAGCAGCACCAAAATTGCAAGGCCAAAAGAGGGCTGCAGTCAGGAACTTCTTCAGAAAACTCTTGTATTCTGAATGTGCTTTGTTAGAAGTTACTACAGTGTTAAAGCGTTCAGTGAAGTTTGGTGAAGTTCTGTCATTAGAGGGACGCACAGTTGTCTCTGAGAACTGGCTCTGTCATTGCAATACCTGCAGAGACAGATGTGGGTACTGCTGTGCCTAGATGCTCTGAATAAAGAGCACAACTTTGGGCAGCACACTAAGAGGACTCTCAGTAAATGACAAAGGTGCTTTGGCATATGAGGTCTGAGCTCACAGCCCAGAGACCATCTCGGTCCTTTACTGTTCAAAAATACTTCAGAGCAGCTTTTAGAAAGATTTTTCTTTGGTGAACATCCCACTACTACCTAAAATAATAATAGAAAAACCCTAGCCTCATGGGGATTCAGTCCGATAAACTCAATCTGATCATAAATTTATTTAAGGTCATAAAAGCAGTAAACTTCAGGAGGAAAAAAAGACCGACTATTAGGAGTACAATGAAGATACTCTTAGATAAGCCTTAGAAAACCCAAACACAATAGCAAGACAAAAATCTAAAATGGAAGGTAACATTTTGGCCTGACTTTCAAAGAGTGGTCTCATTCACATTTCCAAACACAGCCCTGCATGCCATTCACATTACCAAAATCAAAACACCAGGAATACATCAGGAAAAGAAAGGCACAGGGCATGCTCCACACAGTTCAATACCCATCCAGTTACCATTTTCTACATCTCACTGTACGGGTGACTTCTCTCAGGTTGGTTGTTAAGGTTCCATTTTTCTATATAAAAGCGCACTCAAGAGACACTTCTACACAGACAGATGGTGTCAAAGTGAGAATCACCAATAGGAGCCAGAAAAGTAAAAGCACACAAATTCTTCACTCATGCTCTTTACCTCTTTCTTGGCAGTTTCAGCTCTGTTTCGTTCCTGTTCTTGCTGAACTTGCATTGCAGCTACTTGCTGCTTCATATCCAACAGCTGCTTCTCATGCTTTCCTCTTGCCTCTGCTTTCTCCTTATCCCAACGCTCCAGCATCTCCTGTAGCTCTGAATGGTGCCCTTCCTGCTCACTTGCCTGTTAGGTGGAGGAAAAGACTTTGAGATGGAATCCTGACCAATCTTTTCACAAGCATGTGAAAAAAGCATCTCTTCCGCAAAACCACACTCGAACAGCACACAGTAGTGACTTTGTGTCTTACAGAAATGCTGTCCTACCAAGAAATGTAAAAGAAAGGTAAGCAGGTGGCACAAGAACTTCTCTCTGATGGCTGTCTTTTTCCTAGCCTGTCTGTCCTCAGGATTTCTCTCTATTCTCACAGTCTCTATTTTGAAGCTCAACTCCATTTTCCTCAAAGAAAAGGGCAGGGAAAAAAAAAAAAGGTACCTGACTGCAGGTAGGAATACATTGCATCCTGATACCCTACTCGCAGGACAGACACTGAAGAAACCTGTTTCAAATATTAAGACTCTGCCTATGAAAGGGCAGAGAGCAAAATGTTTTTTTGTGATTGAAATTGGCAGGAATGTTAGGAGCCCACTTTGTGGTAATGAGGAATCTGGATCAGTTCTGCCCCTTGCTGTCAGGCTTTCTGCAGAGCTCACCCAGCCTTATGCACACAATTAGTGTTGAATTCTTCTTAGGTACACACTGAACCTCTAGATGCACTTACTGTCCCTATATAGTCATGTGGGCCCTTGCACACTTTCAAATACAAGACACTGGCTCTGCTGCCTGGTCCTAGTGCAAAGAGGCCATGTTGTTTCCTACCAGGTCTTGCAGCAGCTTGTTTATTTCCACTTCATGATCAGTTTGCTGAAGCCTGAGGGTATCGTTACACTGCTGCTCGGTGCGCAGGAGCTGCTGGGCCATGCTTTCCCGTTCCTGTTTCATTCGAAATCTCTCTGCTTCCAGCTCACAATGAAGGCACTTCACTTCCCCTGCAAACGAGAGAGAAGCCAAGAGGTTTAGTCCCTGTCTTGTACCTACACAAATAGAGGCTCCAGTTCTACTAGCCTTAGGCCATTTGAATTTTGTTGTAGAAGGGATCTGTCTCCAGCTCCCTTACTCCTCAGAAGTACTGTGATCACTGACACACAGGTCATTTCATATCATCAGCTGTAGGCAGGGGGATGGCCACAGCCAGCGACAAAGCACATCAAACTCCTACCTTGTATCACCTCCTTGGCCTGACTGACTGTATGAAGTTGGATTTCCAGCTGACTCCTGGTGACCTCCAGCTGAGACAAATGGTGCTGAGCCTCAAACAGGTTGGATTCCAGGATCTCCTTCATTGACCTGTGAGTTATAAATATGGAAATACACAAGTCCCTTGCTATTAACACCCAGAGGGAACTATTTCAGTAAGAAGTTATTCAAAATCCTTACAAATGAGTGAGGAAAATGTGTTGTATGGATCCTCAGGGACAGCAAACATATTTCTATCATACAGAAGAGCAGTGCAGGCCCCTCTCAGGAAATACCCAGGTCTTACTTATGACCTAGTATAACACAGAAAGGTTGGTTTGATCTGAAGAGCCAAAGCTTAAGCTGCTGTTGTCGGATCTATGAAACATGGGGAGTTGTGTCCACAAAGTCTGTGCCAGCAAGCAAAAGGCCATCCTCTGTTATCTTATCAGAACCTTCAAGTTTGCTCTAAAGAGGAGCAAAATAAGAGGATTTCCCTGGCTGATTAGAGACATTTTAATGTTGTTTATAGTGTAGGCGTATGCTGGTGCTTTTCCAAAACTAAGTTTAAAAGCAACTGAAGGAATACCTCAAATTCCAGGTATATAGTAACATCTATGCTTTTAGAGGCATTTGTAAGGATTCTGCTAGTAGAAGAACCACCTGCAAGAAAAGGCAGGTAACCCTCAGCTGAGATTGCTGGAAGCTCAAGAGAAAAATCTGCTTCTTTTAATTTTGGCTAACTCCCTATGCAGTCCTTCAGATAATTTGTCATTCTAAAGACCAAGCCATAGCATTGCAGATGAAAATGGCTTTACACAGACTTCCAGCAACTGGTTTATATGATACAGGGGATTTGGGAATCAGGAGCTGCACTCAGGAGCTGACCTTACCTCCCTTCTTTAATCAAAATTCCTGTGTGCCAGTTTCTTACAATATCTTGTAAGAATATCTTATAAGTATATCTTACAATATTCTTACAATATCTTGTACAATAGTGTAATATATATATATATATGAGTAATATATATATATAGGGGTATGTGGGTGTTACTGCAATAAAACCCCAAAGAGAAGCATTTCACTACACAGACAGACAACAAAAGATATATCCTCAAACAAGCGGAACAAAAGCTTAACTCCAAAAATGCCAATCTGTGGCAGCCCAGAGTAAATATGCACCATTTTAACGATAAAGAGAAGTAATTCCCCCAAAATGAATAGAGAATGAGTTCAAAAATCTGAGAGAAAAAGGGTTTTGAAAACAGTTGCCAATTTCTCTGGGTAATGCTCTATTTATTGCCAAAAAAAATCTAAAGTGATTTATCTCTTTTTTGACTGACACTGTCATTGATTAAAAAAAAAGTAACCTGAATTTTTAATACAGTTACTCAGAAAAGTACATATTGCTGAGCTCTCTATTTCCACAGCAATTTTGACACTGAATATATATAATCAAATAGCTCTTTGCTTCACCTGGGCACTGATAAAATATGGAAAATCTCATCAGTTTTAAAGGCACAGGAAGATAGAGATGTCTATAGACAGCTCATAATGTTCCATCTTCCACCTTTCAGCTTTGATTACACACTCCTCTGGAAGCTGAACAAGGAAAACAAGCAGTGAATTCCTGCACTAAAAGTTGTAGCTCAAAAATACAGGTCAGTAATTGATGGAACACAATTTAGCTGGATCCACTGTGAAAGTCATGAGTAAACTCAAGTAACAGATTGAGTCAAATGATGTTTATCAGCCTTGCTAACAATATATTCTGGAGCAGTGAGTGACAAAACTCAAGAAGCAAGACTGAAAATCTCCAAAATGTCATTTATGCAATGACATTTGCAAGTTCTCAACTCTTCTAAAAATCACCTTGAGAGGACAAACCTCTGGAAAAGCAGAACTTTTCATATTCAATCTTGATGCAGTAGAAACATAGCATTGTGTTCCAGCCCTGTTTAACTGCAGCATGATCCTTGTTTCTGCTGGCCAAGTGGTAAAGGAGTAAGGGTCCACACAACAGTGATAGGCAAGAATTCCCAAAGTCTAGTGAGGGTTCAAAAAAAGGGCTTCTCTGTTGCTGGTACAATCAGCTCTAGGTCCTGCACCACAGCTAACAGAGTTGCCTCAGAAACAGAACTACCTATTATTCGAGATCTTCAGCATAAGCCTCCAGCTTAACTGTAAAAGGCAAAGTATTAGTGTTCTGTACAATAGCCTTGAATCCTAAAAGTCCCACGTCAAACAATCCAATATAGAAAGACTCTGTTCAAATACACAGAGCAAGAAATAAAACCCCAAAAGATGTTTCAGTCTCTCTTAAAAACCTGGATGCAAGCAGAGTGAGCATGGTTCTGTATGATTCAAACCAGAGCCAATACGCCAGATACTAGGGAATCATGTTGGATTGCACTGGACTTGCAAGTAGACAGGGCTCACAGGCTCGCTAGCTTTAGCTGTCAGAAAAACAACATTCAAATCATAGAAATTTTTTTTCCTAAGATGCTTGAATTTGCTGGGTGAAGCCTTATGAAAAGCATAAAGGGTGAAGTAAATGGTTGTGCAATTACTGCTGCCTTTATAACTACAGACCTTAAATAATGCCCTGTTTAAGGCCTCTCTCCTGTCTTTACCTGGCCTCTGCCAGCTGCTCTGAAAGGTCCTGTCTGTCCCGTTCCGCAGCTGCCAGTCGCACCTCAAGGGCAGCCTTCTCATGCACCAGGACTTCCTTCTCCCTGGACATCTTGGTCAGAAGACCTGCTTGGTGAGCAGACTCCTGGCGCAACTGCTCCAAATCACTGCTCGATGACTCTTGCTGGTGGCAAATCTGAAAGTGCGAGAAAATGCATTTGTCAGTCATTTCTCTGAAGTTCTGTTCAGAATTAGCCACTGTTACTTCTGAATCAGCTACAGCAGAAAGAGGTCCTGTATTGTGGGCTGAATGTCTAAGAACATCTATATATAGCACTAGCACAGTGAGCTGCCAAAAAAAAGGCACCAGGACTGTTAATTTAGAAATGATACATATGGTCATACTGAGTTAGCTGGGAACAAATATCTCCTTCAGGACAAATGTACATACCCCAGATTATGTGTTTTTATGGAAAGAAAAAAAAAAAAACTGTATTTTCCAGAACTATGACCTTGCAAACCAAAATTTTGGCAGAATCTACTCCACTACTGGAAATTTTCAGGTAAGTTTAGGCAAAAGCAACTTTGGTCTCTGAAGAAAGTTAAAGTAAACACAGTTTCTCCTTCTAAAGTTGGTAACACTTTGATCATTTTGTTTTAGCTTGTAAAGTAGACAGATGCATAAAAAAAGCGATTCTTGGCAGGAAAAGAGCCCTTGTGGCAAGTAATGCCTTTTAGGAATTTACAAAAATCAGGCTGATGTGGCCACAGAGATGGTAGACTCTACAGTAATTCATGTCAACAGTACTATTTACTCACCTTACACAAGTAAGTTGCCTAATATACCATCTTGACATTCAAGCTTGGAGATTAGCTATGACATTTTAGTGTTTTTCTTCAGCACAACACCTCTGCTGTGTATATGCCAAACAACATACCCCATACTCAAGAACTAGGTCTACCCAGCAGAGAACACACTGTGCGAAAAACCTCTCAGAGCTATCCCCAACATGCAAGATTGTACATTATGAAAGTCATTTAAATGACAGTTTGTTCCAGTGATATAATTTTCACAAGCTGTTTTTGCAGTATAGTGAAAAACAGCTAGTCCAGCATAAACACTCTTATCTGATTATCTATTTCTCACCTTCTTCTTCAAAGCCTAAAGAGGCCCTAGCAATTCAAAGCTACATTTCCATCTTAAAATAAAATTTCCAAAGCAAGCACAAATCTTATTCGCATCCTTAGCAGGGCAAGTCGGCAGGAAATGACTTGTAGCTCTGTTCTGCATCTCCTATTAAGCTTAAAACAAATGCAGTTCTGTGAGTTGCAGACTTCATAGTAAAGAGCAGAAATGGAAATATACAACCGCTTATTTTCTCCCTTCTGGAAAAAGATGAGGAGCTAAACAGCTTGTTTCTTATGCTGTAGATGACAGCAGCAGACTTGCTTGGGATTCACAGACAACAAAAAAACAAGCCGTATGCAGCTTGTCAAAATCCAAAGAGGCCAAAGCAGACAAGTGGACAGAATAATCTATAAAAGCAGAGGACAACTCAGTGCTTCAGAGAATTGCAAAATATCTCTACTGGCTTCTGATCCATTTCCAAAATAAATAAGTAGGGTCTTGTGACCTCCAGCAGGGTCTTGTGACCTCCAGCAGAACCAAGTGTCTTGTTGCAAGACTTGGTTCTGCAAGACTGGGCAGCCCAGCAGACTTGCCTTCACTGAGCCAAGCATCCCACTGCCCATCCAGCACCAGACTTTTGGTCTTACCTGATTGAGTTTCTCTTGAATTTCTGCCTTCTCCTCTGCCAGTATGCTCAGTTTTACCTGTAGTCCCTCCTGTTGGTCTTCTGCTTTCTTCAACTGCTGCTCCAGGCGGGCCTTCTCTGTGCAGAGCTCTTCATTTGTCATTTTACACAAGTTCAGCTTCTCCTGCACAGAGATCTTTGTTTTCTCCATCTCTTCCACTTTATTTGACAGGACTTCATTCTCCTGTTCCAGCTACAATCACAAAAGCACAGAGGAAATAAAACATAGTAAAATGCATTGTGTAGCAGGTCTGGTTTGAGTAAAGAAGGAACTATATCTCCATATTCAGAGTGCCATACTGTCTGAGAGTAAAAAGTCTGGAAAGAGCTCCATCTGGACACCAGCACCTGGCAGGATCCTGGCAACACTGCTCACCTGTAGCACAAGCTTGTTCAGCTCCACTTTATCTAATGCCAGAGCTTCATTAATACTACTCATCTTTGCTGTTGCGACATGTAGATCAGCTGTTTCAGATCTCAGCTTGTTCTGAGCTCCTGACAGCTCTGCTACCAACTGCTCTGCCTAAAGACACACAAAAAAAATATGAAAACAAAGACAGAAAAAGCTCTTGACTTTAAAAAGCAACTTCAGATTCTAAATAGAGTTCTGTCTTCCCAGTACGGGTACTAACTCTCCCAAAAGGCCCATATTCACATTTTCCAAGGAGAACACCATTCCCCCTCTCTTGTACTGCCAGAAACAATATCCGTAGGGGTTCAGCTGTCAGAACTCCCTCTCCTACAGTGTGATCTAAAAATAAGATGACGATACCTTTTTCAATGCCATTGTAAGCTCATGTTTCTCTTGCTTCAGGAGATCTCTATGAAGTTGCGATTTCTCCACTGTCTCTCTTGCAACGATCAATTCACTCTGTAATAACGAATGTTTTGCTTCAAGTGCAGCTAAGTCATTCTGACTATGGGAAGAGGAAAGGCAAACAATTTTTTTTCATGTCAGAAACATTATCATTTCCAGAAGTAGATATTTTAACCCAGTAAAAGACTCAAGAAAGGAAAATAAGCTTCCAAAAATCAAGGAACATTTCCAAAAAGGTTGGATGCTCTTAGTTTAACAGCTTCTTGTCTTTTAGTTAACTTCTTTCTTTTTTAATATATTGGAAGTTTTAGCAAAAACTTTCTTTGGGTAAAAAATACTTTTTGAGTCCAGATTTCCCAAATTATTCTTGCCTTCTGCAGTGAAATGATGGAAGAGATAGCAATCTTTCAGGGTGAGTGCATCTCATAACTTCCAAACCTATATAGAATAATTCAGGTTGGAAGGGACCCCAAAAGGGCCCTATCTTCTGCTCAAGGAAGGCTCAGACCAAGTTGCTCAAGGCTGCATCCAGTTTGGTCTTGCAAACATCCAAAAATGCAACCTGCACAACCTTTCTGGGAAACCTGTTCTACTGCAGATTGTCCTCAGAGTTAAATAGGTTTTCCGTAAAACCAATTTGAACCTCTCACTTCAACTTATGCCTGCTATCACCAGCTCTGATCAGACTCAGAATGATTCCTTTAACAGGTCTTGAAGTACAGGCAGGCAGCTGTGCTGTATGTCAGTCAGTAGGTGCCCAGACCTGGCCATATATTCTCTCATCTTTCTACACTACAGTCAATGAAGAGAAAAAATCCACTGCTATACTGAGAATTGAATTCCTAAATCCAAACCATGCCCACTCCTGCCTAGAGAAAGATATAAGACTCACAGAAGCTCTCGGTCCCAGTGCTCTCTTTCTGTTGTCTGTTGCTGCTCCACTTGTTCCTCTTGGGCAGAATCTTCCTTCAGCTGCAGCTCAGTGTTACTTTGGCGCAGACGCCAGGCTTCTTGTTCAGTTGCTTTGAGCTGTTGCTGTAGTTCTTCCTTGTTTCTCTCTAGGCTTGCACAGTCACTGCAGAGACAAGGTCAAGTTAAAAGAATGGGAAGGACTGGTAGACGTGGATCACGTTTTCATCATTCTATGATGGACCTGTGGAGAGCATGGTGGAGAAAGACTTGCTATTCCCCTCAGAAAATAACTGAGGAGGGAAAAAGAAAGAGAAGCAGACTGCCGTCTTCATTCAGAGAAAAGCAATGGCTAAAACAAGGGTCATCATGCAGTCTGGTTATACACAAGACACCCAAAGAACAGAGTCCAGAGTAGCTGTTCATTGAGAGGAAGGCATCCTGTATTCCAACACTACTTTAAATCTCCAAGATAGTCTTAGGATCACACTGGAGCAGGAGAAACAGTGACTGCATGAACCCATCCTGTAGGGCAGGTGAGTTCTCAGTCCTAAACATCCCTGAATTCCAAAAGCTAGAAGCAGGTTGCCTCCAGTATGCATGAGAAGAATGAAATGCTCACCTTCTGAGTCCTTCTACCAGAGACTGGAGGTGCTGCTGCTGGTTGCTGCTCAATTTACACTCCTCCTCCAGCTGCTCAAGTCTTTGCTGCAACCTCTTGCACTCCTCTTCCTGCTGTCTGTGCTGGTGCTGCAGGAAACTGATAGAGTTCTGCTTGGCAGAAAGCTCGTCTTTTAGGGCCTGCAAGGAGCAGGGATGGAAACAATACAAACAGGCAATAATAAGCAGCGAAGATGGCTCCAAATGTAGCAGCCTGGAAGGAGAGGCAAGCAGAGAGACGGCTCACCTGAAAGCAAAAGCTGTGATGAAGGGATGGAGATCACGAGAAAAAAAGCAGTGGAACACAGGGCTGGTGAGACTGGCAAAGCAATAAGGCAGCAAGAGCAAGTCAGCCTTAAGGAAACTGGCTGAGTTTGCTTTGAAGTAGCTGGGAAGTATTAGCTGCTGAAACTGTGGTCAGTGGTGAAGATAACCAGAAATTCTCACCTGCGTTACTCTTCGCCTCCTTGCCAGCACTTCCTGCACCAACCCAAGGGCATACTCTGCATTGCCAGAGCTGAGGTAAGAGGGGATGCTGCTAGACTCTGGGTACTGAGAACTGCCAGTGCAGCCATTGCTGACTGTGCCGTCATCTAACACCACCTGAAAGGCCACATCAAGTTGTTATTCGCTTACATTACTCAGTTTTCTTTATCAAGTTGTCCTTCCCCAACATCACTCTAGAGTCATTAAAGACTCAAATCACTAATTTCTTCACTGAATAAAGATGTTTTGTCAGTGACCACAAGTACTCAAGGGATTTCTGAATACAGCTGCTATAAACAAGGGAACAGAAACAAATGTGAAGTGGCTGTAGGCTGCTTGAATGCTGTTTCTTGAAGCTTTCAAAAATTGATTTTGTTTCCTCCACTTATTAGAGCCATGTAAACCAGCACCAGAGCACATCAGAAAAAACAATGAAAAGAAACGTTAACGCTGCTCAAGGAGGAAGGCAATTGATGATTACTAGAAAACAGTAATGAAATAGTAAATGTGCATAATTACTGTGAGCAGTAGTACAAAAGGATAAAAACGACTAAACAAGGAAAAAGAACTGACTTGGGGGAGATCTGCATAAAAGACCTAATGACAAGAAATTTTGGGGTTGCTGTAAGGTAAAGTTTAGGGGTAAATCACAGTGAAGGTTCTGATGATATAATGTCAGTGAGTGCAAAGAAATGCAACACAGCAGCAAATGCATTGATGTAATAAGTGACCTTTAATAAAAATAGAGAGAAAGGTGTCATCGCTCAAGGTGGGTTTGGGCAGCCTCCAAGCAACACTGGAAGAGAAACATTATGTAGTCATTCAGAAAGCGCTGTCCAAGAGAAGACCTGAGTGAGACAGTGAAGGCAAAGGCAGTGAAATGTCTAGGGGCTCATTTAAAGAGCCACAAAAAGCCAACTCTGAAGTTATAATAGGTTTGCACAAGAAAAACGGCACAAATATTAAACAGCCAGTAGCGACTAAATTCCAGCACAGAAGTCTAATAGGTGACCCTGTAACAGGAGTTCAAAGACAACAGGAATGCAGACTGGTTGGAAAATAAATCCAAAAAGGGGTCTGTTTTGAAGCCAGTATCTGTCTATTCCTTGAATCAGGGAAAAAAATTCCTAGCTTTCCTGGAAAAGCCATGGCCCAGAGGGCAGGTCTGTATGAAAGACAGTAAAGAATAAAAGAGATGCTGAAGAAAAATAAAGAAGACAGACAAAAACTACAACTATATACATCAATAAAGAAAGCAGTTTTTGATAAAGCTTATCCAAGTTGAAGGCGAACTGAAGATAATAGCAAAAACATTGGAACTGGGAAAAAAGTAATAGTTATTATTGACTATTGAACAAGAAAATAATGTGATGCATGAAAGACATAGGGGAAATCCTATGACAGTTTTTAGAAGTTGGCCAAAATATAAGAAATCACAGTGATGATGTACACCCAGGCATAAATATATTAATAATATTGTTAATTGGTAACAATGTTAACTGGTAATATTGTTAAATAAAAGAGTGACTGCAGTTTTAAAGATTTTTTTTTCTGGAGAGATTTCTGGCCTTACAATAAGTTTATCTTTGCTGTTTGCTTTTCTATACCCTTCATCAGGAATGTTTTAACCAAATTTACAGGGATGACGCCTCAACACAGATGTAGTACCAACCGTGTACTCACCTCAATGATATCTTTTATCAACTTTTGAAGGGAAAGATTCTCCTCTTTGGCACTTTTAGTTAATGAAGCTTCATATTCTACCTCCAACCGACTTGTCTCCTGAGAACAAAATAAAGGAAGTGTGGATAGGCAAGAGATGCTCACTCTGTAGCACACAACTTCAGTAGCACTGTCATGCTGATAAGCCTCAGTCCACGTGATTCGTGTAATTTACTTTTCATATCTATTTAATTCTTTCTTTGCTAAAATTAAAAAGGAAATGCCAGCAACTAGTTTTTACAGATCGTTAAGAAACAGTTCCAAGTAACTTTGGTCACTAGGAACTTAGAGGCAGAGGCAAAATATAGCATTCATATAAGTCCTCTGATGAAGACACCTGAATTGTCTGCAAGTCCCCTACACTTGCCTTCACATGGATTGGTTCCAGATTTGCTGAGCATACAACATATTCTGGCAATACTCTTCATGCTTTTATACAGCTAGCACTTCTATCATTATTTCTCTCAAAAAATCCACACCTCTTTGTGCTAGGGCTAGAGAGCAAACTACTTGGACCAAACAGACACTGGGCTATCTCCCAGATAAAAGTAAAACATACTAGAATCTCCACAGTGTCGTTAAGTGTCTTCATGGTCTTCTCCTTCTCCTCATTCTGCTTCTGAGACTGTATAAGCAAGGCTGAGAGCTCCATCACCCTGAGAAGAGAAGGTCCACACGCCATTCCAAAAGCCTTGCACACCACCAGCTGTTAAAGGACAAAGCAGCACCCAGAGGCACAGCAGAGAAAGTTCAACCCAGAAAACATAGCAAGAGCAGCTTAAATCTCTATAGGTTAAGATGCTAGGTATTGCAAAAAAGGCCTTTGTGCCCCCAATAGACTTCAGCAGTTGATCTTGCAAGGAGAGGTCAGTACAGAGGTGCTACACAGCTTATGATGGTCCTGTGTGAATTCCTCCTAGCTCCTTAGGCACAGTCCTGGATAGCAAGAGGGCTGTCAGGGAACAGAACTCTCTTGGTACTAGTCTGATTTTTTCACCATGAACCAGTTAACTGTAAATACACTATAGCACACAATCCTTCTTCCAGTCTTAACTCACTCAGAAGAGTTTCTGTTAGTCAGACCTCTTTCCCTCTCCTTTTCCTTAAAGACAGCAGTTTGACCACAGACTGAAACAAGATCATAGAGAATGGATATGTTTTGAACATGAACAGAGTCAACCTATGAATCCAAAAAGCAGTCCAAAAAAGACAGCGATGGTAACAGCAAAGTTTAAAACATAATTACCTGTCTTGAAGCTCCTTTTTCTCAAGGTCCCCCTTAACTTGAAAGCTCATCACTTCCCAGGTCTTCTGGTTTATTTCCTTTTCCACCTGTTTCTCTGTCTGATCCTTTAAGACAGGTCTTCCCAAAGTGAGGGACTCCCAGAGCTGTATGCCAGAATTTATCTGGAAGCAGTTGACCAGTATAGATCCAGAAAGTCTCACTTGCTCTGCCTTCAGTTCTGACAAATCTCTGAGAACGAATAAATAGAAGAGCTAATGCTCAAACCATTTTCAGCAGTCAATTCACTTTTGAAGTGCTCAGTTGGGCAACAGCACATGATGACAGGAAAGATTACATCTCCTGTAAGGAGGAATCATTCATCTGACACTGCAAAATTAGGACACATCTTGATAGTTGAAGAATGAGTTCATTTTCTCCCCAGAGATATGAAGTAGGGTATAGTATATCCAGAAGGCTTCGAGGACTTCTCCCTACTCTTATTAATTAATGATCTTGTTGTATATTATTAGTATACTCTAATCACTACCATCATTAACAGATATAAAGATTTTTTGCAAGGTTCCCAACATTTATAGACATGGTATGAGCCTTAACCTATCAGTATGACCACCTGGCCTGCTAAAAGGCCCAGGAAAATACACACATAATAATCATTTTAGAAAGATGATGTATGAAGCCTAATCCTACACTGCTGTAACAGAAAAGCACAAATTATGCAAGAATTAGTAAGTAGGTCAGATATAGCTTGTACATTAAAGAAGGCTTATAATCAAGTTAGGCTAATGGATGGAAGTAGCCCACAGTTTAAAATTGCATGCTCACACCAGAAGAATGTAGTATTAATGCTACACAATTATCATTTGCAGAGGGCAACCATGATGAAGCATTATCAAAGAAGCTCAGAGAGTCCAAGAAGGAAGAAAACAATAATAAAGAGAGGCACAGGACTAAGCAGTGTAAACTTGATTAATGCAGTAACAGGGAAAATAGAAGCTATTCTTTCCTCTCGATAATGTTGATGCAGGAATAAGTGCATACAAACCAACAAAATGAATGTAAGCTGGAAGTGAGAAGAAAAAAAGTATATATAATCATGAACAATACTTTCATCAGAAGCAGTGAAATAAGAAACCTTTTAAGATAGGCTTTAACAATTTTTAAAAAGGGGCTGCATTATATACTGCATACAGTAGGGCTTGATGAGTCCACTCCCTTCCAGTGAGCCCATCTATGCCCATATCTGTGTAAATATGCCCCAATATTAACAGTTATCCATTTAGGGCCTGTACAATCCTATACATGGCCCTATACATGGGACTCATAGCCCAATTCCTTCAGTTTAATTTGAAATCAAGCAACACACAATATGCTTCTGCAAATAGTCTGTAACATGCTTTATTGCTTTACTTCAGGCTACCAAAGGGTATCTTTAGCTCTAACTAGCATAACATCAAGGCTTAAAAAGCAGCTATGGAAGGAAACTACTTTTTTTTTTTTTTCCTGCAAGAGATCTAACTAACTACTACTCACCGGTCAGTGGCAGTCTTCATTTCTAGGAAATGACGGCGGAAGGTCACCACCTGGCGCCAGAGGCTGAGAAGACGGTTATGTTCACCTTTTAGATAGCTGTCATAAAACTAAAAATGCAAAGACAAAAAACAAATGCCAGTTCAGCCTTTAATCTCACCATGCAAATCTTCCAGATATGAGACAGGACACCGCCAGATCTCCATTAATAACAGTTCCAACAGGGACATCATGGACTGAATAGGACCACATAAGTATCCTCAGTAGACCTGTTGTTTCACTTCAAAGAGGGGAACATCCAAATTTCTCCTGCTGTAGTACACATGTGAACAGCAAACTGATCATGATTCATCACTTCACTCTGCAGAGATGTTCAACAGTCTTGCTTGGAGGCTCCTGCTTGCAATAGGCTGCTAGTAAGGGTTGCCTGCTTGTTCTTCTGAGGGGCTACTCTGAATCCGAATACACACAAACTTTTCTGGACTCCACTGCTGCAGACAGAGTTTTAAGAACCAACACAAATGAAAAAGTAAAGGAGATACCATGTGCGATGACTGCTGTACAGTATCCAGAAACAAAAAGCTATTGTCTTAAAGACTCAGTTGCATTGTTGCAGCAGGTGAGCATCTTTGATTACTACAGAATTTGTGGATGCTCCTCCATCTCACATCCTTGTGTCCTGCTAGCCAACACCAGCAAATTTTCAATGCAGCAAGAACGTTCACACAGCCAGTTCTCTGTGCTAGGAATAAATTGTATTCTCATTCCCGTCCACCATTGCGCTTGACATGCCTCTAGCTTGCCCTTACCTCACGTTCGCTGCGCCATTCATTCTCCTTCAACTCCAGCTCCTCCCGGGCCCTCATCCAATCTGCTGTCAGTTTTCCAACATCTTCTTTAAGAGCTGTATTCACCTCATTTGCTTTATCTAGGTGCTCCCGCAAGAGGGTGTTCACTTCTGCCAGACTTTCACACCTTGGAAACAGAGAAACAGCAATGAGCACACTGAAAAACTACCACCCACACATAGCATCCCTGTGCCTTCCAGCTGCCTCAAAACTGACTTTCTCCTCATGCTGGAAGCTAGTGAACATGCTTTTAAGGAATAATAAAGATACCTCTTTCTGCAACTCCCTCTTCTCTTCTCCTTGCTTTAAACCTTTAATTTCTACCTACAATTTTATTTTTCCCTTCAGATTTGATGATGCCCACATCTAACCTTTTGACTCCTCTTTGCTGTCTGCTCACTTGTCCATCTTCTTTTTATGAGATCCTGATATATCATCTTTCTCTAACATTGTCCTGACCACCTCCTTCTTGACTCTTTAAGTTTCAGTATCCTTTTTCCTTGCAACTTACCTCTGCCATCACCTTCTTGTTAAGCCTCTCCCTATCCTTGTCCTATACACTGTGTAAGATCTAAAGGAAAAGCCACACTTTATTGACTCAGCGACCTGCACACTGCAAAAGCAGAAAAGGCAGAACTGCAAACAAGGAAAACAGCTCTCTATGGAACTTGCAATTCAGTATCGGAATCAACTTTCACAGGGTTTCCAAAGTGCGTATGTTGCCCATCTGCAGTCCTCAGAAAAATTTTGAATGTGCTTTAAATTCTAAACCAAGCAGGAAAATACCTGCCTCACGAAAGGTTCAGGGCTTGTTAGGGCTTGATTCTTAATATAAAGCAGAGCTCTGTTGAGTAGCTCACATCTAGAACTCCAGAAAAATGTAGGCTGCAAAGAGATCTCTGGAGGTCACCTGGATTAACTACCTGCTCAAAGCAGCCATCCAGCACACAATATGACCATTGTACCACAAAATGCACTTTGGACCTTTCTCCTTTTGAAACGGCCTGCCCAGATGTTTCCTTTGGAAAGACTAGTAGCACTGATGGGTTTTCCCTTACTTCTACGAGCATCCAGGATAGTTCTTCCTTTTACCTTTGTTGTTCCTCTTCCAACTGTGACAATGCATTCTCCAGGCTATGATCTTCTGTGGCTTCCCACCTGTCTGGAAGGGATCCCTTATGGAAAAAGGATGTTTAGTCAAATCCTTGTGTCATGTTCATTTGTGCTTTCCCCTCCTTTTATTTTTTTTATTTTTTTTAATTTTTGAACCCTAGGGGCTTCTGGCTTCTTTCAGGTATGTAATGACTACAGTGAGGAAGTGAGGTGCAGGATGTTTTTTAACATGAGCAGCATTCCTCAGTTTCCCACTGTTGCACTCTCATAGTCTCGATCCTCAGCTCATGACCCTGAGTGCTCACATAAGACTTAAAGCTTGGCAACGCATATTCTCCTATCTCTTAGGTTTATTTTAGCCACGAAGCAGAAGAAAAGGTACTGAGTTGGTCCTGTATACTGAATGCCACCATTCTTTCCTTCCAAGGTGTTATGTTGCAGAAATGGTTGTACTCTTATGCAGAAATAGCTGTAACAAGCAGTACACCCCTTCCCTAAGACTAAATACAAATATTACTTTAGCACGCAAGCATGCCTTCACAAAATTAAGATCCCTCTTGAGAGCATTTTCTGGATTGGTATTTCTGAGACTATTCGCTGCTCTGAGAATGGCCAGGGGACAAAACACTGAAGTGCAAACTTACAGTACTGCTTTGAATTCTCAAATCAACAAAACTATATTTCACTCTGTCTTTGCTTTAAGATCCTTTCTCTGTGTAACTGGATTCTTCACACACTGCCTTTAGTGGCAAATACTCACTCCCCCTGCTTGCAGTCGCTGCTCCAACTCTCGACACCAGGTCCGATACTGGAGCACCTAGATGGATAAGTAGAACTAGGATAAGTGAATGAAGCTCGTAGCAGACCAGGTTCCTTCTGTGTAAGTGTCTCCCTGGGTCTTTACACCCAGGGCACAGCACATGTCACATCACCACTGACACACTCAACAAGAAGTCTTGTGCAGAAACTTCATCTTTATCCAAATGAAGAAGGGATGTTTTTATGCATGTGTTCATCCTAAGACAGTGAGGGCAAGCAGAACAACAGGACAGACTTAGCCAGCCCTGCCAGGCCAGCCATACCTGACAGACTGACGATCACATTGGTAAGACCTAAACAAAGTATATTAAATTCAGGAAGAGTTGCCAACAGAAAAAAATGTGCAAAATCCTAGGCACATCAGGTTTAATAGCAGGTTTGGAACTAAAATTTTCTGAAGTGACATAGCAGTAATCATAAGCTTTCTGTGAAACAATAATTCCTATACTATCAGTAACCTACTCAGGCCCATCAAATAAAAAACGCCGTTTCATGCCACACAGCCAAATAGTGTCAATATAAAAAGGAAAATAAAAACCTCTGATAAACAGTCAAAACGATTACACAAAAGGCAAAGCCTTTTCCTGAACACCAGGACTGTGAACACCAAGGGTCTGAGAACAAGCAGAAGCCCCTTATGAAATGTGCAAAGCAGGTGGAAAACAAGTTGGCTGAAACTGAAAAGGGAATAAACAGAACTCTGCGCTGCCGGGAGGAAGAAATGCACTTTTATCATCTATGCTATTAGCATTGCTTTCCAAAGACATTTCCATCACACAGCAAACCCAGCGGAACCGTTCCCATTGTATCTTTCCAGTATTCAAGCTCCTTCACACCTGAACATTTAGACATTTGGAAAAAAAAAGGAAAAAAAAAACACAAAACAAAAAATCCAACCAAATCACAAGGATTTCCCTGTTTAAATATGTTTAATTTTACAAAAGCGATAAACTTGATCAGTGCAAAAAAGCAACACAGGCCGGTAGGCTGCTTGACCACCCGCCCTACTTGCAGAGAAAAGAAACACTCAAACCCAGGAAAAGAAACACTGAAACCTCCGCAGGGGCTCAGGCACTCAGAGGCAAGAGAGGAGCCCATGGAGGCAGCTCAGCACCCCGGGCTTCACTGCTGCCTCTGGACAAGCTGCGCTAGACACACGTTGCGTTTCCAGCTCAGGCATCTTTATTAGAAGCAAAAGACAAAACCCAGCAAGGCCTCTCTAGGGACCCGGTGGGGCAGCAGCAGGAGCCCCGGCCCGGCCAGGCCGCCTCCCGCAAGGCCGCAGGCGCCGCCCGGGGCCCGGTACCCCCGGCGCGGCCCGTGCGCGCGGACTCCCGCG
>JAWLRI010000121.1:833869-844173 GCA_034781795.1 Crypturellus tataupa
CGAGCGCAGGGCCTGGTCGCACGGGGGGCCCCGCGCCCGCCAGGGGGCGCTGCTGCCGCGCGACCGGCACCGGGACGGCACCGGCACCGGAGCGGGGCCGCCGCAGCCTCGCAGGTAGCACGAAGCAATAAATACCCCAAAGCGCGGGAGGCTGCGTGGAGGGACTGCGGCGTCGCGGGGCTGCTGGCGCGCGGAGCGGGACTGCTGCCCGTGAGGCGCTGCCTCCCTCCAGCCCCGGCCCGTCAGCACCGGCTGCTCTAATGTGTGTCGGGCAGCGACCCGCGCGACAGGCCCCGCTGCTGGGCTCGAGGTTGGCCCCGCCGGACTGTGCGGGTCACGGAAGGCTGCGACCGAGGTCGCATGTGGCCGCTTGAAAAAGCATCCTCTGGAGTCTCGCGCCTGTGGAGCTGTTTCACATGAGGCAGAGTATGAGTCATGCTAATGAAAAGGGTAAAGAAGATTTTTTTTTTTTTAAAAAGAAATATATCGCAGTTAAATTACTTTAGACAGCATGACATCAGAGAGTAATTAAAGGGGTTTGTTGGAATTCCGTTTCCAATTCCTGAGTTCAGGTTTGTAAAAGATTTCTGAGCACCTGCAGGTCTCTGTGTGTGAAATATTTTCACTGGAAAGGATTCAAAACTTTTTAAAAAAACCTTTTAACACAGGGGCAGCATTACGCCATTCTTCCTTCTTGGAAAAAAAAAAAAAAAAAAAGAAACCCTTCTGATTTAAACAGGACTCCTTCAACTTTTCAGTCAGTTTTACAGAAGAAAACGAGGTGGTAAACTTTTTCTTTTCAAGAACCATTTCTTTATAGCTGCTAACTGAAGCCAGGGGAGATCGTATCTGAATACATGAGCATTTCCACTATGGGACTGGATACAAGCATTAAACAAAGAGATTCAAAATGTTTTAATCTCAAACAAAACCCACTTTTGCTGACTTTGGTTTTTAATTTCTTTCATGTTTTCTTCTGCCAAACTGGAGGAACCTTTCCCGATTTTCTCTTTAGCGGCATTCAGAGGAAGACCAGAGGATGAAAATCCTGCATTTTCTCACTTTACTGCTTTGGCATTTGACTTGGCTGTCTCTGGATCTAGTTCCTGGAGTGCTGAGTAATTCTGAAGCAGGCCAGAGTAATCCAGGATCTAAACTAGGTTTGTTAAAAGCAGAAGGAAAAGAGCGGAATCCCTCGGCAAGAGCAGGTACGCTGCGGACTGGAAACCATGGATATAGTGCCGGGACTTCAAAGGCTCGGACTAAAAGCGGTGCTGGTCAGGCTGGAGCTCTCCTGGCCAAGAATGATGAATCCAAGAAGGTTCTCCCAAGAACAGCAGCCACGGAGACAAAGGTAGGACATCTCCCAGGCAGACCTTCTGGAGTGAGGACAGTGACTCCAAAGGTTCAAAATCTTAGCAGCAAGGCGTCTTTGAAAAAACCTGGCACGAGCAGTACCGATACTGCGTCTTACAAAGCCAAAAAGACTAAAGAGCCTGTCACCCAGAGGGAAACTAAGGAAACATTCCGACATCCCCCTATAACGCCACATGAATACATGCTCTCTTTGTACAGGACTCTCTCAGATGCAGAAAGAAAAGGTGTTAATGGAAGTGTAAAACTGGAGGCTGGACTTGCCAATACAATAACCAGCTTCATAGACAAAGGACAAGGTAAGAAAGTAGCTCCCGCGCGCGCATGTGTGTGTGTAAGGGACAGAAAAGTGGCACGTGTGCATCTGTGTATGTTTATACATTTAGAGAATGTTATTGGAAAAATAATCGTACATTTTTAAAGTCTAACAGCTCTTTTTAATGTAAATGAAACCATACAAATTTACTGCAGTTTCTGCCTTCATGCCTTATTTCAGAAAATTCATCTAGAGGTAGAACTAGATGGTTGTGCAGTAGCTGAAAAAAAGCATTTAGAGGCAGATAGAAAATATTTTAGGTACTTAAGGAAACACATTGTTGGAAATCATCAATCTTCGCATCTTTAGGTGTTTAAAAACCTTTTTAAGCCTGATCTTATGTTCTTTGCAAAGCTTACTCCTGGAAATTAGTAACATTGGACCTTGTTGTAAATAAAATGACACGATATGCTATGAACATGGCTAACAGCATTAGTATTCTGTGATTTTAAAAAAAGAAAAAACATGTTTCATTATCAAAAGGCCAGCCTGTTTTGTTCAAGATAGAATTATGATGAACCACAGTCTCAGGAGTCACTGCAGTGTCACACAGATGTATCTGTGCCAGCTTTAAGCTGATGCTTTTGAGTACCACTAGGTTCCTATGGACAGAAGCTCACAGCTAAGCCCGACTACCTAGCGTAAACTTTTGAGACTTCAGAATTTGCAATTCAACATTCTGGTTCCAAATATTTTTGGAAATGTAGACTATGCAATCACACAAGGAATAACCTGACTCCAAATGAAAGATGTTCACCTGATCCCATGCTGCTTCCGGAAGCAACAAGGAATTCTACTAACAAGGCAAAGGTAGCAGACTCAGCCAGGATAGGGGATTTGTTTGCGCTTTGATTAAGAGTAGCTTGGCTTCTGGGCAGCGAGGCTAAGCTGCTCACAAGTACCAGGTTCCAGTTTGGGTTCCCGATTTGGCACCACAGGGCATTGCTAATGTTACATGTTGAGAAAACGTTGGCTCAGCCATATTCCTCATTAGCACTGCTGGTGAGCCTAACCAAGCTAATGTAATGTCAGGTTAAAGGGAGGTGTGTTTTTCTCTTCAGTTTGAAAAAGCTGTGAATCCTGTGGAGTTAAGTTAATAAGGCAATTACCCTTGTGTCTGGCAGTTCCTGGGGGATGTTGGGTTTAAAAGACTAATTCACTATTGTATTGTCTAAGGGTAAATATGCTCGTGTTTGGAGCCAGCATGGAACCTTGGCACCACTGAAATCCCGTTTCAATAATTTAAGTAGGATGTAAGTGGTGAATAAGCCCCGTGAGCGCCCAGCCCTGAATAGGGACTCTTTTCCAATTGGCTAATTGCTACTTTGAAGCTAGAAAACACACTCCAGTGAAATAAATTGCATTTCTACGAGGCAAACTCAGAGGCTTCTTTGCCAGTTGAGTCACTGAGTTCTTCTGAGTCCCTGCTCAGAGCTGATCCCTTAGACAACAAATGTCCTTTCAGATGAACGGCCTAATTAAAAGATCTTCTAGGCTTATGAAGAAACTCCAGGAGTATCATGAGGAACTGAATAACCGATATTGATCTCTGCTTGATGTGCTTTTAAAAATGTGTGTGCTTTTTTTAGATGAGCGAGTGCCAACCATAAGAAAACAGAAATATATTTTTGACATCAGTGCATTAGAAAAAGATGGCTTGCTGGGAGCAGAGCTTCGAATATTAAGGAAAAAGCCTTCTGATGCATGGAAGTCTCATTCTTCTGGAAAAACCTCCCAAGTGAAATTATTTAGTTGCTCCACAAACAGACAAGCAGCTACACTCCTGGATTCTCGCACCGTCAGTGTCACAGATACACCAAAATGGGAAGTGTTTGACATCTGGAAACTTTTTAGGAACTTTAAAAACTTGGTAAACTTGTGTTTTGAACTGGAAACTTTTGACAGGGGGAGAGCTGTTGATCTGAGGAGCGTGGGATTTAACAGAACAGGAAGACAGGTCAATGAAAAGGCTCTCTTCTTGGTATTTGGGAGGACAAAAAAAAGAGATTTATTCTTCAATGAAATCAAAGCTAGGTCAGGCCAAGATGACAAAACTGTTTACGAGTACTTATTCAACCAGAGGAGGAAGAGAAGAGCTCCTCTAGCAACACGGCAAGGGAAGAGGCCCAGCAAGAATCTGAAGGCGAGGTGTAACAGAAAAGCCCTCCATGTGAATTTTAAGGATATGGGATGGGATGATTGGATAATTGCCCCTCTAGAGTATGAAGCCTATCACTGCGAAGGGCTTTGTGAATTCCCCCTTCGCTCCCATCTGGAGCCCACCAATCACGCAGTCATCCAGACTTTAATGAACTCCATGGACCCAGAGTCTACCCCCCCAACCTGCTGTGTCCCAACCCGGCTCAGCCCCATCAGCATTCTTTTCATTGACTCTGCAAACAATGTAGTCTACAAGCAGTATGAGGACATGGTAGTGGAGTCATGTGGTTGTAGGTAGCAGAACGGTTGCTCACATGAGTATGTTATGAAAAGTAATATGACAAACTGAATATGGCCTCTCCTCAAACAAGGTTAACTACACTTCTTACCTCTGGGGTGAGTACGTTCACAAAGATGTAGCAGTGAAGCCTGAACACAGAGAAACTTCCGCGTGTTTCTTCCCTGTGGGTGTATTTCCTTTGCATTTGGCTGGCGTCATGCAGCCCAATATAAGGTCTTGTGTAAAGAATCTGTCAGCGACACAAGACTGTCTCTGAAGTCGTGACAGAGGAGATGAGACCACACACTGACAGATCACCTGCCTTTATCCCAGAGGCAGTTGGTAAAGACGGTATCAGTGAGCTGTGGATACAAGCTGTTTGACTTTTAATACTGTTGAGACCGAATTTACGTCTGGGTCCCATTATACAATGTCAGAAAAGAGCCCTGATGTCCAGGAGAGGCTGGGATCTGGGGTGTTCTGAGCTTGGTGTAAATAGTTGCACTGTAATATGATTTCCTTCTGATTAGCTATGGAAAATACGCATATATAAAAAGGAGTAATTAAATATCATATTCTGATTTAGTTTAAGTTGTACATGGAGAGAAGTGATGCGGAGTATTTGTTTCCATGTATGTTTTACTCCAAGCTACATATCTTTCTTAAGTATCCACCCTTTCATTATTATGTAGCAAGTTATATTACTCTGTATAAGGTCCAAGTTGCTCTCAAATGTTCATAGTAAATGTTAAATTACAGCATAAGATGTAATAAATTATTGACACAATGCTACATTGTGTCCAGCTATCCAACTCTGCATAATCATATTGCTGTTAAGAATTTTTTTTGAATGTTTTTATACAATAAATACAAGTGAAAGGGACTTTTCAGCACAGCAGAGTGCCAGTGGCATGGATAACATGTCCATGTACCTTGTTTGCCTCTAACTCTGCTGCCACGGAGTGAGATGATGGAACCATTGGAAGAAGATGTGAAAACGTGATGTGGTTTGATGTGGTGTGGAATGACATTATCACTTTTTATCTGGGGCAAGAATGAATTACGATTGCAGGAGAGTTCTGGTATTATCTTATTTCACCCTGTGGGGATTGTATGTTTGTGAATCTCTTCTTCTATTCATGAGGGGTTATAAATTTATTCTGGGATTACTCTTTGTATGCTACCTACCAAACTAGGTGCCCAAAACTTAACTAGAGAGGGATCAGAGGGGCAATAAGAACTGTCAAAAATGATGCAGTAGCTTATCAATAGTCAAACATACTTTAAACAAACTGGTCACACAAGTTTGGGGGTCTGAACTCTGCTCCACACAGCAACACTGATGTGGGAAGTGGAGCTGAATATGGGTCCTCGCTGACTTCGGATTGGGCTTGTTCTAGCTCACATGAGGGGAAAGCAGTCCTCAACAGCTGCTAAACAATGGCAAAAACTGCTGCCCTTCCTCCTGCACTCTCTAGGCTGCAGAGCCTTTAACTGGGTTAAAAGTAGTGGTTAGCTGGACACAGAGGGTTCCCCTGAGTAGGGGAACATGGCAGGTGCCATAACCCAAAATGTGATACAGAAAAAGTGCTGCAGGGATCATATGTGTGACTTTGTAATAGTTCCATACCATGATCTGTGCCTGGAGAAAAGGAACTTGCTCAGCCCAGCTCAGGTGATAATACAAAATGAAGTAGGAGGAAGATTCACTGATCAGTGGGTCAATATGCCTTTAAAATGGTGGGCACTTGGAGCTACTCAGCCATGTGCATGTAAGAAATCCTGGCATCTTATCTTATGGGTCTGGTTTGTGGCTCAGGGCTGTCCCCTGGGCTGCTGTCTCCTTTTTGGATTCTCAGTATGCAGATGCTTCCCAGATCTCGGGCTTCTGGGATCCCAACGGAATCTTAGACTGGGACTAACAGTCCTGTCCCCTGCACTGAATACTTACCAGTGTTAAAAGTTTAAATTGCACTGTAGCAAATACTGCCCGTCTAGTTTCACCCACCACTGGGATCTTTCAATTCAAAGTCTGGAAAAACAGCGCCTTTGCTTTCTTTTTTCTGAACCCATCACCTTGGGGTTTATAGCAAGCACCTAAAGACTCCTGTGTTCTTTATTGCTCTTGGTCTGTGAGGGGGCTGCTGCTCAGCTCTCTGGGATGGGTATCATTAATGGCAAATCCATGGTTTTGAGGATTTTGCTAGAGTCTGAGAAACATGACCCTGTCATCTCTTTTCTCTCTCTTTTTTTTTTTTTCCTCTTTTTTTTTCGGTCATCCTATATGCTGTTTGAAAGTGGATGGTAGAGCTATGAATATCTTCATTTTGTCTTTACCACAATACAGTATTGACCACTCAGGCCCTGCTCGGACTTGGGCTGTAGGAATCAGGATATGGCTGAGCCACGTACGATCTGGCTCTGCTGGCCAGAACTCCTCCTCACAGCAGCGTTTCCCCTGCACTTGAGACTGCAGAAGGCTGTTCTTTGTCCTTGAATCCACAACTAGGAAAGCCTGAATGTCTTCCACATTCCTTTTTAAGGCAGAAATTTTAAAAAGGGACACTCATATGGAAAGGAGTGAGAATCGAAATAAAGCTGGTGATTCGACTTGGTATGGGAATACTTATGCTCTAGTTTCTACTGTTAATCGAATGTCTGTAATCACTCTAATTCAGTCTCTGTGGTTATATGGTGATCAATAAAACTACACTAAGACTGGTGCTGCCAAGAAAGGCTTGGTCTTGGACAATACTTGGGCAGCATGAGAAGAGAACCTGTTCTTAAGAAGACCAGAAGTTCTTCTGGACTTGCAACCAGGAATCTGGGAGGATCTAGGGCAGTTCTAGGGATCTAGGGCTTCAGTGGAGTTTTGCACTGCTTTTGCCCCATAATTCCAAGCCTTGCTCTTTGCATGATATATTTGCGTCATGCATGTATTTGTATTTGCATGATAAAATTTGCATGTAAACCCGCTCATTATTTGCCTCTGGAAGGTGACAGAATTAACTCATTGCAAAATGATTAGTTAGAGCTGGCTTGTCTACTTGCAGATGACTGTGCTGTAGTATATATCTAAGTCATCCAGAATACTACCTACTTTGCATGGATCAGCTAAACTTGAAGGCTTACTTTAGCATAAAAAGACAACATCCCGTAATTCATTGTATATACAAATCCATTCCTTGTCAAAGGCAGAGTAATAATGCTCTATTACAGAGAACTCCTTTGAGAATGACCTTCCCTCAAAACGCCTGTGGCTTCTACCGTTTTTAATTGGAATAGAACTATCATTATCAATGATACTGTCCAAGACGATAGCTGTTTCCAAAGGATGTGGATTGAAGTTGCCTTAAAACAAAAAGTTAATTGCTGGGGTTACAGCTAAGCAGCATCTTTCTAAAAGGCTGTTTGCTTCAGCTGCAGCTGGGTCTGTGGCCTCAGTGACAACTTTGGAGGAAGGTGCAATAGTAACATCATGTTACGGGTGATGATGCACGATGCAGTTTGAAAACCTGAGGGGGCTGCAAGGGCAACACCACTGGCTGCAGCTCTGCAGATCAACCTGAGGACCTTGGTGAGGCAGGTTGTGATGGGAGTTAAAGAATCCCTGAAGTCACTGCCTACTCTCTGAAGATCTTGCTTCTTGTTTTTGTGCAGGTTTTTCAATACAGTAATAAAATAAAATAACAATGTGCAAAGAGA
This sequence comes from Crypturellus tataupa, assembly GCA_034781795.1. Classification (NCBI taxonomy): domain Eukaryota; kingdom Metazoa; phylum Chordata; class Aves; order Tinamiformes; family Tinamidae; genus Crypturellus; species Crypturellus tataupa. The sequence continues at coordinate 841,705 of JAWLRI010000121.1, forward strand.
GTATGCATCAGCATCTAAATGGAGAAAAGAACGCTTAGATTTTGCAATTATCCCAAAGCAAACAGGAAAAAATAAAAGAAATATAATCATGTTAAAGTCTCCAAAAACATCTTTTGGATACTGTATTAAAACCTTGAATTTAGCTATCTAGTAGCAAAACTTGGAGGGAAGAGGGAAAAAAAAGACTTTTAAATATGAGTTTAAAGAAATTTGAAGGTACAAAAATTGCTTTGTTATATTGGATAGTTACCATATCAAGTGGCCAGACAGCCCGTTTGGCCTAGACAGAAGCAATTTCAAGCTGAGTGTTCAAATTTGGGATAACCTGATATCCACTTTGCTTGGCTGCAGCTCCGATGTGGTGACACACACCAGACCCTGAACGGAGAGTCCAAGTCTGCTCCAGCTCAGAGTCATGAGTTTACAATGGTGGGCATCCTACATAGCAGGATTGTTTTTCACATTTAACTCTTAAATTTAATATCCTCGTATTATAATACTTGTTGTGATGTCCATAGCATCCTTTTGCATTTGCTTTACTGCTGTTGTTGGGTAACTGGGAATCCAGTTCAATATTATATTATTCAGCACTGATCTACTGAGCATTGACACACTTTCCTCATAGGAAACTACTGGAGTAGTCCTCACTACTCTACAGGTGTTTCATTGGTGTATTTTGAGCCGTTGGGATACCGTGGAGCAGACTTCAGTGTGTGTACTAAATTACCCTCTGCTTACTGAGTGGTCGCTTGAGTCTGCAGTGGTAGAGGGACTGACCTCTTTCCCTGCTATTAGGAAAGCAGTTTCTGTTATTCTTATTTATCCAAAAATTCATTAGCTAGAAGAAGATGCTGCCAGAGTGAACTGTCAAGCTCCGTTTCTGAATTCCACTCTTTCCATTCTGTATCTACTCACAAAGCCTTCAGAAATCTTGTTAAACTTTTAAAAGGAAATCTGAGTAGTAGGGAATTGGAACAGAAATGCATATCCAAGACTTCCAAGACATGTGAAAGACAGTCATTACGAATTTACAAATCCTCATTATCACAGCAACACACAAAAGCACAGCCCAGGTGGACTCCTGTCAGCCCTCGTCCCTTTCTGCAAGCGAGGTTCAGGGATAGGGCACGATCTGGGGCTGATGCACAGCAAAGAAAATGGAGGGCAACCGAGAGCCTTGGAACTCCTTGAGTTTGGCACTGCTTTCCTTAGTACGGTCATTATACTATGTGCAAAGATAGACACCCTGAATTATTGTTATGGCTTTCTTCCCATGGGTGAACTGGTGTTAGCAACTGGATGGTCGAAACGCAGAGAAACCTGAGCTGTAAAGCAATACAGGTTAAAAGTTCAGCTTTCCACCTTTATGATGGCAGGTTTCGCTCTCTCACTGAGAATGCCTCACTTGTGTTTACTTTTTAGGGTCGTTATCTGTCCCACGAGAGTCTTTGTGAAGGTCCAAATTTCAAATAAACAGTACACTATAAGACAGGTATGTGTGGCTAATTTTTGTTGCATTTGGCTAAAATATGGTACTAAGTTGAATAGGTAAACATAAAAGTATGCCATTTAAAACAATGCATTCCCATTACTGTTTGAATATGTGCCTAAACTCCATGTACACTTTTACATGGTTATGTCATTTCCTGTGTAAAATGTGCTTGTTTATACAGCAGCCATATGAAAGATGCAGTAACCCGCTATGTGGGCTATTTGAAGCTGTCTTTAAGAAACATAAAAACCCCTGGACCCTTGTATAATAAAAGGTGTTAAAAGATACTGCTTTTATAACATCTTAGCCAAGACTAATAAGAATGTACAAAGCAAACTTTTTTTTTTGCGCCATAGTCTTGGTCAATCACGTGTTATTTTATGAATTTACTGTTGCTATTGGGTAGTAAAATGATATTTAAAAATAAAATTGCACCAGCTTTCATTGCTTCTCAACAAATTTAATAAAGAAGGGAATCTTAACTTAAAAAAAAAAAAAAAAAAAAAAAAAAAAACGGTAAATATGTGAGGAAGAACTTCTTTGGTGTGAGGGTGCCTGAGCCCTGGCACAGGCTGCCCAGAGAGGCTGTGGAGGCTCCTTCTCTGGAGATCTTCAAACCCACCTGGATGCAACCCTCTGCCCCATGCTCTGGGAGTCCCTGCTGGAGCAAGGGGTTGAACTGGATGATCCCTAGAGGTCCCTTCCAACCTCGGCCCTTCTGGGATTCTGTAAAATACCATTCTTAGAACAGTCTGTATATTCTCTCATCCTGAGTTCACCAATATTCCTGTTTTGCTGGGAACAGGGACAGGGGGCTGCAGAATTAGTTTCAGATTTCATAGAATCATAGAATCATAGAATGCCTAAGGTTGGAAGGGACCTCTGGAGGTCATCTAGTCAAACCCCCCTGCACACGCAGGGCCACCTAGAGCACATGGCACAGGGCAGCATCCAAATGGGTCTTGAAGATCTCCAGG
>JAWLRI010000121.1:855341-927885 GCA_034781795.1 Crypturellus tataupa
CGCGCCCTGGCCCCGGGCGGAGCGTGCGTGGAGCAGAGCGGGTGTGCGGGGGAGCCGCGCGGGCCTGTGCGCGGTCCCGTACGCGATCCCGCTGCTCCCTGGTGCGAGGGGGCCTTCTGTGCACCCCGTCGCCTCCAGAGTCGCGGGTAGCCGGCACCGTGCGGGGCTGCAGCTCCGAGCTCAGCGGTTGGACTCCTAGGAGGAGCTGAGAGCGCCGGGCTTAACTTCTCCGCCCGTTTTTTAGTACACTTGGATCTGTCTGTCATCTCTTTTAGTGTCCCCGAGCTTTCAAAGTCCCTGCAGCAGGACCCTCCCGGCTGATCTTTGGGCAGGTCTGCACAGATTGTCGTTTCTGGGAATGTCAGGCGTTCTGTGTTCGGGGACTGCGCAGGGTGCTGCAGGTGCCCACGTTGTGTTCCCTTGGGTTTGGCAAAAGTTTGTCAATCTAGAGACATCTTCTGCTTTTGAACTGGAGTATTGGCATGTTTTACACAACCACAGAATTGCTGGAGTTGGAAGAGACCTCTAGAGAGCATCTCATCCCACCCTGCTCCTTAAAGCAGGCCCCACCTGGCGCAGGTTGCTCTAGGCCTTGTCCAGGAGTGTTTTGAATATCTCCCAAGGATGGAAGGACCTGCTACAGTGTATGGTGACCCTTAGAATGAGGTTTTATTCTTATGCTTAAACAGAATTTCTTGTATTTCAATTTGTGACCCATTCCCCTTGTCCTTTCATTGGACATCAGTGAGGAGAACCTGGCTTTGTCTTCAGTGCCCTTCCCGAACACCCAGTCAGGTATTTACACACTTGGGTAATGTCTCCCTTAGGCCCTTTCTTCTCCAAAATAACTACAGATAGGACAAGAGGAAATGGACTCAAATTGCACGAGGGGATGTTCAGGTTACATATTAGGAAATTTTTCTGCACAGAAAGAGTCAAGCATTGGAACAGGCTGCCCGGGGAAGTCGTGGAGTCACCATCCCTGGCAGCGCTCAAGAAAGGTGCAGATGAGGCGCTCGGGGACATGGTGTAACAGAATGGTGTTGAAGGGCTTGGGGTTGGACTCGATCTTGAAGGTCCTTTCCAGTCATGATGATTCTATGGCTCTCCCAGCTAAACAATCCCAGCCTCTCCTCATATTCCACTTCCTTTATCATCTTCGTGTCTCATTAAAAGATGAAGCTGTATTACCCACTCTAATAACATATGTTTTTCCCAGTATTAACATAGGGCGAGTATGAAGAAGGCAAATGTAGTTCCTTCTTGAATATTACAAGTCAGTGAAAGAACAGATGACAAGAAACACTTTTCCTTATTTTAAAAAGTGAAAGCACAGATGACAAGAAACATCTCTTTTCCTTATTTTCTATAATTTTCATGAGTCAGAGAAAATAAACATCTTTACTGATGCTTGTTGGGACCTTGTATGCTTTTGGAATATTAAAACCACTCGTTATGCCCCACTTAGGTAGGACAGCAAGATGGGTAAAACTGCTTACATATTTATTGTTTGCTAGGAATAAGATGCCTAGCAAAAGTGGCAAAAGAATTTGATGAGAGTTTCTTACAGATCATTCAGTCAATTGCATAATGCTTCTTTAGCAATTTATTCTGCTGGTGTAAAATATGTGGTATAGTTTTAACAGACCACTATTTCCCTTGATTATTCTGTTTCTACCTTCAAACACTTACTATGTGTTTTTCACAAAGGTGAACTTTCTCTTTTTTAATCAGCATTTTTAATTTTTTTTCAAGTACAAATTTGGAGTTTAATCTGGATGTTGTTGTGGGAATCACTAAATTTTGTGGAAGCTGGAGGACAGACAGCTAAGCTGCTTCTGGATTATTTAGAAGCTTCTCATTATTGTTGTTCTTTCTTTTCTAGAGCTGCCAGTCTGGAGTAACTCAATGGATAGCAGCATGCAGTGGATTATTACAGACTACTGTGGTCCAAGGCCAATGCAGAAGGATGCTGTATGGTATTTTCCAGGTAAGATGTCACAGTATGCTAAAGTGTGTAAAAACTGAGGTGTGCGTAAATCTGTGAGAAAAAAGGCATGGTTTTTAAGTAGAAAGACTTTCAAAAGTTTTACTTCACTGTTTATTGATGAAATACTGTGTTTTTAGGAAGGGTATGTAAGCTCCACATTTTCTTGGATCACCTGAATTGAAAAAAAAATGCTTACCAGTGCTGCAAATCCAGAAAGAGGCATTTTGAAGTGCTGAAGATAGTATTTGCTCTAAATTTAGTAGTAGGGAATGGTGTTAGGATTGTATGTGAGACATGGAGAAGCAATTTAGAAGCCTGCTGGTGCTGAAAGGAGGAGCTCCCACTCTTCCTCTTGTTTGTTCCTGCTCTTACCTTGTGCTGGCTCTGGTGTTTGTCATACCCCTTTGGGAGGTAGTTTAACTCACTGGAAAGGAGTGAATATTTTCTTTTTACCAAGGATAGTAGTAGGGAGTGAGACATCCTTTTGGTGTTGGCTCTTTAACTCATAATTGTCTTCATTTCCATGATGTACTTTTTTTAATGGCTGTGAGTTGTCTCTAGTAGAGAAAATGACAGAAGTTCTAATTTAAGTATCATTTTCCCAAAGAAGCTGTTACAAACTATTCATGATCGGTCTTAATAGAGCATTTTATAGAGCATATGTCTGTTGTACAATAGCCATAAGATTTTTCTAGTACTGAGCTTGTATGTCTGCCTGGCACAGCAACATTGAATAGTGAAATTATTTCTATTTGAAACCACTGCTTTACAGAGTTAATTCCGTTTTATACTAATATGCGTTGCATCAGCTCCTGCCTATCCACAGAATATTATCAGAGGATCAGGTAGTAGTAGTTAATAAGGAGGTAAAAAATGCCTATAAAATGGCAATACATGCAAATTATCAGAAGAGAATTTGAGTGTGCTGGTGTTGCATAAAATGAATTCAGAGAATTCTTTTCAACTTCTTTTCTGTTCTCCTGTATATCACAGGTGGCAGAGCCAGCTATATCACACACTGTTAGAAACTCTTATGTTTAAGCTCTTTGACTTTGATGTCTTTCCTGAGATTAATCGTTTCATTGCCAGAGAAATTAACTATATCCATACAATTAAATACTCATTCCATATCAAGTAGCCTTGTTGGGAGTGCTGAAGAAAATAAGCATGTGTGAAGTTCATTGATAAAGTTACAAGTCCTCTGAACCCCTGTTTTAGCTCTAAGTACAATCCTCGGAATGACTAGGCCACATGAAACAGTGTATTTACTTGGCCCATGCCTGAATGTAGTGATAAGTAAGTTATTGCTACTCTGGACATGATAGGAAGATGGGACAGGTGTTCCCCTCCGGGATCCCACTCACTCCTCCTTGATATCTTTCTTTATCACCAATCTTTATTACATTGTGTTACATGTATTACATTACATTATTACATTTATTACAATCTTCCTTATCTCAGTCTTTATTACATTGTGTGTCATGTAAAGGTTATAGAGATACATATCTATTCCCCTATAACCTGTTTTGCTCGGGTCCTGTCCACAAGGGCATTTTGGGTGGGCTATAAGATTGTCTTAAACTCTGTTTCTCTGCAAGGCTAGAAAAGTAAAATTATGTAGTAGACAAAAAACATAAATAGGATTAACTTCGCAGAAAATCCAAAGAGCATAGCTTGTGATTTTTGAGTGGAGTAATTTGCCAGTCCATTCCATCTGTGCACTTGCAGAGAACTAGAAAATATGTTTCTGTGCACTAGAAAATATGTTATATGGAACATATATGGAAGTTAAGTGTTCATTATCAAACAGTCTCATGACTTTTTTTCTTTTTTTCTTTTATTAGAGACACAAGACTGTCCGATTCCGACTGCCTAATGTATGTAGTGGATTGACTCAAGCCCATGGAGCTGCTGCACAGCAAAATAGATCATTTTACAATACAAATAAGGTTAGAAGACGTTGTTTTTATTATTGGAGGACATGCTGTGCTAGGGATTATATAGATACAGGTAACATAAAATAGTTTTGAAAATGCTTGGGAGGTGGTTCATCTGTTGCATAAAGTATTTTAATTTAGCATTAACAGTAAGTCTGATAATTTGAGAGGTGCTGTTTTCCATAACAGAAAATGAAGTGCTAACATCAGAAAGCCTGGTCACAGATGGGTTATTTGTGGGGAGAGTTCCATGACAAGCCTGGTTAGGAAAGAGTCCATTCTTCAGAGAAGGAAGTTTTCCTTATATATTACAAGAGACAAGGTGACAAAAGTTTTACTATCTGCTGAAGCATTAGATTTACCATCCAGTATGTTAATAATGACTAATTCTAGGTGTTCATCAATATTATTAATTTATGTTCTGTCCATATATTCCTATTGAAATATTAATCTTCTGGAGCGGGAACCAACTCTAAGATTTGCTTAGTACAAAATTCAAAGTCTTCCTACTGCAGCCCAGTATCCTGTGGCCTTCCTGGCCACAAGAAGGACACATTCCTGGCTCATGATCAACTTGTCCACCAGGACCCCAGGTCCTTCCTTCCTTCCTTACAGAGCTGCTGTCCAGCAGGTCAACTTCCAGCCTGTCCTGATGCAGGGCATTATTCCTCCTTAGGTGTGGGAACCTGCACTTGCCCTTGTTGAACTTCATGAGGTTCCTCTCTGTGCAGCTCTCCAGCCTCTCCAGGTTCCTATGCATGGCAGCGCAGAGCCCTGGGGTATTAGTGACTCCTCCAGCTCGGTACCATCAGCAAACAAACTTGCTGAGGGTGCACTTTGTAATGGCAAAATACAAGAGAAATGCAGAGGAAAAACGAGGAACCAATAAGTAAAATAATAATTGACAGCTTTTTCGTGACACTTTTTTTTTCCTCCGTCTTTTTCCTTTCTTGGATGTCAAAAAATCCATTGTAACAAAGCTTAACTGCTTTGCAGTCTTCAGCAGGAATACTGAATATTCTGCTTTTTCGTAGCGTGCTGAGGTCATGCTAGATAACCATAAGAGATTCTGAGCCTTGGGGCATGTTCTTATGTGATATGGAAAGTATCCAAAGATGTTTTCTAATGTCTGATATGTGTATTAAATCTGACCTTTCTTATTGACCTTCCAGGAACAATTAAGTAGGTTATAAAGGAATATTTTGTAGAGAGTATCTGAATACGTACTTATTTTGTTTTTGCATTAGGAAGGTAATACAAAAAAAATAGTATTAGCATTTAGCCTTTTAGCTGATCCAGCTAAAATGATTTGTAAGATTAAATTGCTGAGATAGAAATATGCGATAGTTTTCTTTTTTCTTTTTTTTACACAACAGCATCTTACTGCAAAGGATTCATTGCAGCCTGAAGAGAAAGTGGGTGCCTTCACAAGGATAATAGAAGCAATGGGATTCACAGGACCACTGAAATATAGCAGATGGGTATAGCATTTACTTGCTGATTTTTCTTACCTATTTATTACCTATGTAAATTTCCATTTTGTGATAAAGGAAATAGTAATCTGGATGTTGAACCTACCTTGATTTACGCTTTTCCATTCATTTTCATCACTGACATAACTGGGAGTTTTATATTTAGTTCATAGAGGAATCTTAAGCTACCTTGAATTTCTTCAAACTTCTGATTTTCCACTGTATTTGTGCCTCAGAGAACACAATAAGAATGTTACTATCTCAGAGCAAAGATCCACATAGTGCAGCATTGTGTCTCTGTTAATGACCAATAGCTGTTCTCTGGAAATAATTTAATTACGGGCAAGGCATATAAAGACATTTTCTCATGCATTCCTCCAGCCTACAACAATTGTCTGTTTCGAAACTTCCTGAACAAGATAGGAATTTTTCTTGATTTTTTTTTCTTTCTATGTATTTGTTCACTTTTCAGACTCTTCCAAGCTTATAGCATCCATAGCATTCTTTATCTGGCAGTTCCATAGCTTATGTGCTCATTGTGGAAGAAGTTCTGCTTCTTGTATTAAAAAAAAAGGCTGATTATTATTTGAGTGTGTTCACATTCTTCCTTCCAATCCTAATTTTATAGAGTCTTATATCTTATAATAACTGACTTCTTCTAAACTACGGAGACCTAGTCTAACTTGTTTCTGTTATTGAGGCCATTTCACGTTTCTCAGTTTTGCTGCCCGTTTCCAGGCTCTCTTCTCTTTCTGGGGCAGGAGGGGGCTCCCAAGCAGGCGGTAGGGAGATGTGTTATCATTTCTGTTAAGATCTACTTTTCAATAGTAAGCTGCCCAGGGCCAGTTCACAAATAGGTTTTCCTCTTGAGAGTTTTCTACGTAGTCCTTTCATGTGGCATGAAAGGACTGTTAACAGGGACTAAACAAGAGTTCTGTGAGACACTTTTGGCTGAAAGGAGTTGCAGTTCGGATCTCCTTAGCTATGAGCTCGGGCCGCAGTATAGGGGAGTCAGTGGAGAGTATGGTATAACTAAGAGGACTGAAAAAAACCTGCAGAAATTAAAACCTTACAAGGTGTCTTGAAAGTCATAGTATAGTTTTTCCAGGAGTCATCTGAAACTGTTGCCAATTGCATCTTTCTTGACAGTAAGTAAATATAAAGGAAAGATAACTTACACTTTATAGGGTAAGGTATTTTGCTTTTAGTCAGGTGATGCTAAGGCTCATGAGAGAGTAATCCTTTCATGCATTTGTGTATATATTGTTATAATAAAGATTTTGTTAGCTGTAAGTGTTGATTGAGAGTTCTCTTCAATTGCTGTGCTTTACTGCCTGCTTTTGGCTAGAGAACTTGAGTTTGGAGAGAATTATTTTGTGATTAAAGCCCAGGAGACCTGAGTTCATTTTTAGCCTTACCAATACTCTCTGAGATTTTGAAAGAGTAAAAGTAGAGAGAAAAAAAAAAAGAAAATTTCTGATCTGCTTACCTCTTCTGCACACCAAAACCTCAGTGATGAAATTTCACCAGTTCTTTCCAAGTGTTATCTGCCTTAAGTAAGGGCTTCATGGCAGAGAATCTTCTTTATAATATGATTTTAGTATCTAGTAATGCCTGATCAGGGGCATTAAGTTACACTGGAAAGATACTCTACCCACAGGGAAGTTGGTGTTTTATTTAAAGTGGAAATCTTAAGAACTCCAAAAGTGGTGTAAATTATTTTATTGCAAGGATTTTGTACATATAATTGAATACTGAGAAAGTTTTTAATCCATTATTTATGACAGCAGATCTGTGACTATGGAATAAGAAACACAATGGTTCCTGTGTTTCCACAGCAGGAGAACAGCTGCAGTTTCCTTACCTTCCCTTTGGTCAGAGAAGACATAAATAATGTTTTGGTGCTTGGAATTGCCATTCTAAAAGCATGAAGTGTGGGTGCTAGGCATGTGTTCACCTCTGCAGCCTGATGAACACGAAGAAGTTTCCTAGTAGATAACACTTTAACAAACAACCAACAACAAAACCCAGCCATGCAGATTCCTTCTAACCTGGCCCTTATCGGCAGGGAAGTTGGCTGTGGGGTTTTAAGTTTGTAATTTCCCTTAATGTCAGAGGAGGGAATAGTTGACAGTTCTTTTCAGTGATCTCTGCTATCAGTTATTGTGCTCTTTGAAACTTCAGCACATGCATATTAGCTATAATGATGCTCTAAAAGTATTTCTGGTGCGATGGCAGACAACAGGAAAAGAATTACATGTGCAGAAGGACCTTGTATACTGTGTGGTTTGGTTGGTTGATTTTGATTCATGCAGTGGAAAAAGACTTTTAGGCAATTGTCACATCACTTTTTTGTTGTTTGAAAATGAAATTATACAAGGCATTTTGAGTTGTATGCATCAAGTTATATGAGGAAGCCAGTGATTGTGATTGGTTTTCTTTGCAATCTTTTTAAAGAAAGACTTTTATTTGTATATAAAAAGATATTATTAAACTATTTTTGGAAGGGAAATCTAGAAGCTATATAGTCAGTTTATTGTCTCAAGGCAAGACTAATTGTTCTTCTGTTATTCCTGGGAGATATTAATGTGCTTTTAAAAATCTCAAATGATTGCAGTTTTTAAGAGAAACAGTTGCATTCATTAGGTCTCATGATGAGTACTCTAATTACTGGGTTTTTTTTTTTTTCCTCTAGAAAATTAAGGTAGCAGCTCTGCGCATGTACACGTGCTGTGTGGAGAAGACTGACTATGAGGAATTTTTTAACAGTAAGTTACAGTTCTGGTGGTGTTAGAATTTGAATATATTTCAGCTATATTTATAATAGTAAATATGACAGAAGCAAGAGTGGCCAGACCCTAACAGTGCATGGTAAAGTAGAAGGTGATTATACTGCACCATATGCTTAAGCTCCAACAGTGGCAAGTGTGCAAGGGCAGACTCTGACATCAGCTCCCATAACCTTCTCATAGGCCAGCTCAGGAAGTACAGACTAGGGGAGCAGACAGAAAGGTGGACTGAGAAATGACTGAATGGCAGAGCCCAGAGGTTTGTGATCAGTGGCACAAAGTCTAGATCAAGGCCTGTGGCTAGTAGCATCTCCCAGCGGTCAGTACTGGGCAACAAGTTGACCATGAGCCAGCAATGTGCCCTTGTGGCTAAGAAGGCCAGTGCTATCCTGGGTTGTGTTGAGAAGAGCATGGCCAACAGGTTGAGGGAGGCAGTCTTGCCCCTCTACTTGTCCCTGATGAGGCTGCATCTGAAGCACTGTGCCCTGTTCTGGGCTCCCTAATATAAGAGAACTACTGGAATGAGTCCTGCAAAGGGCCACAAAGATGATAAAGGGTCTTGAACATCTTTCCTGTGAGAAAAGCCTGAGAGCTGGAACTCCTAAGCCTGGAGAAGAGAAGACTGGGGGATGGTGGAAGTCTTATCAATATACCTAAATATCTGAAGGGATAGGGATAAGAGGATGGGGCCAGATTCTTCTTGGTGGTGCCCAGTGACAGGGTAAGAGGCAAAAGACACAAACTATAAGACAAGAAGTTCTGCCTGAATATAAGAAAAAGCTTAATTGCTGTGAAGGTAGCTGAAGGGGAGAGGTTACCCAGAACGGTTATAGAGTCTTCTTCTGTGGAGATATTCAAGTTATTTGGACACGTTCTATGGTAATGTGGCCCTGCTTGAGGAAGGGGGTTGCATCAGATGACTTTTAGAGGTCCTTTCTAACCTCAGTTATTCTGTGATTCTTTGACTTTTCCCTGTAACTCACAGTTCTTTAACTGCCAACCAAAAATCTGTTGCTTTATTAGTATCATTACATAAGCTTCTGTAATCTCATTCTTACGTGAATTCCTAATTAACTATGTCAGTGTGATCCAGTTGGTAGTAAATCCATTGCTTGGATTTTGCCAGTCACTTGGCCTCCTGAGTCATCAAATGCTTTCTTATGGCCTTAAAATGCACTAGCATAGGTGGGAGCTGTTGTCACCTCCTCCTGAGAGATGAACTGAAGGTGCAACTTTGTGTTCATCTGATGCAGAGTGTATTCATGATGTCTTGGTACATGATGTTGCAGCTGCAGAGTTTTCCAAAGGTTTAAGTTCTTATGTTTTCATATTTACCTCTCAGAGCTTTTGCTATTTTTAACTGGGTTGCACCATCTCTGATTATCAGATTAATTGCAAAAAGATATATAAATGTTGTTCTAAATTAAAAACTTTAAAAAATGGTATCATTTTCTCAGCCCTGTTTTGAAGTTTCTTTATTGGCCACAAGCTTTCAGGTTCAGTTCTGAATAAAATGAGTTTAATTGTATTCTTGGTTTTGCCTTACCATTTTAAATAAGAAAGATCCCAGAGCTCCACCTTTTTTTAGGCCTACCACAAATGGCCTGTCCCTCGAGTTTCTCTGATCTCTTGAGAAGTGTCCTTGTAGCTCCTTTTGTCTTTCTTTCTGCAGCACAACTTAGAGCCAGTCCAACTCTGAGTTTACAGCCAGGGAAGCCTGTGTTCTGGTTCATTTGAGAGTGGTGTTACATAAGGGAACTAGATAGGAGTTGTTGAGATTAACGGAGTGCTTGATGGCACCCATGGATGCTCTGAGAATGCCTGTGGTTTGGGGGTCTAGGGCTGTAGTTCCAAAGAAAGCGTTGCTCTGATAGAAAAACAGATGTAAGAGGTGTCTGTTACTTCTGTCTACTTACAGCTGCAGCTGGTTTTGGGATTGGCTCTAAACCCTAACAGGCATGTGGTTCATGTTAAAAATAGCTCCCCTAAAAGTCAGACTGGGTGAGGTGGGCAAGAACCTTTTAAATTGGTTTTGCCAATTAAGAAGCCCTAGGCTGTGGTTCCACTTGCAGCTGAGTTGAAACAGTGGCCAAAAGGAAAGGGCTCACTGCTTCATCTTCCATCTTTGCATGTAGACTCTCTGCTTGGGTCCTGGCCTGGGTAGTTGTCATGTCCTGTAAACTGTTCAGCTCACTGAAGGAAAACTACCTTTTTTTTTTTTTTTCTTTTGTGTTGGCTTACTGTTTTGCAATGTTAATGAATTCAGGTGGCAGATGGGAGCATCTGATGGGCAGCAGTGGTGGGGCAGTATGCAGTTAAGAGAGGGGAATAAGATGTGGAGTGAGATATCCAGCTTTTAGCTCAGTTCAACGTGTATTCGTCCAATTAGGTCAGTTGGGAGCAGTTTTTTCTTTTCTAAACTAGTCCTTTTTCAAATGAAGAAGGGCCAAATTTAAGCAAGGATCACATCTTAATCCCGGAGGAGCAGCGAGGGGAGCTATCAGGAACAGGAAACAACTACCTTAACTTTGTTCCTATGTGATGAAGCAAGTCTAGGGGTGCCTGTGTCTGTTGATGCAGGTACTGCATGCTAGTGCTACTGAATTGCACTGCAGTTCCTAGTAAGGTTCCTGCAAGGGACCCATCTCAGACTTATTTGAGCCAAAGCTGACTGTGGGTGGACCTATTAGTGTATTTATGTGTTGCTTCCACTAGCACTTCTAGCTCTAGTTGCCTGGTGTTGAGATATCCAAGCGAACTCTGCACAGAGTCAGCTCAGGTCTCCAGAGAGCTCATTAGCTTTTTCTTTGCAGTTCATGAAAGTCGTTAACCTACTGAGCTGGCCTTGGAAACAGTGCATTTATGCGTGTGCAAAACTATTTGTGGACTAATTAACCCTATGTGATCAAAACTAGCTCTTCACAGAGCCATCATTAGTGTGAGGTGGTTAGTTCATAATGTGAATAATAACTGAGGCTTGACCTTACAGAACCTGGATGTTGTAAGGTAGTTGGTTTTCTGATACAGGTGACATACAGTGTAAAGTTAGCCACTGTGTTGTTGAGGATGAGGACAATAATGAGAGCATTTTGTAGGCCATAAGATATGATGCTATCTCAGTAGCCTTTCTGCTGATGCATAGCAACTTGTAAGAGAATCCCTTAATACAGTATGAGCCCTGGGAACTGCCCCTCGCCCTATCGTGGCATTGGAACAGCTGTTCATGAAGCATGGACCAAGGCTTTGCAGATCATGAAGCCTCTGTGGCAGACAAAGATGTGTGAAATGTGTCTCACGGTTCATCTGAAGACTTAGGCAGTTACCTATATAAAGAAAGAGAACAGAGAAGTAGCAGAGGGACTAGCAACATTACCGGTGCCAGACTTTCTGTGCATAAAGCTTGTGGGATTTGGGCAGTTTTAACAAAACAAATGAAATTTTAACAAAATAAACTCTTTAACTTGAAAGACCCTAGGAGAGCTTTCAGGATCAGTTAGGTGATGCTGAGAGCTGAGCTGAAAATTTTGCCTGGTGGATGTGGAGTGTAGGGTGATTTGGATTTGTCTTGAGCTCTTAATTGCTACGTTGTCATACTGTTGCAGAGGCAAAGAGCCTATCCATGTGTTTTGTTCTCTTGTATCCACTTATAATGCAACCATTCCTCCTCAGTCTTAATGTTGAAGTTAGATGAATTACAAAAAGAAAGTTTAACCTTTGGGAAGTTAGAGAAAAAGTTCTTCTTTCCTGTGTATTGCATAGGTCTCTAAAAAAACTTCAGTATCCAAAACAGTGGATATATGAACTTTGCTTTCCAATAAAGGTGATTTTTTGTTTGTTTGTTTTCCTTTTAGAAGACTGATGGATAATGACTTTTACTCCAGAAATGTCTGTGTGTTGAGATGTGTTTCACCCTGAATCTTGTCTGTGGCACTCTCACTCCATGAAATAGTTTTGTTTAAATGCAAACACTGTGTACTTTTATCCTGGTTAGGGAGGTTGTGCATGGCATGGCTTTGGGTGAAAGCAAAGTTGTTAGAAGGCATGAAACATTTTTTTTAAGAATGCAAGCATTAATTGTGGAGAGGACTGGGGAAAAACTCGTGATTAATCTCCAAATATAGAATGTTGGTGTACTCATACTGCCTTAGAAGTGGCATAGATGATGTATGGGTGTTGATGCTGAAACAAGTCTTGTGCTCTCATAGAATCCTTTCTTGGAGGAGAGAGGAATACTTAATGATTTCTTTACTTTTTATGATGATTGTCTGACGTGCTTGGTACCTATGAAATGTTATAAAAACTTTGCTTCATGATCTCTTGAATCTCCTTGGTAATAGGTGGAAGCCGGAAAGTATAGAAGTTGGGAAGTTGTTCAAATGCAAAAAAAGATAAGGTTGGTTTCCTTGGATAGATCTTAGTGGAGATTCATTTTCTGACCTTCCTACAGCTAAGCTTGACTAGTTCAGAAGACAAGGCCAGGTGCTGCACAGGACAAGGTAACTGTGCCAGATCTGGATTCTTTACACTGGCTGTTGCTCCTAAGACTTCTCCAGTAATGAGATGTGGAGGAGGCTTCTTACGAGGAAGCCAAAAGGTAGAGAGGAGAGGCTGAAAGCAGAACTAAATCTGGTAATAGCAATTGTTACTCTGGTTTATCAGTTGCTTTAATCCCCAAATGGACTGCCTAGAGGCCATGTAGCTTGCAGTGCTGTGACTTATACGCTGTAGTAAACCTGAACAGCTAAGGTAGACCAAAATCCATCTCGCACCGTAACCCATCCTGAGCACTAGGCAACAGCACATGCCAAAAGGAGGGTGCAGGATTTGGGCACTGCATGCAGTGTTACTTCCCTAGTATTCTTTACCACTTTGGGACTTCCACAGCCCCGTATTCATGCTTAATTTTTCACTGTGCACTTTATCCTCTGTAGATTTTGCCCTAATGAGTTCTAACCATCTGCATTCTTTGGAAATCTGCGATGTCCTGTGGCTGCATGTTACAGAGTTTAAGCATGTGTGAAATAGTGAATACTGTTTGTTTCTGATAAATATTTACTATTTGAGACAAGAAAGTAAATTACTAAAATGTATTTAAGTTTTAGCTTAGTAAATTTCTAATGTGGCAGAAAGTGTTGAAATTCATGTTAATGTTTAGTTTTGCTTTTTACTGTTCTTTTTTTTCTTTTTTTCCTGCTTCCCCTCTCTTCAAGGATGCCATATGCCTGATACTTTGAATTCATGGTTTCTAGTGGCCCAGCTTCATGTCTGGTAAGTGAAAAATAGTGATATAATTGTTTTCAGAATGAAATGCAGTTTACTGTGTTAAAAATGGTTATTGTGAGAGTTTTTATATTTGTTAACTTTTGAATTTTAACAGTTTTGTATTAAAGACCAAAAAGAAGCAAAAATATTCTAAATCTTTAAATTCCAAAGTAATGAAAAAAAGTAATCTTTTCCATGAGTTTTTCAAAAACCTTACTCAGCATGGTTGGAAAAATTATATATAGCTGTTTTAGGAAAAGTTTAAATTTACTTAAAAGTGGTATAAATTGTGAGAATTTGTGGTGATTTAAGTTGCTGTTTGTCAGAAGCATTTAGCAAATTATAGCACTGACATTTATGCCTGTACTTCTGAAAGGTACATATGGGTTGGTGAATGCCAGTTTGGTTGCATGTGAAAATATTTAGCGCCTTAAACAGTAGGTTTTTTTGCTTTTTCGTTTGTGAAATTAGTAGCCAAAAAAATCAGGTTTTCATCTAACATTACCTCCTGTAAAGGTCAGAGGGATGCACCAGGGAGTACGTGTTTTTTTTTGTTTTGTTTTGTTTTTTTTTTTTCTTTCTCTCTCTTAAGTGCCAGATCTTTCAGGAAACCAAAGTCCCTAGATTTGCTTTCAGCTATCAAGAAGCCAAAATGAAGTTTGAATTGAAATATGTGCACTTAGACAGGGGCTCCTTACTTCCTTGCCTCTGTTTTTACCCCCGCTTCTTTTCTTTTAATTTCCCATCTCCTCAGCATATTGAAAGATGGGGCAGCTTATTTCAGTGAAGAATGAGTAAGTTGGTAGACTCTGTGAATTTGGAATCAGTTAATGAGATGAATCAACAAAACAATTAATGAAAAATGTTGTGGATTTTTTTTTGTTTTGTTATTTATCTACATTTCTTCGTGGGGTGGATTTGAATTGATAAACTAACCATTTCAATATGTGAAAAACTACAGAAATGAATATTCATAGCCAATGATGGGGGTGAAACTAGCATGGGGTAGAGATGGAGCTGCTAAGATCATAACTCTATCGGAGAAGACAGTAAGGGCAGCTCAAGTACTGTCATGTTTTACACTATGATGGACGAGTTGACAGCAATATAGCACACAAATAGGAACCAAGTTCCTCAACCTCATTGTGTAACAACAAAAATTGAAACATGTTGGGTAGCGCACAAGGTTAGTTTTTCTGGGGTTTATATATCTCGTTTATTGATAGCCATGGCAGCTTGGTCAAAGGAGGGTTATCATTTTGGGCTGTAGACTGGAGGTCCAGTTTGATATTCCAGAACGTTGCCAGGGTTCTGCATCATCTGCACTAGGTGTACTTCTATGTGCTTTCTAATGTTTTAATAACTCTTGATCTGAGTAAAAGGGGAAAGAGTGTTAGTGATCCCGCTAGCTCTGGCATAGTCAGGGCCATCTTCTGTCTCTGTGAAGGCTCCGAGGTCTCTCTTTTTTCCTAATAAATCTTTCGTCTCAGAGGCTAGGAACCTTCTCTGCTATGATAACCAGTCCATCAGTGTAGAATGTACGTTGTCATATATTAAAGTGTTCCAGTTTTCCCCTGCAGAGCTGTCTGGATCATTTTCTGGCTTACTCCTTCAAAGTTTTGATTGTCTTACGGTATCTCCTGGACCTGGAGAAGATGAGATTTTCTCTTAGTTTGGTAAAACCCCTCTTGCTGGTGTCATTGTCAGTCATGCTCCAGTCAGCTAGGTTTCCATGTTCTTGTATCCTACGTTTTAAATATGTAAGGGCTTGCCAGAATGCACCTGCTTGTGTTATCGATTCTTGTGGGTCTCCTGAATCTTTGTTTCTTGTCTCTCCTTCTTCTGTAGAGGCAAATGGGGTGTGTGGGGAGAATTCAGGCACTCATGTTTAGCATGTCCCTTATAACAACATCTTAAAGGATAGTATTCCTTCAGATATATCCCATTCCTTTCCATTCAGTTCCAAAATTCTGCTTAAGCCAGAAGTCGTCTTATCAATATTATCAATATTATTTCTTACTCTCATGCTTTTATGGACCATTTCTGTTTTGCAGCTTTGTTATCAAGAGGATTCCCTCTTTTTATGCTTAGAAGACCAGACCTTTTAGGAAATCTCAAGGTGTTTGACTGCCAAGAGAGGCTGTGGAGGCTCCTTCTCTGGAGATCTTCCAAACCCTCTTGGATGCCACCCTGTGCCATGTGCTCTAGGTGTCCCTGCTGGAGCAGGAGAGTTGGACCAGATGATCTCTAGAGGTCCCTTCAACCTCAACCCTTCTGTGATTCTGTCTTTTCCCATGCAGTGCCAGTCTAAGTGGATTGTTGGCTGTGTCTAGACCTCTTATGAAGCTAAGTGGTGATTTTATTTGCTGTACCAAGAAATGCCTCATGTGCATATCTAGACCTCCCTTCATATTTTCACCAAGCATGGTACTTCCCTTGAAACATTTAGGATCAAAGCAGGGTGCTAGTACAACTCATGTTCTGAAGGACTCCAAGATCTGTGGTAAGACTTTAGCTGAATATCGTTTCCCATATAGAAAACTGGTATTGAGAGACCAGAGGAGAACAAGAATCAGGTACATAGAAAACAGCTCCTGCAGGAAAAGATGCTGTATCATTCTGAGATAAAATATTTTAAAATGAATAGAATAATTTCTCTGTCATGTACAGTACACAGAAGAGGGAGAAATTGAGTTCCACAGAGCGGGGTTTAGAAACAATTTGATCTGGAATGACTTCAGCATTTAATTGGTCCTGTGTGAAGATGAGAGAATGGACTGGATGAGCTAAGTGCTGAGCCAGGACAAAGGAAGACTACAGAGGCAGGCTCAGATCTGCTAGCTTGTGCCCTGGTAGAGACGTGTACATGGCTGTAAATAAAATAGTGAACTTGCTAGGTTGAAGGATTCTGCTCCTTACTGTTATACTCAAGTTGCCATTATTCATGAAAGTTTAACATTGCAGCATATGTGCCACAGTTGCTGCTGGCAAAGTCAGTTCAGGATCATCCTCTTCCTGTCCCCAAGTTCCTGGCTATGCATGAATGAAACAACAACCTTCCACAATTGTCAATACTTTTATTGTTAAGCTAGAGTCATTTCTCTGATGTAGTTTAGTGCAGCCCTAGATTAGTTCCACCAGGACACCTGAGTTGCACTTGAAGAAGCAGGGAGGAAGGTTCAGGGAATAGTAGGAAGTTCCAAGTAGACTTTACCTTTAGAGAGAGATTATGTCATCCTGGGTTGCTAGCACTAGTCCCCCTTCCAGCAGGATCAGACAGGGTAGCATCGATTAGTGCCTCTGGTGTTCCAGCCAGCATACTAGCACTGAGTGGAAATACTGATATAAACAGTTATAGCTGAGGGCTGTTGTGGGGAACTGCTGCTGCTTGTCTAAGAAGGGTGGAGGCATAGATGCTCCCTTTTCACGCATCCTTTTGTATAATTTTCTTCTAACATAATCTCTTTGCATAACCTGAATGCAGCCTAAGTTATCCAGCCTAACCAATGTCATGTAGACAGCTTTCTAAAGATAGGCTGGAATAATTTCAGTTTGGTGGTTTGACAAAGATGAGTCAGTATTTGAATAAATTACTAAATAGGTTTTGCAGCGAAACGATAAAATGTTTCGCACTCGATGGAGTTGGAAGGTTTATAGTCTTTAAAGAGTCTGTGTCTTTTAAACCTCAGACGGCAGGTGTAGTAACAAACTACCAAATTTTCAAATAAACTGCAGAATTCCATGATCTCACCCATGGTGCTGCAGAACAGCTCTATGACAGCACTATGCATCCAAACACAGAGCAGCCTTGTAGGCTTCACAGGTAACAAGTTTTCCTCTGACCACTACTCCATTCCTGCTCATCAGTGCCCAGTTGTAACTGTTGGTCTGTGTATTCCTCTCTCCTCCTGGTACACTGCCGCTGCACACAGACTGGATGGGAACCAGTATTTATACTCACAGGGTTTCTTGCCAAGCCACTCTTCATTTTTTTTTCCTTTGAGCTTGTGTATTCAGCTAGAAAAGTATAAAAATTCTTTTCTCAAAAATAGTCTGCTAAACTGAGTCTTTTTCACTCCAGCTCATTAAGAATAAGAAAAAGCTGGGGATACAGTCAAACCTACTAATTGACTTGTTTGTACAGCTCAGTTATGTAGGCACAGAAGAGGAACAAAGGTTTTAAAACTGGTGAAACTGAGGCACAGAAGTTTTAAGCTGGTTGTGCAGTTGGTTTGTGGAAGGGTTGGTAAGTGGGCAGTTGTGTTCTGGGTTCTGGACCACTGTTTTAGCAGAAAACTTCTATCATCTTCTGTAAACAGAAGCAGGTTAGTTAATTGGTTCTTGCTACCGTCTTGCTACTCATTTTGCCAGTATTTGAACATTTTCCTTCTATTCTTTTGCTATTACTGTATGCTTTAGTCTTTCCTTGCAAGAGTTTCTTTTGAGTTCTTTCTCAGCTGGATTTGCAAGGATTAACCAGCATCTTCCACCCACCATTTTTTCAGAGCCTGACCTCTCTCTCCGTCTATCCTTCTCATTGGAATTTGCTGCCAAGCATTGGAACAAGTGTCAGGTTTTCTGCAAAGCACAGGCACAGCTCTTTATGCCTACAGGGACACTGATTTTATTTCTGCTGAAGAAGTGAACAGGTGTAAACATCATTTTTTACCCTTTAACTCTTCTGGTGTGTTCACAATTGGTGCTATATGAGTGCTCCAGAGTGGCCTATGGCAGTGAGCTCTTGCTCTTGCCTGCAGTATGAGAAAAGCCTTTTATATGGATAGTTTTCCCGCTGTAGCAGCTGCTGCAGAGCAGTGACTTCTTTCAGCTCCAGTGTTTGAGCACCACGAAAGAACTCCATACAATACAACATATATAATAGCTCCATAGGTATAGGAGAAGCACTTCTGACTTGCAGTGCGGAAACAGGGCTGACTAGAAAGGTAGAGACTATGGGACTGGTGATGGGACAGTGTGTTAGCTCAGTGAAGAAATAGCCTCTATTTTGATCAATGGTGCTTGCAGATCTAGTAAAAGAAGCAAAATAAATTGTCTGTGTTTTATTTATTTATTTATTTATTTATTTTATACTGAACAACAGCAATGAAGTTCAAGTATCTTAATGCTTAAAAAACTAAAAAAGTGAAACAATTCAACTTGGTATTCTCGTTAAGATCCCACATGCACTTATAAACTTGTGAGTTCTTCCAGCATGTGCTGCAGGTAGGGACTCTGCCAAATGGTCGGACATGTATCCCAAGACCCTGCAGCTGAAATAATTTAGGACATGCTAATGTGGATTTGGGTGCAGTCTGTAACTTGCTTAAGCTCTCACAACTTGGCTGGTGTAAAGTCTTTCAGCACTTTAGTAGACAGAGCTGAATTATAGCTGGTTTGCATTCTAGGACAAGATGTTCATTCCTACTCCAAAGGCTGACACTTTTTTAAAATATAGAGTACAATTAACTAGATTACAGTGCTATCAGTCAGAATAGAGTCCACTGACATCCTCCCGTAGGCAGATTGACCAAAATGCAGTGGGTCCAGCTCTCAAATACAGAATAGCCAAGTTTGTGACAATTTAGAGGGAAAAAGGGTCTTTTTTTTCCTTCTTCTTTCTGACTACAAAAACATTAAATGAGGGGGCTTTTAAATGAGCTGAAATCCTTAATTTACTGTTTAAATTTGAAGGAAAACTATAAGCTATAGATTTGTCTGGTGTTTATGTTCTTGCAGGATGTGTCTGGTACGAATGAAGCAGGAGGGTCGAGCAGGGAAATACATGTGTCGCTATATAGTTCACTGTATGTGGGAGGATGTTGAACAGCGTGGTAAGCTCATGGGGGTAAGTCATTTTTGGTGTTGATTATCTTGATAACTGAGATGCTTTTGCAGCTTTGTATATCTTAGAAGAAACCTTAAGAATTAATTTGTAGCTCTGTGTGTATTTCTTTATTAGCTTAAACTTGTATATGTCACCTTTACTCTTCCCTGTCATACCTGGACTGACTAGTTTACTAAACCCATGAAGTTTTTTTCCAAAAATGTATCGTGATCTGGATCAGTGCATTAATTTGATAGAAAATAATCCGTTTTCCACCTGGGCTCACTGTGTCATCGCGGAAATAGGGATGCTGTTGCAAGAGAGTTGATATTAGTGGATGGGAATGTGCAGCTGCTATAGGGAGAAACATGACAAACGTAATCACAACTTAAGTAATTTCATGAGGGCTTCATCAGAGAGAAGGGGCAAAGTTTTGTAAATTAGTGTAAATAATCATTAATTAAGTTTTCACAAGGGAATTAACTGGCAACTCGGGTTTTGGTATGAAGTAACATTGGTAATTCCAGAGGCTTATCTCTGATTATATCCTTTATGTTATGTGCAGTCTTAGTGTTGGTTCTGGTATGACTTCAGTGATTCCATTCATGATGGCTCCTTTTTAAAAAAACTATTTTTCTTCCTTCTTTTCCCATCTATTTGTCAGTTACTTCCTTAACTTTATTGTGCTACAGGTTACTTTTAAGATCATGAGCTTAATCTTCTTTTGGATTAAATCTAAATTTAGGCATCTTAATCATTTATTGCTACATTAACGGGCAGGTCAGAAGTTCATGTGTGGATATCTCTACTACCCTCATCAGAGGCTGTGGGGCAAGGTGAGCAAGCTTGGACAAATGAGATAATAATAGTCCAGGGCATGCTCAGCAGGACAGTGTGTTCTCAAGGGCTTTTCCTTGGCTTTTCATTCTAGGAGGCAGAATGACCTAAGAGCTCATGCAGCAGATTTCAGGCTGTGCTGCTTTTGTGACCTGGAGATTATACATGAGCCATTCACTGAGTAGAGGAATTGAACCCCCTTCTAGAAATGCATTTTAATGGGCAAATGGCAAACACTGCACATTATTAGATCCCTAAAATCTCTATATTAAATTGCATTTTTTCAAGGTTCTTTTTTTTAATGTTTCTTTATTTTCAGGTATTGTTTTTTTTCTTCCTTTTTGCTGTAATTTTGGCTAAGAAAGACATAGAAACCTGCTAAATAAAAACTACCAGAGGAAGCGATTGAACTAACTAGGTCCGTGGTTGTTTCTGTAGCAACTGGAGGCACCTTAGATCCTTATTCTGAGTGTGAATTTACATGTTCTCTTGATTAAAAACATAAAGCTTGCACGAGTCTTTTGACTCCATCTCTGCACATAGAGAATGCTACTTTGGAGCAGAGATTCTCACAAAATTAAAAAGTTTTGAAATAATTTCTTTGTAATAGTTTTGTTTTTTTTTCCCTTTTATCAACTAGTCTGAGGTGTTTTTCTGTAGTCTTCCTTCTAGGATTTGAAGCAGCAGCAAACAGTGTAGAGAAACAAAGCTGCTTGCTACCCTTTCAAGAATGCAGAATTCCAAAGTGAAGCCTGATGCAAATTGGAGCTATAGTGAGATGATTCAGTAAGTTTAAATGAAAAGAAAAAGAAAAGATAGAATTGACTGAGTGCTTTCTAAGGGGAAACACAGGTTTTAGAGTTCTGCAGACTAAACAATTTCATTGCTACCAGAAATCCCTCCAGGTGTAAAAGGTGTCCTTATATATGTTTTTATCCAGTCTGGTGCTTCAAATGTTAATACATACTTGTTATAACTATATGATTACAATGTGATGTGCCTATAGGACGATCCGAAGTTGTTCTGAATGCTTCCCATTTCATACCTTGTCAAGTTGGGCACACTCTCACATAATCACAGAACGATTGTGGTTGGAAGGAACCTCTAGGGATCATCCAGTCCAACCCCCCTGTCTAGCAGGGACACCCAGAGCACAGGGTGGCACCCAGGTGGGTTTGAAGATCTCCAGAGAAGGAGCTTCCACAGCCTCTCTGGACAGCCTGTGCCAGGGCTCTGGCATCCTCACAGGAAAGAAGTTCGTCCTAATATGGAGATGGAATTTCCTGGGTTTCAACTTTCACCCATTACCTCTTGTCCTGTCACTGACCACCACTGAGAAGAGTTTGGTCCCATCTTCCCTATATTCTCCCCTCAGGTACTTGAACATATTGATCAGATCCCTCTCAGCCTTCTCTTCTCCAGGCTAAACAGGCCCTGCTCACTTAGTCTTTCCCCATACGATAGCTGCTCCAGCTATCTTTGTAGATGCTTCAGCATCTTTGTGACTCTACGCTGTACCCTCTCCAGCAGCTCCATGTCCTTCTTGTCTTGGAGAGCCCAGAGCTACCCCCACTGCTCCAGGTGCCTCCCCAGAGCTGGGCAGAGGGGCAGGATCGTGCTTAGTTTGTATTAATATGATTTCTGAAATGTGTTTTACTTTGCTACCAAGGTACATTGTTGACCGGGGCCTGATATTAACTATAGCTTTTATGTGGCAATAGCTGATACTGAAACAAAGCATGTACACATTTAAGAGCTGGATCCCGCAAACAGTTACATCTCTGTGTATATTTAATGCAGTTCAGCTGCACAGAGGCCCATTGATTTTAATGAGTCTCTTTGTGAGAGAAGGTGAACTCTTGGGGTAACTGCTAACTAGACCTGGCATTAAGGCTGTATAAGAAGGTTTAATGAACTCTCCTAGGCTGCAAACATGGAAACTGGGACTGTTCTCTTCCCTATCGTGTTTGCAAAGGCACAGGGCTTCATAAACTTCTAGTGATGGATTTTCATCCTTTAATGATTCCTCATCTCTCGGACATTTATTTGTAAGAGTGGTGAATTCCTCAAGTCTCTTCTGGTAGCGCTTATTACATTTTTGATCAAAGTAACTAACTGAGGTGAGCCCTTTCTTTCCTCCTAATCATTGCTTCATTTACCTTCCTGTGCTGCTGATCCTAAATTAATCTGCCACTCCATGCTCCTGCTTGACCAGTTCTGGTTTATTCCATGTTTATTCACTTTTCCTCTCTCAGTTTCCCCCCACACTGGCATGCCTGTCTTCTAACTGAACTCTTTCTTATTCACATCTTGGCTTTAGCAAAGTTGTAAGTAGTAAACAGGTAAAGGATGTCTACCCTGGGAGTTCGGTAGAGTTTAGTAATCTTGATATATTTACCCTTGATGTTTCATTTAAAATGGAGTTGAGGTAATCCTTTACCTTCCCTGTGATGCTCAGACACAGGGTCTGTGAGCTGACTGAGGAATATCTGCAACAGCTTTTTATTTTCAAACAATATAAATCCTGCACAAGTATCCCCTCTGCCTTCAAAAGAGGATAGTTAATTACATGGGGATGACAGAAGCCACTAAAGAGAAAGTGTATTAATGTTCCTCTGATGGTGATTTCAAATTTTAGAAGCAGCCTTTCTCATCAGTCATTCAAATGAATAAAAGATGCTGAATACTTTGGGGATGCTGAGTTATCTGCATAGCTCCCATGAGATGAGGAGATTACTTTCCCCCTTTTTGTCTCCTGCAGGATTGACCTTTTGTACTAGTATGTTCCTGTACTGCTGTATAAGGGACAGAGCACCCATGTGCTATTTTCTAGTTGGATGTAATTAGGTTAACATGCTGACAGGAAGAGCTGCAGTTCACCAGCCCGATATGACATCTAGCAATATTTAAAACACTTGATGCAGAAAAAGGACATTAGATTTCTGGCTGATATCGATGGTTTATTAGAATATACCATCTGCTCTTAAATACACAAGCTCATCGGAGCAGAAAGTGATGGCATGTAAGGCATTTTAACTACTAATTTGCCTCAGCTCCAGTTCCATTTGGCTTTTGTATTATTTCAAAAACGGGTTGTTAAAATTGCTGAAATCTAAATCTCAGCTACAAAGTTTTGGGACCTGTTAGCCTGAGCTCCTTCAGCACTCCTGAATGTCGGCAAGAGTCAGAAACCAAAACTTGACACAGCTGTAAAAACACAGAGAGAGCCTGTGGCCTCAGCAAATTCTACCAGTGCAGGCATATTTCAGATATAAATTTTACTCTGCTGTCCCTAGTACTAATGAAGTCAGTTTCTTTTGGTGGGTTTGCAGCCAGGTGTGTCCAGTTCTGTGGCTAACCAGTGCTCTTTACTTAATTTTTCCACTAGTGACATTTCTATCAAACGTCAAAAACAAACAGAAAAATTGGCTTGATGCAATGGCTCAAAGTGTTAATAGTAACATTAGGCTGGGTAAAAGACTTCCTTTCGATGCTGCTTTGCCAGAGATCTCCACCTTGTGGCTTACAGTGAATAGATTTATACTATCCAGACTGGCAGCTGCTTAATCAGTTTGTAAGGAGAATTCAGTCAGTACTAGGATTTGCTGCTATTTGTCTTCCTACCAGAGTTCTCCTGAATATTAACCGGACTGATCCAAATATTGTGTTTTAGCAGTGGTATGTATATAAAAGCAGGCTTTGTAAGGTTGAGCATTTTATTTTTAATATACCGTGAGATGAAGCTGCAGATTTGTCCTGAAGGACTGCACTGCAGCTGTGCTTTCAGCTGATCTCTCACAACAGGGATGGGATACAAAAACTGCTAGCTCTTGACACAAATGGGACACTATTTTAAAAAGATGCATCCAGCTTTTTTTTCCAATATCTGTAACTTCTTCCAGGCTCATTCGAACAGCGATGTCATGTGTGTTGTAGTGCCGTTGCACTTTGGAAATGAATAAGGCTTGTTTTCAGTGCAGAATATTTCATTTTAGAGCCATCCATGCTCTAAAAAGTGCGAAAGAGATGATAAGAGCAAGCAGGGCCATCAAGCCCAACATGCCAAACCTGTTTTAATTTATCTTAATCCCACTTTCCTGTTTTCCCACCAGACCTCTCAGACCCTTCCCCCCCTCCTCTTTTTTTTTCCAGGAACACATCTAGATGTCTTTTGAATTCATTTACTGGCTCTGCTGTGCATAGCACAATACAGTCTTTGTTATACTTTTAGCCAGAGCTGTTTATATACAGTGACCCATAATTTGCTCTCAGTTACATTGGTGAACATCTGAAGTAACACCATCAGAATCAATAAAGTGGTTCACGTCAGCGTAACTGAGAGCAGAATTTAGCTCCGTAAAATGGAACACAACTTTCTGTTTTGATACTTTCATAGTTATAAAACTCCAGATAATTAAAAATATTGCCTTACACTACCCATGTTCTGTTTTCCAAAATTTCATCTCGGAGTTGCAATTTATGCTGACGTGTTATTGCACTCGCCTAATACGATACACTTCAATTGCAGTTGTTCTTCATATGGAAAGCAAAAAGGTTGAAACTTTTTAACAACATACTCAAATCACAGTCAGAATTAGGCAAGTGAGGTTCTAGAACAGGTTTCTAAGATCAGAGGACAGGGCATAAAGTTGATAAAATTTTAAGATGAAATTCAATCTTTCTATGAATTGAAATGTAGTAGGTTACCTGTAGTGGGAAGCTGCTGAACTTGCCTGTCTTTTACATGTCACGGAAGTCATGGAGTGAATTTGGGGTACGTGGAACAAAACCACAGAAGAACAGAGGAAAATGGAACAGAGTTAGGGCAGAAGGAAAATGTTTGTAGTGTTCTGACAAAGGAGCAGATGCAGGTGTGTATGAGGTGGGGTAAGAACTGAAAATTGCTACTGTCATTGAGACCTCGTCAGGAAAACAAAAAGTGCAAGTGTAGGATCAAGTTTAGACAAACAGAACCTGAAAACTCACTTTAAAAGTTAAACTTTACTTTTTTTTCCCAGAAGGCTTTGTCCATGGCACAGGATTGCACTTCCTTTGTCATCTAGATTTGCAATGCTTTGCCTAAACTTAACTTCTGAGTGTCACCACAAAATGGTTTCACAATAGCATGCTCACCATTTCATTCTGATTATATGAAGCCTGACCTGCATGTTATAGGCCCTGCTGTGCAAGCAAAGGAAAAATATCAACTTTGGATATTTTCTCAAAGAACTCTGAAACTCATGTCTAGTTTCTGGTAGTTTGTTTTATAAATGGGTAAGATTATCAGGTCCACCTATAGGGTAGATGTTTAATTTGGTTATGAGAACCTAAAAACGTTAATATACAAGAAAATGCACGTGTATGGAATTTTACCCTGAAAATACCTAGACCGCGATGAAACCTGGACAGATAATAGACTGTGATATATGTTTAGCTTTACTGGGTTGCAGAGTTTTGAAATGGCCTTTTTTGATGCATGCCAGTGATACCTGGTGTTGAAATCAAGGTATAATATATGTTTGAGTTCTTTCACTAGCCTTCCTCTTTTTTCCATTCAGTCTGACATCAAAAATCAGTTTACATATCCAAGATGTGTTGAAGTCTGTTACTGTAAAGTAATCTTCTTTGCTCTGCTTTGTGCCTTCCTCCAGCATGTGCGAGAAGTACCCTGTAAGGTGCCTTACAGCATCTTATAGAAACCTTTCTCTTTGTCCCCCTCATTCCAAACCAATGTGGGGATTTCTCATGTCAAAGTTGATTTTAGCATACAGTGATTGTAGGGTTTAAGTGCTGCTATGGGGTCCTCCTAATCCCCAGGATGCAGTTTAGTTGCTAAAATTCCAGTCTTGAACATGGAAATAACTACACAATGCAATTGTATTATTTGCACGTTAACGGTTCAGGTGATGACAACAAGAGTAGGGAAAACAAGTCTAATGGGAGCTGCCGTAAAGAGCAGCCTCAGCAGCCTGTTCCCTGGCCTCCTGTCAGTGCCTTGTGTATCACTTACAATGCAGTTCATCATTTGCCTGCACTCGGTGCAGGGTTAAGTAATGTGCTGTTACGCTAGATATTTTGGATATTTTTACATTATCAGTTTCCTGGTCCTTTGAAGTTCTCCCCTAAATTCCTTCTTAGACATCTGCGGATCTGCTTAGCTTAAGTCTTTGAGAATGTGAGAGCAAGGGGTCTTATCTTGCAGGTATAATCTTTTTTTTTTTCTTTTTTTTTTTTAATATAATCTCTAAACTGCAGCAGTGAAAATAAGCTTTCCTTTTTCTTTATGCTTTCCTGTCTCTAGCTTAGATGTCGCTTATGTCTTCCCAAAACTGCTGCTGGGATCATCTGCGTGGCTTGTCACTCACTTTGGCATTTCATCTCCCGACAGTCTCCACTAGTTCTTGTGACTCCATGGCTGTGTGCGTGGGGACAGAGCAGGGGGATATTTGCAATTTGCCGGCATTGACAGTCTGGATCAGCTTTTCCTGCAAGCAGCTCCATGCCATTTTAATTGCAGAGCACCTTCAAAGTTTGGTCTTAATTTCTACTGCAGACGCAATGTCTTCATGTTTATAATTCCTTTCCTACAGCGCCTTGTGGCCTGGCTAGATGAGTAGGTTGCGGACTTTTGTATTTTCCTCTTTGACTCAGTTTTGTTACCTCTTTTTTGCCTTCTCTATCCCACTTCACCTGTTTATTAGGAAACTACCAGCTTTATGAAGCCCTTACCTTTGACTGCTTTTGCTAACAACACCTGCAATAAAGTAAATGATAATTATCAGGAAGTGAAAATACAATGCATTCAATAATTCCAGTGCTTTCATGCTTTTCTTTCTCTTTTTTTTCCATTTTTACCCCTTTAGTATGAGCAACAACACATAATACTTCCGTACCCACCTAGAAAAACTTTGTTTTTCTGTTTACTTTCTTGTGTCGGGAAGCTCAGCAGAACTTGTCTTTCTATTCTCTTACACGTTACACGTTATCTTTCTATTCTCTTTTTACCTTTCTATTCACTTCTTGACTGAATTAACAGCATGTTTGGTCATAGAGAAAGCAATCTCTATTTAAGGCTAGTGGCTGTATTGCCAATTCTATTATTAAGTAATTTTCTGTTCAGTCATTTGGCCTTCTTGTGGCCATGAGAATGACTACACATCAAGAAGAAGATTCAGCTAAAGATACAGCTGATGTCAATAGGAAATTGGGTCAGTACAATCTTGGTTGATGTAGAATGAGGAATACACTCATCTAGGTTCAATTTTGGATGCCTGGAGATGGGTTTCGTAACTCCGAATGTCTGTGCTAAGCAGACAGCTGCAGGCCTGGAAATGACCAGTAGTTTTAGGGGTATCTTCTGAATTAGCAATTAATTTGCCAAGATAGCACTAAAAGTGCCTCCTTGTTCCCCTGTGTTTGTAGCTGCTGTATGAAAATTCAGTTTCCTAAAAACAAAGGCGATGACCTTGTAGTTGATGCAGGTGTTTGTCTTGGTCCCTGGCCAAAAGGCTGGAACCAGGATGCTTGAAAACGAAGTGTCCAGTTCAGGGCATCCTAAATTTGCCCTGTTTGTTGTAATTTCCTCCTTTATTTTTCACTTGCAGGGGAGAAGGTAGCTCATCTGTAGGTTAATTTTTTGTTTTTTGGGGAAACGGTGTAAAAGGAAACTTTTGCCTTCTTAAAGTCCTTGCCCACTCATTTTAGATCTTCTGGAAGTTTGTTTATTCTCAGCAGCATCAAATCTGAATGAAATACAGAAGTATGATGGAAAACTCACAGTATCTTATGGTGCAGCTTTTTCATGGTTTGCTTTCCTCCTTCGCCTTTTACTTGAGGGCAGGAATAGGGTAGAGAAATAATTTTTGATCACTTCTGAAAGGTTACAGTAATAAAGAAACTCTTGTTAACATCAGAGTATATGGCAGGCAGGAGTTTTCACAGTCTGGCATTGTTTATTTTACCAGCAATTTGGAACCTTCTGCACTCTTAAAATATTGGCAAGAAAATATTTAACTGTTAACTGTTCTGTGGTGTGCGTGTGTTTGAAGCCCTGGGGAGGAGGAGTGCTTGGGGAAATCATTTTTTTCTCAGCTTATGATTGAAACCAGAAGGTGCAGAATATTGGTAGAAGGTGAAAGCAACGTGACTTCAAATTACAATTTTAGACCTAATGTAGAACTGTTGGGAGGACGTTAAGGAGGTCAAATATGAACAAGACTGTGGTAGAAAAGAGTGGGAAGTCTGGTGGCACAAGCAGAAATAAGGCAGGCTATAGACGGAGCAGAAATGAATTTCAAAGTTAGATGGTGGGAGTGAATATTTGCATTTGTCCCTGCCTCTGTCCATGCCTAAAAGGTTACAACAGGACTGAAGATCAGCGCTGTGGAGTAAGCTAATTAACTATTCAGTAATGGTATGGAGTCCAGCAGTTTTCACCTCATTAGAAATGAAATAAAAATAACTATTTTTAATGGAGAAGGCTTCTGTCTTTCTGTCTGTCTTTCTGTCTTGCAGATGCAGTGGTCCCAAATTCTGGTGGTTCCCATGTGGTTCCAAATTCTGGTCCCATCTTCACCTCCAGGTGAAGATGAAGAGATGAATGGCTGGTCTGAGCAGGATCATTCTTGCTAGTATTTCTGTATAAGGCGTAACCCCTTCCAATAGGATTACTAAAAGCTAAAGACAGCATTTTCTCTCACAGTAGTTTATTTCAGTAGAAATTCTTACCAAGTCAGCACAGGCACTTGATGGGTATCCAGGATCATCTCCTGAGCTGTGGTGGCCTCATCGCAAGGCACTGCAGGAAGAGGTACACAGAAGAGGCGCCAATTAAGATCTGCATCGTTCAGCAGAAAGGGAGTAAAACTGAACATATTTAGCAGTCATTATTCTCGCGTTGGCGGAAGTTTCAGTCTGTTATTTCTAACGCTAACCAATGTTTTGGGGCAAAGAAACAGAAAACGGAACAAATGAGAATCATGTTCACTAGGGAGTAATATGACAGTTGTATGGGGATAACGCATCTGCCCCATCCTGACTTGACGTTGTCTTCTGTAGTCCTTTCTAAACAAAATTAGTGCTTAGTGTGTCCTCATATCTCTAATCACCTTTTTGCTTCTTGGGTTTCTAGTTTCTATATTTGTTCTAAGATGGAAAGATAGGCGAGTGCAGCATTTATATGTGGACATAGTATGGATTTATGACAGAAGAGAGTTCCTCTGTTTTTTTCTGTTCCTTTCATAGATTTCCTCGTGTTTATTTCCCCTTTTCTCTGCTTTTGAATGTTGAATGGCATTTTCAGAGGTTTGTCCACAAAAATCTTAAGATCCATTTCCTGAATTGTAGCTGCTAAACAAAGGCATGTTGTTATATAAATGCTGATTGATTTTTCCTAAAGCATATTACTACTAGATTACTAAAGTATCTTACTTTATCAACACTGAATATTATCAGTCATAATCACCTGAGACTGTTAATTCTATGCTTTATTATAGGTAATATGCTAGAAATGGAAGTCAAATTTAGCAATCTGTACTTCCCTGGATCTTCTGAAATACTCTTCAAAAATTTGTGCTACATTTCTTGGCTCTGCAAACATATTCAAAGTTATCTAATATGTTCCATTTAGTTTAATACTTTTTGATCCCAAGAATTTTGTTGCTTTTGATTTTTCTTATCTTATATTCATTTCCACAGGCAGATCGTACCACATGGAATTTGGTTCTTTTCACCTCTTTTCAACTTGCATAACTTCCTTACAGTATTTTAGAAGAAATTATTGCTTCCACTGTGTTTGGGTGTATTATAATGATTGCTTTTAGGCTTTTAGCAAATATTCTCTCAAAAGAGACTTTACAGGAAAAACACACCACAACTTCTTACCCTTACAGAGACCCAGTACAAGTAGAGAGAGAGATAGAGCAATTTTACTTCTCTTCTATGCCCTTTTTCAGCACATGCTGAAAAGAACTAAGAATGAGGTCCCATCCATTTCACGTGGTCAGGATTGTCCTTGGATCTTGAAATGTAACCATGGGAGAGTTTCCAAATTAATAGACTGCAAAATTAACATATCTCATCTTAGTGATGTCTAGGAGTGACCTTCTGGGGCTTTTTTTTCTGGACCATGTAATGCTGTTTAACCTGTGTTTTGATGTCGGTTTGAACTACATGTGGTATAAGGAGTATTACTGATGATCGTGCAGTTGTTCTAAGGGTGACAGCATGTACACAGCTCTTTTTTCCTTAACATATTTTTATGTATTAAGAATTTTGTCTGAACCTGGTTCTGATGTAAACCAAAGTATATTTAGCTTTTGTCTAGGTTAATATCATGTCATAAGGTTTTGCTTGAACACTGAAGATGGTTTTAAGGAACATGCTCTGAAGTTAAGCATCAGCTGAGGACCTCCGCAGAATGACTTATTCACTATAGAGTGACTAATTTTTGATTAGAACATTAGAGAATTTATCAAAAAAAAAGTTAATATAGTTTTAAAAGTGTATGGGGAATGGCAGCTGTAGCTGATTATAAACTAGTTAGCATGACCTTGTTTGCAGGCAGAGTAGCAAAATGGTTAATGTAAGAAAAAAAAAGATTGGAAACGTAATTTCAGCAGAATTTTTGTCAGTTATACAGCTTTGTGACATTGCCCCGAGGAACTGGGCTTTTTGGACCATTTCTGCAGGGTTTCTTTTTAATTCTTTATATTAATTTAATCTTTTTGATCTTTAGCTACACAGCTCAGTCATTTTCAAAATTACTGTCCTACAAGTAATAGCCATGTTATTGAAGGAAATAAAAGGGCTGTATGCAGTCTTTCCCACTTAATGTCATGTGCATTTATTAAAAGGGCAGCAAACACTTAAAAAGCCTTTATATAACTATATATAGTTATATTATTTATAGTTATAATATAAACCATATATTATAAGCCATTCTTTCCAAACGCAAATTTGGAGAGGGTGCAGCAAAAAGCCCAAATGTTTGAGGACTGACAAAAATGTTTTATGGTGAAAGATTTGCCCTGTATCTCCTACAGGAACTTCTGCCGACATTAAATGCTCCATTAGTCAAAAGTGTAAATAGGAGTGACTCATGTTTATGGCTGTGTGGCTAACACAAGTCCCCAGAGCAGACCTAGTCATAACAACAGAAGTGTACTCATACCTGCGTAACTGGTTTTGCGCAAGAGATGAACTAATTTTACTGTATCAGAATAAAACGCTACTTTGCTGTAACAGCTTTGGCCACTCTAGAAGTGCTCTGATGATGTAGTATATCAGTGCACCCAGTGTAAACATTATCTTAAAGAACCTAATCTTACCGTGAAAAGATTACTGTTGTGACACACTTACTAAACACAGATATAGGAGCAAATAAAGTGTACAGAAGAAGCCTTTTATTCCAGCAGGAATAGTATAATGAAAATGAAAGGGTGGAAAACGAAGCCAGAAAACTCAAATATGAAATGAGATACACATGTTCAACTGTGAGGGTGATATGCTTTAGCCAAGCACAACTTATTGAGCTTAGTACAGAGGGAACTCGGGGGAAGGTAATGGTCTGTGGTATGCCCAGGGTCAGGTTCTATGATCTAACCATTTCTTCTGGCTGGAGTCTCTTCATAAAAAATATAGTTCAACCATAACTTATGGCCTAAAGAAAGGAATTGCTGCATGAAGTTCAGTGATTAGTGCTTGTACAAGGTGAGGTTAGAAGTGTCCCTTCTGGCCTTAGAGGTAAAGTAGCTTAAGAGTGCAATACATGCTGGCGAAAGGCAAAACAAGAAGAAACTCCTGTTAAAATGCTTTGAAATAGTGTTGCCTGTGCTTGCTGGGGCTATGTCTCTGCTAGCACGGAGAGTGGCCCAACAAGGACATGTTTGTTGAGTGAAACAGTGGAGAATCCAATGTCCCATCCATACAGGGACAGCTTTTACTCTGGGCTAGTTCACTCTGATCCTGTGCACCAAGTGCCTCTTGCTCATCAGAGCATGTGCTCAAGTTCAGGCACTCTGAGACCTCTCTGAAGTGGAAACTGGAGCAATGGGATGGATGATGGAGATTCACTATGAACACATACTCTTGATCCCACCAAAAGATGAATATCAACTTGCCATGTAATAGTATTTGTTAAAACATTTGCTAATATCTAAGGCAATTAAATTTGTCCAGCATATACAAAAAAGCAGTGTGTTCGTGTATTCCTAGAACTTTTATTAGATTGCAGAGCCTTAACTGAGTCTGGAGTTGGTAGTTTGATAGAGCAACAGGCCCCATAGCTGTCTGCTCAGCAATGCGTATGGACCTGAAGCTGAGGTTTCTCATTATAATGTAACAAGAATGTAGAGAGTGTAGTCTTAAACAGAATGTGGGATCCTGAAGTCCTTCTGTGAAACTTGGTGACATGTAAAAGGAAGATGTGCTGGCTGTACATCTCCTTTTCTTAAAGAGTGTGGGAGATGTACAAATAAACGCATTCCTAGTTATGCACTAGGGTTTTTTCCACTATATCAGTGGTACATAAATAATTCTGGTGACAACTCTGCACTGGGTTGTTTCCAAAGAAGGCAAAATGGCTAAATCCTTAGAAAACTCCAGATGTTATTGGTTTTCCTTGTATTAGCAATACAAGGAAACGTTTGGAGTTGTTCTTTATAATGAACAACCAGATGATGAAGCTTGCCAGTGCTTAGAACATTTGTCAGGCTTGAAAAGAGGAAGTATTCCTAGCAATGACAGTGAGATTCGGATTTACTCATTCTATTAAAAAAAAAATTACTATAATAATTACACCAGCGCTGATTGTATTCTTCAGAAACAACAGTACTTCATTAAAAGTAATTTTACTGCCTAAGATACTGCTCCATCCCCAAAGCCACATTTTATATTTTAAACTGTTTGTCTTTAAGATGTACTTATTGCCATGTTTGTTTAACTTGGTTATCTCCTTCATCAATCTATTTCTTATTAACTTAAAGCTGCTGCTCTTTGTTTTTAGAATAGAAAACTGCTTCCCTGGGGATTTTTAGTCCAGGACTTGTCTCTGTAATGGGACTATTTGTTTTCTTTGCCCCTTGCAGTTGCCTGCTGTAACATTTGTAGTATGTGTTAAGTAATCCTTGAGGTAACATTTTTATTATGTCATAAAAAGTGCGTGGCAAATATATAATAACTCATGGAATTTGTTTGTTTAAAAATGGAAGGATAATTTATTGAGTGTGTTACATGAGACCTGCTCCCCTTATTAGAGCTGTAGAAGTGCAGCTTATTTAGAAGTATGTTCTATTGAGAAAAACCACGATCTCTGACACGCACAGAAAGTTTGAGCATGGTTGGGTAGAAATGACATCATAGTTTATGTACTCAATAAAAATTTAATTAAGTCATTACAGAAGTTGCAGTCATCATTTAACCCTCTGATTTCTTATGTTTAGTTCTTTATTTAAAAAATATTTAGTTATAGCCAGTTGCTGAATCTTGATGACCTATAAAATATTTGCATGAATTTTAATAGCTTATATTAATGGAAAAATATGAGTAACTGACATAAAGAAATTTTCCTTCTGTTTTCAGTATGAAAATCAACTGATGAAAAAGATAGCAGTTTAATGGAATAGGGTTTGAACTGGAGATTTGATAGTATGGCAAAATAATTCACATTTTAATAGGAAACTGTTGCATAAAGACCAAGAATGCTAAGAAAATATTTAGAACGTATGAGTCACCCTGTCATAAATATTAAGGTTTATATGTTAGATTTCACAGCTTTTCTCTAACCTTATGATAAACTATATGTCAAAAATGGTAATGCTCATTCCATATTAGACTTGATTTCCTATCCTGCATTCCTGTTTGAGTTTTTTTCTTCTTTTTTTAATCTTGTCCCCGCATGCAGTCTCATAGGTAAGTGTCCTGCTACATGCAGGATTGCGGATAGTTATCTGTGTTGGTTATCACGTTGCAGGCAAGGTCTGTGCATAACAAATACTTGATCTCTTAGGCCTGTCATGTGTTGATACGAAGAGGGATCTTTACTAAAGGAAGGAGAGCCCTGCCCTCAGGAGAAAAACTCCTTATTAGATTGTTCTGATGACAGAAATCAAAAGCACGGGCAAAACGAGAAGCCAGTTTGCATGGAGGAGGTGAGATGCACATGAATTACTTCAGCCATCGCTCTGGACCTAGAGAACTCTTTCTGTTCTACCTAAACTCACGCAGGGTGCAATTCTGAAAGCCAGTGAGTAGCTCAGGCCAAAGCAGCAAATATTTAAGCAAATGTTAAATTTAGTTAAAAGTCAGTGTGTAACATAGACCAAGTCATACAGCATAGGGGGATGTAGCTTGAGAATTCGCAGCTCTGAAAGAAACTTAGTCATAGTGACCATCTACTAAGTCTGAGCTGCCAGAGAGATGCTATGAAACAGATTTCATGTGATTTCTGAATGAGCAAGTCAATATTGGCAAGTAATTAGGAAGCAGGAGTAGAGATGGGGCCTCTATCTTTAGCACTGAGGTACTTTTACTGTAATAGCATGTCTAGCTCTGGAGTCTGTGTGTTAGAAATAAATGTTCAAAACCTTCTGAATTCCTAAAAGATATATATGAATGAATCAAGGTCTGGAAAATCTGCAGAATGGATGAAACACTTGCAGAGCAGTTTTCATTATTTTAGCCTATGCTGCCACTTTAAGGACAGCCTTCCTGCACTTTTTTCTCTGCCTGGGTAGTTGTTGTCAGCAGTGTTGGCCGAGGATTTTTTTCTGCCATTTGTATAATCATTTACTCTGATTTTTATTTGTATGTAGAACTAATGGAGCAGTACTGTACATTCTTCTAAAGACACTAAGTGAACCTCATAATTTACACCCAAATATATGGACCACAGTATTTATTTTTCTTTATCTACTCAGAGTGGAACTGGTAATTGTTTTTTATCATCTCCACCAGCTTAGAACCCATTCTGATTTTTTTTCCTTTTTATTTTTCAGATTACTTCTGCCGCTCTAAAAGAAGACTTGAGAAGTATGGTAGAAAACTTTTATGCAGCTCTGTTTGGTTATGATGAGGTAAGAAGGGTATTTTGACAGAACGAGCAGGAACAAATAGGCCATCTAATTCACCGAACTGAAAATGTTGCAGATGAGTTAGATATTTGCCACACACATCACTGGGCAGCTGTGCTCAAGTATCAATGGGATTTTCAAGTAGAAAATACATCAGTTCTTATAGTAGTTAACTTTCTGCTCCAGTGGGTTTTGCTACTGATGTTCTTTTTATTGACATGGTAATATTATGTTTTTACATGGCTATTTGCATTATTAATAACTTGTAAAGGTAAACTTCATAGAGTATTGGACAAGGTTAGGTATGCAGGTTTTTCCTTTAATCTATTTTTAAGTATAGCCAGGATGTGTCTACCTGTCTTCTTCATGTCTGCCTCTTCTTGTTGACAATCTTTTTAGAAGCAAAATGTCTAGTTTAATTAAAGACAAATGTTGACCTTTCATATTTTTACTGAATATTTTAAAGTTCTCTCTTGCCTTTGGCAAATGTGACAGCAGAAGACAGGAGTTATGAGAGCCTGGTGATAGCACCAGTTGATCTAGAAAGACAAAGCTGAAGAGAATTTAGACAAAAAGTTCTCAAGGATGTGACTGCTGTTAAAATTAGCTTTAATTGGAAAAAAATCGACATTGTCCTTGATGATAAAAAAAAAACTTTCATTCATTTAGAAGGAGGCAAATAGTCAAGTCCAGATTGTTTTTCCAGAACATCTTATTATGTATCTTTTAATTTTTAATATTTCAAGAATTCTGGGCTTCACACAGTTCTGTAAAGTGGCTCTCCTATAGATTTAACCACTAGAGAAACTTGATGGTCGTCTACTCTCCTAGGATAACCCACCTATTTTTTTTTGCCAGTGGGATATTTTTTACAGAAGGATGGAGCAATTAGTCTCCTTCAAGTCAAAGGTTATTCTTTCTGGGAAAGAATGACCCTGATGCCTTTTCATAGGTACAGACCACAGCAACTGTAGGCATTGAGATGTTTAGTGCCAAGTAGATAGAATAATAGAATGGATTTGTCTTGTGTTCACTTTCTCTTCATGTGCAGTTTTTAATCCGCTCTCTTTTCTTACTTAGGGAATCCTGTCTGATGATCATGTTCTGGCAGCGGCCCTTTGGCGAAACCTTTTTAACAGGAACTGTGAGGACCCCAGGCATCTAGAGTTACTCGTAGAGTATGTGCGCAAACAGGTATTTTACAGCTCATAGCCCAGCATTTCTTCATCCTCTTGTTAGGATATTGAATATTTACTTTTTTTTTTTTTAGTGCCTGCATATTATGTAGTTCCATTCTCCTTTTAAGTATAGGTAGATTTTATATTCATTTGATATCTTTAAGGAGAAAAGCAGTATACTTGATGTTGCAGAGACATCTTTCAAAATGCTCTACCATATGGGGCTTCCTGTAATTTAGCGTCTGCCGGGGCCATTTAATTTACTTTTGGCAACCTCTACTAGAGCCTAAATTCAGAGTGTTGTAAAGGAGCGATTAAGTTGCATTAAGCCCCTGGAATCTCTTAAGAGGGAATGTTGATCTGTACCTCTTCATAGTGATATGTCACAGAGGTTGAAAGTCTCCTGGTGAGCTTAGTGGATAATAAGTAAAAGGTTTTGTTTCTCAGTTCATACCTGAAGGAAGAAAAGAGTAAACAGTGTAGAGGGGACCCTCTACCATTGGGAGACATCTGAACCGTGTTTCTATGAAAAACCTGGGTAGGAGATGCTGCATGTAGCCCAGGGGAAATTCCAAAGACAGAAGAAGGGGTGAGAGAGAAGTTCTGGAGGAAAAATGTAGGCTGGTTGGGCAGGAAATTGAAGATCATGACCTCCACAGTAGAATTAACTGTAATGTTTCCAACACAGTATTCAAGACCTGATAGATATCTGAGCAGACAGTATTGACTAACAAAAAGGTATGGGAAGTGAAAGGCTCAAATTTGTCAGGGACTGAGAGCCATTCTGGAATGCTAGAGTCCTCCTCAGGAGGCACAGACTTAATGCAGCAGGTTACTGAATCTTAATATCGAGGAGGCTGTAGTAGAGTTTGAAGATAGGTGAGAAACAAATGGAGACAGCATGAAATTTGGGACAATTTGTCCAACAAGTGGGGAAGTCATAGGAATTCTGTAAGCTGAAGCAAAAGATAGGACAGAAGCTAATGGCAGTCAAATAGAAAACTGCAATCACACTAATAAATATGGCATATTCACAGAATCACAGAATGGTTGAGGTTGGAAGGGACCTCTAGAAGTCATCTAGTCCAACCCCCCTGCTCCAGCAGAGACCCCCAGAGCAGGGGCACAGGGTGGCATCCAGGCGGGTTTGAAGATCTCCGGAGAAGGAGCCTCCACAGCCTCTTTGGGCAGCCTGTGCCAGAGCTCTAGCACCCTCACAGCAAAGAAATTCTTTATATAGAGATGGAATTTCCTGGGTTTCAACTTGTACCCCTCCCCCCTTGTCCTGTCACTGGCCACCACCGAGAAGAGTTTGGCCCCATCCTCCCTACATTCTCCCCTCAGGTTATTTGTACATGAAGATTGCCTCTCAGGCAATTCCCCAGGCTGAACAGGCCCAGCTCACTAAGTCTTTTCCCATAAGATAGATGTTCAAGTCCCTTAATCATCTTTGTCACTCTCTGCTGGCCACTCTCTAGAAGCTCCACGTCCCTCTTGTACTGGGGAGCCCAGAACTGCCTCCAATGCTCTAGGTGTGGCCTCACCAGGGCTGAGGAGAGGGGCAGGATCCGCTCCCTCGACCTGCTGGCGATGCTCCTGATGCAGGCCAGGAAGTGTCTTCATGGCTTTTCTGAAGGCCAGCCCTGCCCAACAAATCTGTGATGTTAACTTGAAAGAGCCACTGGTGCTGTGGACAAAGAATATCCGATTTACCCTGCCTTGGATTTCTAGAAAGTTCTGGGAACTGTCCACCAAAGACTCAAAAGAAACTAGGTAGCCATTGCAGGAGAGTAAATGTATTCCTGTGGACAAGTAGCTAATAGGAATATCAGCAATAGGGAGCCAATAAATTGTCAGGTTTCAACAGAGGAGGGGTAGTTACTAGGTTCAGTGGACTGAGAGTGGGAAGGACTCTGCTATTCAATATAGTTGTAATTGAAAAGTAGGGGAGTGAACTGTGAGGTGACAATTTGCTAATACTTGAACTATTTGCGGCAGTAACCACTGAATCATAGAATCATAGAATCCTTAAGGTTGGAAGGGACCTCTAGAGGTCATTTAGTCCAACCCCCCTGCACACGCAGGGTCACCTAGAACATGTGGCACTGGACGGCATCCAAGCGGATTTTGAAGATCTCCAGAGAAGGAGACTCCACAACCTCTCTTGGCAACCTATTCAGTGCTCTGTCACCCTCACTGTGAAGAAATTTTTCCTTAAGTTCTTGTGGTTGGTGCTTCAGTTTGTGGCCATTTCTTCTAGTTCTGTTGGTGGCCACCAGTGAAAAGAGGCCGGCCCCATCCTCCTCATTGCCTCCCTTGAGGTACTTAAACACACTGATTAGATCCCCTCTCAGCCTCCTCTTCTCCATGCTGAACAGGCCCAGCTCCCTCAGCCTCTCCTCATAGGGCAGATGTTCCAGGCCCCTGGTATCCTCGTAGCCCTGTGCTGGACTCTCTGCAGTAGATGCACATCCCTCTTGTACTGGGGAGCCCAGTACAACTGGACACAGTCCTATAGCATGGGGGTGGATTGCAGAAAGAATTCATACAGCAAATCGTTTGATAAAGGTAAGTGTAGCTAACGGCAAAGTGATGCGCTTGAAGACAAAAACAATCCCAGATTTTCATATCTTGTGATGAGCTCTAAACTATCCATTGCCACACAGCAATGAGCCCTTACGATTTTATTTGGGTTGTCAGAATGTCAGCTCAGTGCTAAGCAGTGTTAAAGTAAACATGCTCAGAGCTCTTGAGGCAAGGAATAGAGCATAAAACCCTATGTTGTCATGCCTCTTTTTTAAATCTATGGTACCCCTTGTCATCTTCAGTAACATGTACAGTTTGGGTCCCAGCCATCAAGATAGATATAAAATCAAACTGCAGAAGGTTCTGAAAAGAGCAGTAAGGTTGATATGAAACAGCTTCTGTGTTATCAATGACCAGAAGTACCTATTCTGAGAAAAAAAGAGCTGAGAAAAAATATGATGCACCTCTGTGAAATCTTGAAGGCATATGGAAAGCAAGGTGGGCTAGGACAACACAGTCTCCAGAGGTCCTTTCCAGGCTCAACTGCTTCATCATTCTGAGTGTGCAGAAAGCTTGGTAAGCCTCTTCTGATGCAAGAAGCAGGGGACGTATGTTGCCTCCGGTTGCTGGGAATGCTAAAATATGCATGGATTTCAAAAGCTACAGGCAAAGTTCAGGAAAGAGAAATCTGTCGAGGGCTATTAAATGCACAACCACCATTTCAGGCTCAGTATCCCTGAACTAACAAATCTGGGGAGGGAGAATAAACAAGGAAGATAGCCTTGTATATATGTGTTATACTTAACCCCTCCTCAGAAACAGATACTGTGCTTAGGTGGCACTCCAGTCCGGCCCTGTGTGACCCTATGTTCTTTCTTTGCTGAGAAAATCCTTTGCCAGATTATCTTCTGTGGCCAGGAAGCTGGGAGTCCCTGTAATAAGAAATCTTTTCTTGATGGTCCTGTGCTTCACCGTGGCTATTAGTGGGTGCCCAGAGAAGACCATAATGACAGGGCATGCGTGTGTGCCGTTTCCCTGCTGAGCAATCCCAGCCAGCCGTGTTCCCAGGCTGGCTGGGCCAGAGGTGGTATTTCTGTACTTAAATAGTCCCTTGATGGGTTAGTCTTTTTCACCCTTACAGACTTCCAGTGTTTGCAGTGTCCCATGGGAGCAAATTTCACAATGACAAATGTGTTAACCCCATGTTGTGTGAAAAGTTTGGAGGCTTTTTGCTTACTTTGCCTTTTGTCATTTCATTTAATGCCCCTTCTTGCGTGGTGTGGATGGGTAGTCATTTCCTGTCCGTTCCCCTGCCCCCAACAACCGGTGCGCTTTTCCAAATCTCTGACGTGCCCTGCTAGTCGCTCCCAGGTGAATCCGCTCCGAGGAGTGAGTGCTCCGTGCAGGGACCGGCTGTTTGTGGGGATCAACCCGGCTCGGCTCCTCTCCGGCCACGCGCACTCGTGGCTTGAGCAAGGGCTGATGCTGTGCGTGTCCCCAGCCCCTCGCTGGTGACTGCCTGGCACTCACCCCTCGCTGTCCCCGCAGGTGCAGCACCTGGACGCCCTCAGCGGTGAGGAGCTGCTGCTGACCGGCGAGGTGAATTGGCGGCCCCTGGTGGAGAGCGACGCCCGCAGCCTCCTCAAGCCCCTCTCCCCCATCTACAACGACGAAGGGCTCTGAGGGACGGCCAGAGCCTACTCTCGTCGTGCCCGCCCCCCCGTGTCGGCTCCTCGCATCACTGCAGGCAACACTCGCCTCCCATGGGACTGGTGTGGTGGGGGCGGGAAGCAACAACTGCCGCCGACTGGATATACTGAAATAGGTGCCCTTGCTGTGGAGACTCAGCAGCAGCTGGGACAGCTGTCCACCTCTGAACATTCACCTGTGATTCTGTTGATTCAAGAACCTCTGTCGCTGCAATGGCACCGAGCAGTCCTCACAGACAGGCACCAACCAGACCCTTTCCCGTGAGTCGAAACGTTTCCCACTCTCTCAAGACCTGTCTCCGCATTGCCTTGCCTGGAGATTGGCTGCGCCTGGCACAGTCCGGTCCTCCGCTCAAA
This sequence comes from Crypturellus tataupa, assembly GCA_034781795.1. Lineage (NCBI taxonomy): Eukaryota > Metazoa > Chordata > Aves > Tinamiformes > Tinamidae > Crypturellus > Crypturellus tataupa. The sequence continues at coordinate 896,291 of JAWLRI010000121.1, forward strand.
CACAGTTGTGAATGCAAGTCTGAGCTTTGCTTATTAGATGTTAATATATTCCTAAAGCCTGACCTTAAGATAGAACAACCCATTTTTTCTTTCAGAGTGTTTGAGGATTGCTTTAACAGATTCTGAGGGGTTTTCCATGAAAATCCTTTTTAGGAACTATCTGCGCTGTTGCACAAGGATATGAGAATGGCAAGAGCAAGGCACCGTTCCCAGTAATCCTCTGTGGCTCTAGCCATCCTAGCAAGAAATAGTCTGAAATATGGCTGGGCTGCCACTAAAAGCTACCTCAGGGTACTTGGTATTTCAGAGGTGATCTACCTTGCCGATATTTTCATATTCTTTTTTGAGTTGTGCTGTTGTTATTTCTTTAGGGAAGAAAAATCCCCATTACTGTTCACAGCTCTTAGTGAGACAGAACCTCAAAGCAGCAGCCCAGAGCTTTCTAAAAGGACCTGTCGACCCTTGTTAACATGCAGACAATTACCTCTACATGATAACTGTGAGAGCGATTGCTCCTCTGGTTAAATGGGCAGCGGCTGAGGGGTACTGCACAGGTGGATCATTCATTTGGGGTATTTCCAGGTCAGTGACAAAAACTGCATTTCTCTCATACTGAAAATCCTAATCTATAATAAATGTCAGTCTGGATAAAGCTGATGTGTGTGTGTTTTCTGTGTCATTAATACTACTGATAAGAACAAGCCCTATAATATTAGGACTTATTCCCAGTAAAACTGTTAAACAAAAATAGAGGCTAATTCCTCATTTGTGATACAGTGCTGTTATTTCTGATGAAAACAGGACTGTTCCGGGCTGGAGCTGCTCCTGCTTCTGGTGTTGCTTCCTTTGGGTTGTATGTTTTGGTGAATATTCGACATCTCTCTCTGTATGCAGAGCCATGGGATGCAGAATATAGGCTCCCAAGTGCTGATCTGCATTTTGTTAAATCTCCTAGGGAGTCTTCTTAGTACTTTTTTTTTTTTTTTAAAGGCTTTTTGTTTTTTCTCTTTTCCAGGGCGAACTTCCTCATTTTAACTTGTTATAAAATGAGTCATGTGTGTGAGGTGTCTCTCTTCTCTGTGAAAACATTAAAGACCAAACAACTTGCTTGCAGTTTATTTAAGATGCTTTTGTTGAAAGCTGAGCTAAGCAGAGAAACCTCTTATGTGTGAAGTATTATACAGTGTGTGTGAGATAATAACACCTTGTAATTCATTACAGGTGGGTTGTATTTACATAAAAGAAGACTGAGCTGTGTAGGAATTTGCTGATTAATTTATTTTTAATGGGAGTGAAGTATACCAAGAACCAAAATAAACTTTACTTTGTGTATCTTACTGCTCCTGGAATAGGTGGAAAAATTAATGGTAGATATTTTGGCTCAAAGCTACATATATTAATCCATATACAAAACAATCATTTAAACTTTAACCCTTTTCCTGCTATGTAATTTAAACCTGGATTCGCGTTATCCATGCCACGGGGACACAGGATTAGGAGTGCACCCCCTTTCAACCCAGAGGACTTAGAGCATGCAGGGCTGAGATCAGGTAGCACCTCTGGTATTGAACCTATGAATGCTGCAAACAAGGATTCATGTGACCACTGGTCTGAAATGGTGGTGTCTTCTGTACTGTGAATGTGGGACAAATATATGATTACAACCTTTCTTATGTGAGGGAGTGGGAGTCTCCCAAAATCATGGTGCCCAATTGTTGTCATGCACTTTGGCACTCTTACGAATATGAGAATAGAAAGACCTCTAATCAAGGTCTCATTTTGCAAACAACCATTGCTTGTTTCATAAAATGCCTTAAAATGCCCCACGGTTACAGAACAGAGCCAGCAGTCAAGGTGTGTTTTGGAGAGAAGTAGGTGGAGCATATTAAGAGAGAAGACAGAGACTGTCTATGAATTCAAAGGAGGCGGTTAGAAAGGAAGAACATGCTGGAGCCTGCACGGGCTTCCCGGTCACTGCTTATCTGGACAGAGACATCCTGTTCTCATTATCTTATGAGAGACATCTTTACAGCCAGGACTTGAGTTCTTGAGGAAAGCTTATATTCCCAATAGGAGATTTTGCATCTTACAAGCTTTATGGCAGCAGTGATTAGCAGGTAATGTGATTTCTATGTGCAGAACTGAAGTCTGAGTATTTTTAACCAGATATTTTACAACCGCCATGTTGTAAAACTCATCTTTTTCTCATTTTCAAGATCTTGGAGGGGGAATAATTGAAGACATTTCACTTTTGGATGCTTCTTTATGTTGCTGTTGTTGAGAGCAGACCCAGTGTATCAGCTGACGCCACTTAATGTATTTTGACTGAATATATGGATGTACATTTCTTTTCAAAATGGGCATGTTCCACACTATCATCCAACGTGACCTTCTGTCCCACATAACAAATTCAGACATTGCTGATTATTCCAAAGAAATTGCTCTACAAAATTAACCAAGCATCATGAAGCACCAGACTCTTGGAAGTACTTGGGTATTTCAGCTACTTCTTGGCTCTGTTGTTGCTGTGAGCAGGAAACACGGGCCAGCAGTCAATGTCTTTGCTGCTTTTGTTCCAGTAGGTGTGTGTTTTGCCCACAAGGTTACACTTGCAGGGTCTCTTCAACCTGAGACAACCTGGGCTTGGAGGAGTCATCTGGCGTAGCTCAGACATCCAAGGGCATTGGATATCTGCAGTTTCAACTGCAGTTCATGTCATCTGCTCTGTTCCTGTGTTTACATCCCCATTTGGTATTTACATCTAGCTGTTTTCTCCTGCCTTTAGACAGTGGAAGTGCTTAAAGCACATATATCTTTGCCTGTTTCCACATTTCCTGTCCAGTCGAGGTGCCTAAGCCCTGTTAGAGCAGTTACCACTTCTCGGACTTCTGAATCTTGTCTTCTCCTTAAACAAAGTAGGTTTTAGTCGTGTGCTTATCACACCAAACCCTCAAGGCAGAGTTGCATCTTCGGATATAGCAGTGGGATTTAGCTACTGACCTGTCCCATTTACCCTACCTTTCACTTGGCAAAAAGGATAAAGGGAAACTAGACATTGAGTAAGGGCAAATTTTTCCAAGGGAGCCTTAATGTAGTAGACATAGAATAGTAATGTGGTAAGGGAAGAACATAGTTGGGAGAGGATTGAGAGAGACTCTGAATGCATGGTCACTATGATTTATGCCACTGTATAACAGTAGTGGGAACCAGATGAAGATGGATCTTAACCAGGAGCCTCCTGACCCACCTCTGTATTTTTACACATTTTCCTACTTCCAAAACCTCACAGAGGAGACCTGTTTCCAGGGATTCAGATAGACATAGACCTGATACAGTCAACTTGAGGCATTCTGTGGGACCAGTTAAATCTTGACCATGTAACAAAGGTCATCTGTACTCTAGAGATGTGCTGAAGTACTGTTGCAAGCATTTTGAGAAGTATATTGCTCCTCTGTGCAAACATCCTGAACAATTCATCAGCTTCCTTGAGCCCCAAATCTGGACTGTATGTACTTTCTTCCAGCAAAATAAAAATATTTTTAATGTTTCTATTAGAATTGTGCTGTGAACGCAGTGGTCACCTGTTACGACTTACTTTGTGTTCTCAGGCTACAGTGCAGATGGATGCTGCTGGTCTTATCCTAGTAGATGTATTTTTTCTGCGTGATATTGGTGATGACTAGTTTTTTAGTAGATATTCCCATTATCTAAACCTCTGCCCTTGCATCTGTCTCTACATTTGGCCTGCAGTGTTTGATCTTTGTTGTCTTTTTGTGCTATGAACTCTAAACAAAACTCAAAAGTTTTTTTCCCTTTTTTCTTCACAGGAGACTGATAAACCTCTACCCTCTTCTTGCTTCTGAACAGAGCTTCAGTAGGCTTGACTGTGCCTTTGCTTCCTAAAAACCAGATTAAAACTTTCAGTAGCGTGGGTGGTGGTACTTCTACCACTCTGCAGCATGCACTGGGTAACACTGTCTCCATCTTTTGGAACTGGTGTGACTGCACAGCCTGGACCTCAGCTGATCTGAGAGCCAGAGACATGCCAACAGGTTGAGAAGGTTGGCAAGTGTGCAGGAAAAGACTCTGAGTTTGAACAAGTGTGAGTACTAGTCCCCAGTGCTTAGGCAGGTGTCCTATTCTTCTGAAGACTTCGCCTCTAATGCTTAGGAAGAGGATCTCACGAGCTGCTGCTGGTGGGCGCTCTGGCCTCCTGCACTGTGATGAGGTTGTTGATTATCACTTAATAGAATTGTGATCCTTCCTCGTCTACTCTAATGAGCTTTTCTCACCTGCCGTCTCTTCTTCAGCTGTCTGTGGCAGTCCTGTGCATCCTACATATGTTTTTCTGAAGTTGCTGAACATGTTGAGGGAGTACTTGTTTTGCTTACAGTCATTCAACCTGCTCAGCGGCTTGTTCTGCTCATCTGTGGAACAGAGTAGATGTCTGAGCTTCAACCTTCCACTGGGAATGCAGAGCAGGAACTCCCATGAGCACGATCCTAACCTTTCCTGCTGTGTTTCAGTGGCTGCTCCATATGTGATGTGCTGGCAGCACCCACTGAATTTAGAGGAAGTGGCAATAGATCTGTTTGAGGAACAGGGACCAGCCAAATGAGAGCATTTTCCTGTATGTGGGAATAGCAGTGTGAACTCCGTTCATGTAGAACACTGTAAAAGGTTGTTGAAGCAGGATCCTGTTGGTGCTAGTGCAGCTATCCCAAGAAGGCGAAGGCCCCTTCTTGCTTGTTTAGGTAACAAGGAGTCTTGTAAATGCAAAGCTTTCATTAACGGTTACATCACTCACTAAAGGAGTGAGCAGGGATCACGCTGATGCCTCATCCCACCTGCCAACCTTCTGGGCTAGTCCACATCCTGTAGAAACAGGGTATCCTGTGAGGATTTGCTCATTGTCCCACATCCTCCCTTTCATACCCTCTTCCTGTCTGTAGCGATGTCTACTGATACTACAATTTCCAGTTCCATTTCTGTGTATCTCCTTTGGAAGGGGGGGAATGCAGCAGTGGCTACAAGTGCTTTTTCACATGGAGCTCTGTTCACATGTAGGCCATCACTTGTTGGTACCTACAGCACAAGAGGCTGGAGAAGAGGCAGGCTGCGGTCCTTCTCATAAGCCTCCCACTTTTCCAAGGGCTATATTCACTTTTCTCCTTTTCTCTGAGCTCACAGAAGCCCTTAGAGACTCTGTAAGACCACTGAACAAACTGTGGGTGGCGAGCGAGAAATATTGATGGGACTTACATGACAAATTCCTGTGTTGTCCAAAACCTGCTTTTCTTTACTTAAGGGCTGATATCAAATTAGTAAGCATGGACACCCACCCAGACTCTGCAGGCAGAGAGGAAATTGCCTCAGACCTCAGATTGTTCTCATTTTCTGATGCCTCTGCTCTTGCTATAAAATTAGGTTCCTATCAACGTGCACTGCACTCACTCTAGTGAATATTTATTTTATATTCAAAATGCAATTCCTTCTGCCATGGTACAAATGGTAACAGCATATTGGCCAGGTTAGATGTTCTGAGAACTCATGAAGGAACTGTGGAGCTATAATTGAGCCTTCTGGAACTGAAACCTTTGTGTAAGTATTATATGTTTGAATCCTAGAGTGTGAAAGGCTCTAGCAAAGCTGATGGGCACCTGTACTGGATGATAGCTTTGCTTTTCCAACAGCTGTGAATCAATGTCCTGAGCAGTTGAGGCTGGATGCTGAAAGGACACAGAGTGACTTGGTGGCCATGTACTGGGAGGCATCGCGTAAGCTATATAGGGATCTCAAGTGAGCAAGAACGTGTGCTGGGCATGACAGTGAGCAGGGAACTAGCAGAGGAGATAAGGGTATCTGCCTTCCCTGTGATCACTAGCTGTTGGATCATTTGCCCTATAGCTGGCAACAAGTGTTCAACCCTGTCTTTCAGCTGAGTGGGTGCAAAGTTTTATCTCCCCTGATTTTGAAGAGCCTTAACATATAAATCACGGGAAAAAATGGAACAAGGAGCTCATGTGTTCTCTTTAGAAAAAGAATGACTCAGTAGTGCCATGATCAGGAATCTCAGATGAACAGCTGGGATATTGGTCTTTGCATTGCTCTGTTGATGAATTCAATATTGACAAAGATCTCAGTGCAGTAATTAAAAATGAAAACATTTCCCATCCAGTTGCATGTTCTATTTGGTGGAACAAAACAAGTTCGCTCTTGCTCCTTCCAACTGGCCAGCAAATCTGGAATTTTTATATGCACAGTAGAACATCTTCATGGAGATGCTTTCCAGAAAAGCCTATCAATAAGTGCATTTGAGGACCATGATGTACAGTGGGAGATGTGGATTTAAGGACTGAAAATGAAAGGGAAGAAACAGCACATCCAGCTTCCCTGTTGCAGGTGAGTGCTCTCCAAGAACCGCATGGTTATGAAGAGCAGCACCAGGCTCCTTTGCATCTGTGCTTGAAGAGGAGGTAGCAGACATATACTGTGGGAAGCCCAGTCAAGATGTTTGTGTTGGTGAACTCCAAAAATTCCTGTATTGAGCACATGGATGAAGCACTGACTAATTCCTGGATCCCAACTGGACTCAGAGATCGACTAGAGCTTATTTGCCTAGGGATGTTCACATGGGAGTGGGATTCAGTAGGTATGTTTAGCCAGAAGGGATTTTTCCCCCATGTTTCTCTGTTGATTATAGATGTGTAGGCAACACTTCTAGATAAGATCCTAAATTCTAACCAGCAAAAATTGTCTGATGTGAGTCCCACATCCTGTGTTGGCCATCAAATGGAAGAATACCAATTATGGGTATTTATCTCTTTGCCAAAAGATAGGGACAAGGTCACACATCTAATTTTAATGTCTCCACACTAAACCTCTGTCTGACTTTGGCAGCCTGAGCTCACTCCCTTTAGATTCAGTGGACAAAGATAAATACTTCCATGGCACAAATCATCTGACCTGCTTCAGATGTCTGCTTCAGGGTGAGGTAACTGACTCCCCGACAACCCCTGCTCCTCCCCATGCCACTGAAGAAAGCCAGGCTGACAAGCTTGGCTTGCATGAGGAGACATTTGCATGAGGGCTGCTTTCATGTGCTGAGGCTCATGAGAATTGTTGGAGGGAGAGCAGAACCTGACCAAACACCAGCTGGAGAAAGAGCTGCAATCCCTTTACCGCACCAGAATCTGAAGCAGAGATGTATCTGGCAGAAAACACATCTGGTGATTTCCTTTAAATCTATGGTCTTTTCCACTCTTTAGGAAGCTGAAAAGAAGGGGGATATTGATATGCAGCACCCTAGGAAAGCAGCTTCAGAGGAAGGCCCCTCCTATCTATCTTATATCCCCTTCCCTTATATAACTTTCTTATACTCTATTTTTATTCACCTCACCATTTGAAGTTATGTTTTAATTTAGACTGCTGCAGCATTTATTTGTAGACACAAAATTTTTATACCCGTAGCATTATTTTCTCCCATATCTACTGTCCATAGCACTTATCTTAGTGCCTACTTTCTGTTACCTTCATTGCCACACAGCTGTCAGGTTACTTTTGATTAAATATACATTGGCTTCTGTTATTTATGCTTGCACAGTCCTGGTAAGAGTCTTTATTCTAACTTCAGCAATCTAAAGATTAAACAGATCATCTAAACAAATCATGTATCTGCATCTATAGTTTGATGGAGAGTGATGTAATGTGATTTGTCCCAACTGCCCTAGAACTTAGTATTTGAATGTGCTGGTTAACTCTTGAGCAAGGCTGTCTCTCTCTCTCTGCATTGATTTATTGGTACATTGGTGATCATTAGAGACAAAATATTTCACTTTTAGACATATAAGTATGATTTTTTTTACTGTGAGGGTGCCAGAGCCCTGGCACAGGCTGCCCAGAGAGGCTGTGGAGGCTCCTTCTGTGGAGATCTTCAAACCCGCCTGGTTCCACCCTGTGCCCCTGCTCTGGGTGTCCCTGATGGAGCAGGGGGTTGGACTACATGTTCTCTAGAGGTCCCTCCCAATCTCAACTATTCTGTGATCATGGATAATTTAATAAATTTATTTATTTATTTTAATTTACAGATAAAAGGCCAGTTGATTACATCAACAATCCAGCCAGTTTTTCATGCTATGCTTTAGATTTTTCTCTGGTTAGCATCTGTAGAGCTTAGCAGCTGCAGGGTAAGTGAGATGAGTGCAGTGGAGGAGGTTCAGTTTGGGAACTTCTATGTGCCTCCCGTGCGGAATTTTTCCTACACTGCATTGTGTATTGATGAGTCCCTAATACAGTGTTTTAACTTATATATTAGTGTCTGCCTCTACAGTTCCTCCCAAAATAAGTGCTTAATACTTCTGGGTAGCTGGAATTAACTAGTCTCCCAAATACCCAGCCCATGGACACTATTATCAATAACACTTTATCAGATTCCTGCGTTTCAGTGCTCCCTTCCTTGAAAACTTCCAAGGGAAATGCCTGGAGACCAAATGACTTATTGCTTGTCTATTGTTTTTAATGATGTGCGCAAGATTCTTGACATGCTTCATACAGATGCCATGGCCATGTGATATCAGAAATAATAATAATAAAAAAGATGCTTTTGGCTTTTCTGCTGGATGTCAGTGTATCAAAGCCCAGGTATGCAGGAAATGCTGAGCAGGAAGCAGTAGGTATGGTTCAGGAATGAATGAATTTCTTGGCCTAATTCATTACCTGGTCAGAATATTTGTATTTTATTATAACTGCCACTGGAAATCATGTTTGATTTGGAACAGATTTCAAGCAGGAACAAGTTGCAACGTCTGCATTTCCACTGTGAGCACAATGAGGGACAGAACAAGTTGGAGCCTGCTTGGCCAAAGGTGGGAACGTCACCCGCGTGAAGGGGAGGGCAGTGTATGAATCAGTTACGGGGAGAGGGAAGGAGCAGATTGGAGTGATGACCTCCCTGTCATTGCAAAAGGGATACTTGTGAGTGCTGAGGATCAGGCGTGTGGAGGCTGAGGCCGAGCAAGGGAGCTGGGGGACGGCCAGCTCCTCCCCTGGAGCGGGAGGCCGGACCTGGTGATTAACTCCCCAGCACAGGAGTTGAGCTCACCTTGAATTCTGAAAGAACCTGTTGGGAGGCAGCTCAGGAGAGTAACAGAAGGGCAGGAAAGTCCTGGGATCTGTCAGAGGACTAATCCAGCTTGAGCAGCCCTTCTGAGCATCAGCAGCTCTGGTAATGTTCAACTACCTGGCAGTAGAAGCAAGGCCCCAGTTCCACCGTACCTATGGGGGCCAGCAAGCAGCGTCTGGGCCACTGAAGACTCGTCTAGAGCAGCTGAAGAAGCCATGGTGGAGAGAGCCCACCACTCCGCTCGTGCTCCAGCATAGTGAAACAGCTAGACTTGCCATAGATGCCTTCCTCGAGCAGGGGGAACACGGCTACCTGAATGCTGTTGCTGACGAACGGGAGCTGCCTTTTCTTTCCACCCTGGACATGGAATATATGAACCAGAGAAGCCAAACCTTTCCAGAACCCGGTGCCTCAAAAGACAGAGATGGCAACTGTGCTGACATGGACACTGGAGACGGGTCCTCCCTCTACTCTGAGCTAACATCTGGCACCTACTTTCCGCTCATGTCTGATGTGCACCCGCCAGAGCTGGAGCTGGGATGGCCAGGGATGACGTACTTCACAACATCAGGGCAGACTAGAGCCACTGTGGTTTTCCAAAGAAACAAGGCTAACAGCATTAAGGATTTGCTTCGGTCCCTTATCAGCCGGGCACGGACGGTATGTACACTGTGTCCCTTCGGTGGGGTCTTGTATCACAGCTCCTGTGTGACTGTGGCCACAACAGTGCCAAGCTGTTATTTCTGATATCTGTCATGATGTGATTGCTCTCTTTTTCTAGCAGATCTATAAGTGTTCCTCCTCTTTTCTGCTCCTGTAAGTTCTTTCTGCCCAAGATGTCCTTTACGACACCGCATCTCTCCTTGCATGTAGGCAGAGCATGGCACCAAGGCCCAGAGCAAGTGGCAGGGTGCATGGCATTAATGCTTAACTGTCCTAAGCCAGCAAGTGAGCACCCTCAGAGCAACTCTGCCCTCCCCAGGGAGTTCCTAGGGCTTGTCTTGACCCATGGACCCCATGGTTAAGCATGGGTTAGGGCAAGAGGGTTGCACTGGTGAGCTGCTGGGGAAAAACTGATCTGAGTAAATGTTGAACATGCAACGTTCAAACTGCAAATCCCTACCAATGGTTTGCAGTACTTTAGACAACATCACCATAGCTTCTAGCCATGATGTCTGTGCCTGAGTTTGAATAAAATGAGCCCATTTTTGCCCTGTAATGCACTTTTTGCAGCGTGTGGATTGCCAGGTTTCAGGCATAATAAAGACTGGACGACAATATTTGCCTCTTAAGCACAATCCTTTCTGTATTTGCTCACTAAATTATGCTCCCTGCTTTTTTTTTTCCTTTTACTTTATCATTCTGCTGTGCACTAGAGTAGCAACTCAGACAGCTATAGCTCAGATACATTTTCAACTTTTATTACCTTTTTCTTCTTTATGGGTCTTTTCATGTTTTCCCCGTTTGTTTCCTTTTATGCCATTTCAATGGCATAGGGATACTGAGTTAACTTCTGGTTCAAAGTTAATTTTTAATCAGTCAATTCCTGGACAATGTCTCTTATCACTGTAGTAGTTTCTTATTTATCTTGACAGTCACTCCTTAAATCCATTACTGCACAGCACAGAAAGCAGTTGCTAAAGCATTGTTACTCCTGAACTTCAGCTGTGTCAAAAACAAGCCCTTTGGCAGATCAGACAAACCAATGTATTATCTTCTATTGCCATCTGCAAGGCTCAGAAACATGGTTATTTGTGCCTAGGAGATGACCCGGGCCCATGTCACAGCTCATGTTGCTGTGCACTTTCACAAGATCATTGAACAACCACATATCATTGAATTGAAAGTCAGGCATGGCAATGAAGTAAATGAGGATCTTTAGGGGTTTTTTTAAAAGTAAAGATGACCATTTTGCGACATAAGCTGTTGCCCAGTTGAAAGTAGCTGTTGCTTAACAGCTGAATGTGCCCTTGTAGGCAAATATGGGAAGTTTTGTGCAGGAAGTAAACAACAAAAATCTTTGTTTATCCCTGCAAGCACCTGATTTATGACATCCCAAACAAACTGACAGGTCCTGTGACACTTGTTGCGTCATTTGTAGAAACAGGATTTAAGGCATAGTCATGGTCAAATACACAAAGTAAAAGATTCCTGAGGAAATGTTCCCTAGTCACTTAGCACAAGTCCGAGATCTCTGATGATGTTTTAATCAGCTGGTTTCACCTTGATTCTTCCAACCACATGAAAAATATCCTACTGCTTTCTCAGTTCATATAAACTTGCCGATAGCTGCTGAGAGGTTGCGTGGGCAGCATGCCCTCCCAATGGCGCTTTCTTGTACATCTCGTATATTGGGAAAGCACAGAGAATTTTCAGTGCTTTTTGTTCAAGCTGGGAGTTTTCATATAGTGTTTTTGACTGTGCTGCGTAAAATGGGATAATGAGCTTTAAACCATCTTACTGGTTCATTACTGCTGTTTTACAGACTTCTGGTTTAGCAGATGTGGCCAGGGTTTCCCCTGGTCTAGGTATGACAGCAGTTCCAGCAAGGTCACACCCACATTTACACATCTTTAAGTAGTCTTCTGAGTCATTTTGCTTGTCAGAACATCTGAAATAATATTGCTTGTACAGTTTTTAATGTTAAAGACAACCAAAACATAAAATAATCCCCTGTCTGAAGTAATAATAGCAATCTGATGGAGGACCACTTGCTTTTCACCTTTGAAATACTGTTTTTGAAGCACAGCGGCTCAGATGCCTTCTGTGACAAAGTTTAAATTCTCCCTGCATCCATCACTGGTCTTTCCTCTTCTACATGCCTACAGCTGAAATAAAAGGAGGATAGATGCCAGTGGGATCTGTGAAAGATACTGAGATGCCCAAATGATTCTCCTGGCTCCTGTAGACAGGAACATGTGCATCTTGAAATGTTTTTTGCTGTTTTCTATTGCAAAGTTGTACAGAACATCAGCTGACATACTTTTGCAACAGCATTTTTTTTTTTGTACTGCCAAATCATCAAAATTTGCTTTAGGGATACCTTTTGCTGGTGTGGTTTGTCTATCTACTTTACTGTATTTAACCAGTTGTCTTTGAAGATTCATTTTGAGATTTGAGCTTTTCTTTTTGCAGCAGAAGATGCAGCACAGCCACACCTTAGGCTTCATTTGTTAACGTTATTACAATTTTACTTGTGTTGGATGAGTTCCAGGCTACTTTGAGCTGTTCATATGCTTTTCCTTCCCCCCTCTTGTGCAACTCTGTCACTGGTTGCATATCTGCACTTACATGCGATGATAGAAGGGTCTTTACTGGTCCCTGGAGTAGCAATGCATTACTTCAAATGGCAGAACTATGGTAATGACCAAAGCCACACTGCTATTGGCAAATACCAGTAAAACCAGCCATGCTGGTTAGAAACCAGACAGATGGCAACCCCAATGGGATACTGGTAAGTGCTGTAATTCTCAAAGTGATGACTGCAGTAATTGCTGAATTGTGAGTTTCCAGAGGTGGATTCAGAAAAGTCATGATTTAACCCTACAATGGCAAGGTGTGAATTTTTTAGAGCCTGTGGGGCAGCTGTGTCTTTGTGACATCCAGACTATTGAGAGTCACTGCAGGCTTGGAGGCCATGACTGGCATGAACAGGACGTCTCTGCGCCAGCCCCAGCCGTGCAGTTCCCACCACTGAGGCCAAGGGATTGAAAGCGCTGGACATATATTTCCCAGTTTGTACGGCCAGATTGACTGAAATACCTAAGGCTTTTTAAGATGGGTTGCCTGGAGCCTGAGTTGAAAATGGTATTTACACAGTCTCTACTTTGGTATAGATCTATTCAAAGTTATTTTTGAGGTATCAGAACTTGTGGCAGTACTGCCTCTTTAGGAGCTTTCAAGGGAAAGACATCCAGAGTCTCCTGGCTTTGGGTCCAGCTGGGGTTACTGAAAGAGCTACAGCTTTTTCAGTAGGCATGATGGTGAGGGACAGCTGTACTTGAAGGTCTTTTCCAACCATAATGATTCCACAATTCGATGACTCTTTACTTACCAAGAGGACACGTTGATTTTACTGGCCATTATGGCTGTCCTGCAGCACACAGGCTTTGTATGAGCAGCCCCCAGCCTTGAGGGGTGTCCCAGCAAGGACCCTTGCCCCTGCAGTGCATGAGGCCATGGCAGGGCGTCTTCTACCCCCTCATCCCACTGCAACTGTAAACTGCCGCTCCTGCAAGGCTGCCGGCCTTCCCGCCTCCTTTGCCATCAGCAGCCGTGGGCACTTGCCAGCCCCAGCAGAGCAACCCTACCCCAACCCCTCCTTGCAAAAGGATCCCATGCAAATAGTCAGTGAGCGGAGGCAGCACTCGTTCCACCTTCCGACGCTAAGCAAAGACCCGCTTTGGAAAACATGAGTGTGATGATCACGAGGGGCTCCACCCATCTTACACAAGTGTGAGCGCTGATGCCTGGGGCTCCCGTTCGAGTGCCAATGCCGGAAAGCTACCGCGGGGTTGCCAGGAGATGCAGATCTGCCTGGCAGTGGCTGCGTCGCAGCCTGCAGCGCGGGTGCCACGGGCGGCTGGGCCTGTGCTGCCCCATGCAGCCATGCTGGGCCTCCTCCAGCTCATAGCAAGTGCCTGGGCCTGTTTGTTTGTTTGTTTGTTTGTTTGTTTTGACAAACAAGAGCCCCCAAGCACTGCCAAAGCACCGGTGGAGACAAGGCCTTGGACATGTTCCTTCTGCGCACACCTGGCATGCATGGTGCAGCTGAACCCAAAGGGCCTGGGGCTGGAGGAGCTTCATTCCCTCTTGACTTTGAAAGTCAAGTTTCGGTGGTCTCTGAGGTCAAGTCTGTCCCAGGACTAAGCCTCAGATAAGCTGGGATATTTCGAGGAAACTGTGATGGAGAAGGACTTGCCTGGGGTCCTGTACAAGCCTTGGGCTATTTTTTTTTTTTTTTTGGTGCTTCCACATTAGAAAATGGGTAGCCCAGAATTCATTTGGTTAAATTGCCTGGTCTTACAGCCCTTGGTCTTTAGCTGAAAGCCATCAGAGAAAGACATACTGAAGTTGTGCTGTTTCTGTGAGTCACAGAATTACCTAATGTGTTTGGTCCAGCAACCGAGCTGATCTGGGTAGCCAAATACTTCTATCTTGCAGCTTACAGAGTCCTCCTCTTCCCAGGAGCTGATTCTGCCGTCCATTTGTGCAAGTGAGCTTCACATGGGCCAAGTGCTGGCCAAGCGCATGCGGTGTAGCAAGAGCACACGGGAGAGGTGCTGTGCCTGCAGTTTCCTCAGCCATGCAGGCAGGAGGAGACAGCCAGGTGCCAGCGTGGTGGCAGCTCCTGCAGGAGGTACCTTACAGGGAAGGTCCTTGAGGAAAATTCAGGTGGAGCCAAGAAATCTTGCCCATCTGCAGAGAGCTAAATCCACCAGGGAACAGGCATCTCGGAGAGGAACCTCTGCTGACCCCCACGTGCAGGAGGGCTTTTGGCAGTGTGCACATGAACACAGGGCAGCAGGGAAGCCAAACGTGAGGCCAGCACAGCCCCCTGCTCTGCTCAGAGAAGAACATACAGAAGGAGAGCTAATCCCTTCAGCAGGGCCATGGAGGCCGGCTGTGCATGTGCAACAGAGATGCGAGCCCATCCTCATATCCTCACTTCAGCGATGCTCTGAGCTCCTGTTTTCTGCAACAGTTCAAGGTCAGACCTGATTCAAGCTCAGAACCTGATTCAGCCAGTGCCTAGTTTAAATCCTAAACTCCTGCATACTTAAGAGTCAGTCTTCCAGCCATCTTCAGCATTTACATTTTTATTCAAAGAGGAACAGCTGAGCAGAAAGGGCCCAAAAAAGCTCAGCCTGAAGAGTCTGCTCCGCAGGTGCCTCAGGCCATAGAGATTTATGTTTGTGGCCATGCTCTAACACAGAAAAGGGAAAACTTCAGAAGGGTTTCCCAACCCCTCATGGGATGAATCATAGGCAGCAGGGACAAGCTCTGTCATGGATTTTGCATGCCGGGTGTAGTATAGGGCATGTACATTGAGTCTCAGAGTAGATAGGGCCACTGGAGCTTCCCTGAAATGCTAGGTCATTTTTATCGGGGCATCCTCTGCTAGGTGCAGAAACTTGAAAGCAAAGTTATGCAAACAACTTCCAAGTTCCAAACAATTATTTACTGCTAGACATCATAAGTACTGGGACTAGCATACCCGATTAGTAGTTCTAGTATTTTTTCAGCTTTTGAAATGAAGCTGGCCTGTCTGTAATTCCTAGATTACTTCACCTTTATCAGTCTCTTACTGCATTACTGTGCATCTCAATACCAACTGTTAATGGTTTGAGGTCTAGGTTACCCAACCACTCTGTGAGCACCCTTGAGTGAAGTGTGAGGCCTGGCTAACCAGCTGACTCAGCTTACCGGACTATGGATTCCTTCTTCAACATGTCCCCCACCTCCAGGACTAACAGTGGTGGCCAACAGGTCACAGCTGTCACTTTCTGGTCAAAATAACATCTTTATTGCTGTTGTCTTCTGGCAGGGTCACTCTGTGTGGAAGAGTGCAACAACCTCTCCAGTCACATCTTAATCTGTTTATGGCGGATCTCTTTTGATCTGTTTTGCTGGCTGCAGGTCATTTTGTCCTTTGTTTTGGGACTATTTACTAGTATTGATACTGGTCATGACCTACTTTCCATTTTCTCTTTTTTTTTTTCTTTCTATTTTTTGGAGTTTAGTTCATTTGGCCAAGACGGTCTTCTACCTTACATCCCATCTGTCTTCCACAATGGACTTTTTTATTCTTTAAAGAATTGCTGGCTCTCTTTAATAAATTCATTTTAAACCTCCTCTCTTGAAGATCTTATCTTGCAGTTCTCCAGAAGTGAGACAGACTTTTTTTAAATACTTTTTTTTTTTTAATTTCAGTGTTTTTTATTATTCATAGCCGTAGGACTGATAACTATTGCTTCATGTTTGCCCTCACCAAGGCACTTCAGAATATCTACCTTTTTATGGACAAAGTCAAACGGAGAAGAGCTCTCCCATTAGATATTTGTTCATCTTTTGTATGAAAAGCTGTCACTGCTGCATCCCAAGAGTACGGTAGGCATCTGTCCCACTGTGCTTCTTTGCCAGAAGAAAACTGTACAGTTAAAGATTCCTCCTTGTCATGAAACCCTGAGCTCTGGATAACTCAGCCCATAGCCCACAATAGGTTTGATCATTTGATCTTTCTGGTACACTGATGTTCGGGCAATCCCCAGTATAATGACAACTATCTTCTCTTCCACTTTATTTATGAGGCAGATTCTTTCAGCTGCCTGATGTCATTGCAAAGCTGCCTTTATTGTTTTTAAAGGGTCATGGCAGCCAGGGAGGGAGAGGGGGCTTCTTCTTACCTGTAAAGGGCCAATATTACACTCGTCTTAAGCGACAATGACAAGGAGAGACTGGGGAACTACAGGCCAGCCAGCCCCGCTCACTAAACTATACCCAGGCACATGAAGAAGAAAAGATGCCTGTGAAGGCCAACATGGAATTATGAATGGCAAATTGTGCCTGTCCAACCTGGATGTGTTCATGATGAGGTGACTGGCTGCATGAATGAGGGGAGAGCAGGGGACATTGTTTACCTTAACTTTAGCAAGGACTTGAACATGGTCTCCCATAGTCCTCTTATAGTCAGCTTGTTAAGATACAGTGTGAATAAGTAGACTCCAAAATGTGTGCAAAAATTGACTAGATCACTGTGTTAAAAAGTGTGGTGATTGGAGGTTCAAAGTGCAGCTAGTGGTGTCCCTTGGGGCTCAGTATTCATGCCAATGCTGTTTAACTTCTTTATTGATGCTCTTAGGAAGCGGCCAAGAGGCCGAAAGACCTGTTCATTCAGGCTGGAGAAGGGGAGATCTCATTGCTGTCTTCAGACACCCTAATGGAAGTTTACAGAGGTAGTGCAGACAGAATATTCTTGGAGATACATATCAAGTGTATTAGGGGCAACAGAGATAAGCTGGAATCAGAAGAATCCTGATTATATATTAAGAAATTGTTTTTCCTGATAAGGGTGGTCAAACATTGCAACAAGGATGCAGGGAGGCTTTGAAAATCTCCATCTTTGTATACAGAACTCAACTGGAGAAGGCACTGAGTAGCCTGGTATAACTTTGGAGGTGGATAACTGTGACATTGGCCCTGCTTTGAGCAGGTGGATATGGGGGAGCCAGATGTCCTCCAGAGGTCCCTTCCTGCCTGTGTTACTCAGGGACTAAATGTAGTTCCCCCAAGGATGTGATATTGGAACAAAGACAGGTACATACTAGATTAAAATCTCTCCTCCCTTACTTGACTTCTGCCTTCCTAAAGAAATGGTACCCCTTTATATTAATATGCCAATCAGTCATTCATGGAGTCATTCTTATACCAACTGAATCATGGTTTTGGTCAGTCTGAAGTTCTCCCGTTTGTATTTTGTATAATTACTTAAGACAATACATGCCTGTTGCCCCAAAGATTTTGAGAATCTGTGCACATGAATTACCCTTTTTGCTATTTCTTTCTGTGAATGACAGATCGAGGAGACAAGAAGTGACAGGGTGGGCAATGCCTTCATAGTTATTAAGAATGATTTTATCTACCATGGTGGAGTAATGACTGTTAAACACAATGTTCCAGATACAGTCATCATTCTTGTCTGTACTTCCCTGAGACACTGCGGGTTTGATCACTTAATTCATAGAACAATCCACATGTTCATGTGATTTCAACGGTCTTTTTTCCATCCCCTTTTCTCCTGGCTAGGTGATAGCAATTGTGATGGATCTGTTTACAGACATGGAAATACTGTGTGACCTGCTGGAGGCCTCAAGCAGACGGCATGTACCTGTGTACCTGATCCTGGATGAAGAATACTTGAAGCATTTTGTGGAAATGTGCAATAAAATGGGTCTGACTCAAGACAGCTTCCCAGTAAGTATTCAGTTGTACTTTGGGTGTAGTAACTATTGGAATTAGTTAAAAAAAAATACTGCTCCTCTTTGTCTCACTGTCCCAGGCTAAGAGAGCATGACTGGTCTAGGAAATCCTTCTCTGTCTCTAAACACTGAGTAGGAGGGGGAGTCCTGTGTTTTGTGGTCGTCATTCCAGTTTTACACCCTAGAAGCAGGAGGTCAAGGCAAATAAGACTTTTCTGAAGTCTTTGCTGGGCTAGTGCAAATAGAGATAGAATAGGAAACTTCTGTTCACATGGACCTGTATCATCTCCTTTCCTTGTCCCCTCACTATTCCTGACACTGAACTACAAGACTTAAACTGGTTTTGGTTTGGATCCTTCAACTTAACTTTAGATTCTGTCCAGAATTGCTGTAGTGAGATAACTGCATGGGGAAGGGAAGCAGGGAAGTCCTGATGCAAAATCTACCATTTTTCCTCCCAGTTCTGGTGCACAACCTCAGTGTGAAACCAAGCGTTAAAGATGTCATTGACGGATCTGCTTTTTAAGCTTGTAATTCAGGCTGTGGGTAGAGCCTGTTTCCCTACTCATTGAGATACCCATTAGCAATGGCACGAGGTGCCCAGAGCAAGGAAATAATCAAAACTAATGTGTCAATGTGACAAACCCCCTTGGGAACTCCAAGGCTGAAAAATGCATGCCAGTGTCTTGCTAACTACCATATAGCCTTCAGGTTGCCACCTACCCATGAAAGATGTCTTTGGATGTCAGACCTGCGAGTCCAGTACTCCTGCTCATGCTCCTTCTCTGCATGAAAAGGGTTCCCTAGAGTCATGAGGCTAATACTCTCCAGCAACTCAGTTCATAAATTTTCCCTCTTCCTCACTGGGGATGCTTAGAGGTTATTCACTTATCTCAAAACTATTGTTAATTAAAACAGGCTATGGAAACATATAAAAATAATGTTTTAAAGCATTCAGAATACATGCAGTTACATATGTCTTAATTTCTCCTCACTCTTAACCTGTCTACACAGAGTTTAGAGAGTTTTTCTTTTCTCATGTTGGTGCTGATATGTCCTTTCTCACAAGCCCTACCTATTTCATCCTGCCTTCTCAGATGGTAACTGTTAGGCAGAATCATTTCATGCTGGAGCACATTTGCTTTCATAAATAACTGCATCAGTAAAGTCAACTGATGAATCCAGATGAATCTTATTGCTCCCCAAATATATTTTTTTTGCTTCTTATCCAGGAGCCTCGTCATTGTTTTTCAAGAAAATTAGCCCTGGTACATAGCCATGGAGATGACTATGTCTCTCTGTTAGATCTGATGTCATCTCTTGTGTTTGAATGACTAATTAACATTTCCCTCCCCCATTCAGTGACTCATCTGCAGGTTTCAATGTGAAGTGCCTTTTAGTCTAGTGCGTGTCAAGAAATATTGACATGAATGCTTGATATTCGCATCTAAATGGAGTGAGTCCACATATTTTATTCCTGGCTTTCGGTTGAGTCCGGATATGATGGTAATCTCCATTTGGAAAAGTGATGACAATTTGGGGTTTAGTGGGGGGTTTGGAGTAAGTTTTCCTTCGGCACGTTACTTCTAAGAACGTTGTATGAACAAATCCTGCAGCAGTGCTTCAAGCATTGGCAGTGCTCACAGACAAAGACTCTACTGTTGCATTTTTCAGTTAGTCAGCTAATAGATCTAAGACTATGGTCCAAGTCAAGTGAGACGGATGCTTGGCAGTCTGTCTTTTCTAATCTTGTTTGGAAAGTGCAGGGCCTGGAGGAAGAAAAGAATGGAAGAAATGAACAAGACAACAGAAACTCCTCCGACTTTTGGAAGGATAGAGGGAGTGTGGAAATATGGCTGAGACAAATCTATGGAATATCCCTGAGGAGAAAGCTCATCCTGGTGAAAATTAGTACTACAAAAACCTCAGCATTGTAAGAAAAAAATCTCATGTTGACTGGCATCAGGATTCCAATATATTTTGTTCTTTTTCAGCAACCTGTTGCATTTTTTTATAGGATTGTAGGAAAATTCAGGCTGGAGGAAGGAACTCAGTAAGTCACCAAATCATACCTCCTTACTGTGCCAGCTGTGAAAGCAGACAAAGCTGTTCAGGCCCTTATCTGGTCTAATCTTGTCCATGTCCGTGGATAGAGACTGCTCAACTTCTCTGAGTAACCAGTTTCAATGGGTGACTGTCCTCAAGGAGAAAACTTTCTCCCTTTCCCTCATCTTACGAATCACTCCTGACACATACTGAAAGCTATAGTCTTATACAATTTATATAGTCATTATATAGTCTTATATAATTTAGAAATGATCTACAATATTAGGTTTTTTCAATTTTTCTTTTCAAAACAATATTGGCACCTAAGTGCAACTTATTAATATTTGCTGGTATTTTTATCTTACAGAAGC
Source organism: Crypturellus tataupa (assembly GCA_034781795.1). Taxonomy (NCBI): domain Eukaryota; kingdom Metazoa; phylum Chordata; class Aves; order Tinamiformes; family Tinamidae; genus Crypturellus; species Crypturellus tataupa. Next base: position 916,807 of record JAWLRI010000121.1, read on the forward strand.
AGCATTATGACTAAATATTTAGTATGCAAAGACAGAAAACACTTTATGCCTTGATGCATCCTGCTTTCAGAGTGGAGCTCCAGCTTGAGATAATCCATCATTGGTACCTAGGGAATATTGCAGTCTTGTTCAATGTGTAGCCATTTACCAACTCTCCTTTCTTTAATTTTAGAACATGCGCATAAGATGTCTGAGTGGAGACACCTACTACAGCAAAGCGGGCAAGAAGTTTGCAGGCCAGGTTCTAGAGAAGTTTACCCTGATTGATTGTGACCAAGTTCTTGCTGGCACATACAGGTGAGAAAAAGCACCAATTATTGCAGTGAAGACAGGTGACCCAGTGAAAATATTCATTATCAAAATACTTATTAAAACACACAGAATAATGTAGCTCTTGTTCTTTTTCTATCGTTTGCTGTCTCCCCCTACAAGGTCAAAATTCTTGTGAGCATTACTACAAAGTGGCCCTTCCATTTCAACCTCTTGAACTAAGTTTTGTGCTTCACTCCAGACTGCATCCTGAATAGCATCTTTTCTTGCAGATCAAACAGTTTAAATTTCTTATTCTGGGAAGTAATCATTTATTGCTTCTAAAAATTTTCTCTCCACAAGTCATCCTAGTTAAGTGTTAAGTTATTTTGTGTGAAAGTAAATGAAATCTTCTATGATTACTATCTGCCCTAATTTTGCAGCTTCTCTAATCACACTTATCATTGTCTGATTGCCAGCTTTGTTCTGACCAAAGGCTCAGGACTAAGTCCTTGCACTATATTTTTATTAAAAAAGTCATGCACTTCCATACATAGGCCTATCCCACAACATTTCCATGTTGTTGTACATCATATTATCCTTCATATACCGATAGGCTGGCAATACTCTATGTCATAGATTTTTCTACTTTCTACCAGGTTTCCTTGATTACAGGTCTGTGTCTTCTCTCTTTTCCATCTCCCAGACAGACTACCAGTGTCTTAACCTGTGCTGCAGCTCCCAAGAGGCGCCTTCTTTTCTACTCAACTTCTTTATCTCTCTGTGTGGAGGTCTCACCTGATCAAACTCTAGCGCTATAAACTGAAGTGCCTAGCTGCAACTGGTTATGTAGAGTCTCTATAGAATCAATGTGGAGAGCAACATCTTTGGAGGCAACTTAGTCCATCCTGAGACAAGTCTCTTAGGGGTGAATGAATCACTTCCTGAAAATATCTATCCATATCCATTGGCTGTTATGTGATATTAGTTTTATTTCCCTTTCACTGATGTCAGAGTATTGTCTGAAACAAAGATTTGGTTCTCAGAATCAATTCCTCTCTCCTTTTTGGAGCAATGGTTTGGGCCGGCCATGAGCTCTCTTTCTAGATCTGCATTGTGGAAACTTCTCAAATTCTGGAATTATCAGATGAAAACAACCTCAAATATGGTTCTTTGCCCTCCCAATAAGCCTCGTATGTTCTGGACTATAAGAACCAGTTTCTATGGAACTTTGCTCAATAGTGGACAGAAAGGTTTCCACAGGAGAAATCTAGGGAGTGTCCTACTAAGTATACCATAGCCTGCTGGTATACCCAATACAGTAAATAATTAGATTACTCTCCCTGAAGGTGGGAAAGCTAGACTGAAAGGATGAGAATAGTTACTGAGCAAAAGATCATTTATCCGGTACCCTTGGGATAATACGGGACAGAGTGTAAGAACAAAGCAGTAGCAGACCATACAGTGCAGCAGTCTTGTGCACAGGGATCAGGCGTTTCCAGACTTCTAGGGCTGTGTGTTGTATGTGCTTCTTTATGCTCACTTTCCCTTAAAGGACTTTTCTTCCACCTCTTTAATTGTTTTGGTTGTTCTGGTTTTGCCCTCCACAATTCCCTCTGGCAATGGGTTATGCAGTTTAATCTGTTTTGTTTAAAGAAGTGAGGCACTGTATTTACATTAAGCTGACTGCTGGATAATTATATTTGATGTCCCCAAATTCCCATAACCTGGGAAGAGTAAATCACTGATCCCTACTTACTTTCGTGACTGCACCCATGCTTTCACCAGCTGTCTTTATAATCCCTCATATGAATCATCTCTTCCCTGGTCAGTATCCTGGGCAGTTCAGTCATTTCCCATACAGGAGAACTACCAGTCTTTTAATCATTATTTCCGTCTTTTGTGAGAGGTGTTGGCCAGAACTGCATGAAGTGGTCAATAATATCCCACCCACTATACTTCAGCATAAGGGTAAAATAATGACTCCTATCTTGTTCTCTGCCCACATTCCAGCAGCTCCTAGTCTATCTGCTTTTTTTGACTAGTGCTAACCAAGAAAAGATTCTTCCCAGGGTGACCATGACCTCTTAAAGTGATCTGAATCTTATTGTTTTAGAGAGTATTACAGCTTTTGCATCGGTTTGCATTTATCAGTTTTTGTCTGTAATTTTGTCTCTCATTCACCCTATACCATAAGATCCTCTCACAAATTATTAACCAGGATTCCTTCAAACACCCAAGATAATTTAATAATGGCTCTGACATTAACTGCTTCTGCCATTTTCCAGGTCTTTTCTAAATATGTTGAAACACAAAGATACAAAAAATAAGACTTCTGGGAACACAGTGGGTAAATTAAAACAATTACTAGCATTTGTCTCCCAACTTATCCTGAATTATTCTTTGGGAAGCCTTTTGTTTATATTCCACAAGCACTTCTTTAAGAGCCCTTGGCAAATGACCTTGTCAAAATCTGTTTGAGAATCCAATATCCATCATCAAACAAAACGTATGCATCTGTGTTTGCTGTCTCCTTCAAAGAACTGCAGCAGCCTTTTGAGGCATGGCTTCCTTCCACAAAAATATGCTGAGCCTTCAACATTATGATTATAGTTATTTATGCATCTAATCATTTTACTCCCTATTTGCTTCTACCAGTTTGTTCAGTATGGAAATAAGACTGTCTAGTTTGTAGTTTTCCAGGAGCTCTTTAAAAAGGTGCATATTTACTACTTTCCATTCCTCTGCTACTATGTCCAGTTTTAAATGATAGGTTATTCACTGGTTAATAATTGGAAAATTGCTGACTTCCACTTTTTGAAGGCTGTATATTTTAATATTTTCCTTTACTGTACCTTTTAACTATGGTGAGTTTTTGAAGGTTTTTAAATGCCTTTATTTTGATAGGTACATTTGCTCTGAGTTTCTAATATAGCATCTTTAAACAATCTTCATGCTGCCTTAAGCTTTTAACCTTTTTGGCTACATTTTTCTTTTTTTTTTTTAATAGCATTCCTCGCTTTCTCTTTTAAGTTAAATATTGCTCTTGTAGATTATTTTGCTTCTTAAAGAATATCTTATACAAGTACAACATGGTGATTTTTCCTGCATGGACAAAGAATCTGAACTGATAATAGTATTTTCTCCTTTTGTTGGTTTTCTGCTTAGTTTCTCAAAAAAATCTATCAATTATAGTGTCTTGAATGTCGTTGCTGAAGATTTTCTAGTCAGTGCTCCTGTTCTACATGAATATAACCGAATCTGCCTGTATTCCCCTGCTCTCAGCCTTCACAGCCTCTCAGCTCTTCCTTAGCTTGCCGTATTTTAAATCCATATTCTGTTCAGAAAGTTTGCAGTACAGCTCTAATACTATGTTTTCCCTGTTTGGGAGTGGAGTTTCAGTCCATAGAGAACATATTTCATTTGATGGCATATCATTTATATTATTTACCTTATTTTTCTTTAATGTGTTGTGCCACTGATCCAGCAACTCAACTCCTCAATTATCCTTTCTGTTTAATTTGTACTTATGCAATTATGCTGTTCCTTGATTTTCTTCTGCCTAGTAAGTTTCTGTGGTGCCTTCTGTGTTAAAGTCACCACTGAAGCACAGATATTTCATGATATCTATTTATTTTTTGCTTGCAAGATTTGTAGAGATGCATGTACTTGTATCCTGCTGCTCACAACTGAACCTTTCTAAATGCAACTCTGTTTGGATGCTTTTCATTGTTTTGAATGTATTGCTCAACTTTTATTCATTTCCTTCCTGTCCTTATGTGAGAGTAGTTTTGATCTTTTTATCACTAGCCATCTCAAACTGTGCTATGTTCTACCTACAACAGCTTTCCTCCAGACTCTATTTTCAACCTCCCTATGTCTTTTGAATTATAATGTGCAGCAGCCAGATTTCATTTAGGGTAAGATGGAATCCTGTGTGAGCTTTTCTTTTTTTTTTTTTTTTTTTTTTTTAGATTATATCCCCATAGTTTTCCAGTTCTTAGAGAATCTAACATCCTTTCCCTGACACAATATCCTTAACCTATATAGTTAATGGGACCTACAGACATTGACCAGTAGTGCTCTTCTCTGTAGTGCTCGTCTGATTAGATCCAAATGTCTCTCCTGTCATTCAGCATAGCAAGCAGCTCGACCTCGTGAGCTACAGCTGAGGGAAAGGATTACTCACCTCTCCTAGAGCATACTGCACCTCATGCATTCCTGGGATGACTGCTTTTACCCCCAGCCCTGCGGCACTACAGACAAACTCTGTGGGGCAGATTGTTTTCCTTAAGATATACGCTACTCTGGAGGTTCAACACATCCTTCTGTACTGACAGTGAACCCAGATATCTAGTTTTTCTGCAGCCTCACTTGCAGGAGGTGATTTTGCTACTTAATTCTTCACTACTCAGGTAGTCAGCAAGTGCCTTTTGATTCTTTGACTATAAGAAAAGACTCTCTTCTTTTCAAACACATGCTCAAATCACACCTAAAATGTCTAGCTATTTCTCTAGCCCACAAATTTTCCCTTATAGAAGCCCTATAGGCAGGATTACACGTGTAAAGAGAAGTGTGTGCTTATTGACATTTTCATATTGAGCCCCACATGCTGATCCTGCTGTTCTCTCTGTAGACATTTTCCTTGACATATTTGTAAAAGCACTTTCTATTTTCCAAAATGCTCTTGGTGAAGTCATTTGGATGTATTACTGCCCATTCAATGAATCAGTCATATTTTTGGAGAATTTTCTAAATCTGTGAACCAAGCTCAGTGATTTGTCTTAAGCAGTTGCAGGTTGGTTAGTTTACACTCTTAAACTTTTCTGTCTTTGCTGACTAAATATTTCCCTTTATTTTCCTTCTTTGATATTATATTTCCTTTGAACCAAGAAGAGGAGAAAAAAAAACGTGTTTAATTGAGAAATCCAGGCAAAGGAATAATATAAAATACTAAGTATAATAGTATCTGGTTACTTAGTATCATTCTGGGTACCAGAAGAAGTGATATGTTTCTTCAAGTGCTAGTTTAAGGTTAATAGAATGAGGAGATGAAGGTATTCACTAACATAGCAGACACTATTGTATAAATTACAGAAAAAAAGTAAAACAGTATCTGTTGTAAACTGGGGTCTCACCAGCTGGAAACAGCAGGACAGAGAAGTTTAGTGTGACTAACAGCAGGTCACCGGCTCAATACAGCTATGGGAGGAACTGTAGCGTGAGACTCTGTCTCAGTTTTCCATGGAGACACAGGTAAGAACTGCTGTCAAAAGTGCTCCTGAGATTGACACTTCCACTGAACTACTGCACAGTGTTCCTGTCCCTTGTGTTCAACCCAAGCTGAAGCATCAGGCCATGGGAATATTTTGGCAGAACAGCCACACTGTGGTGTTTCTCAGACCATGTTTCCAACCTCCTCAGAAATGATGTTTCAACTCCATCTGCCGGCTAAAAGCTGAGCTGCAGGTGTGCCTGGAAGATAAATTCTCAGGAGTGTCTGAGAGCAAGTTAGGGAAGGAGATGGTCTCCATCCTACAGAGATACTTTCTCAAATTCCAGCAATTTGTGCCTCAGGGTGGTCCAGGGATTTCTATATAAACAATAGTCCATTATGGAAAAAATAAATAGCATGAAAATCCTACTGATTTTTGAACATTTTGTACTCCTAGCCCCCTAGTGCCCTGCGCTGGGGAGTTTCCCAGCTGGCCTGTGTGTTGTGCAGGGAAGATCTCTTCTTGTCTGTACTGAATCTGTCACCAACTAATTTCAGTTAATGCCTCATTTTTGTACTGGCCGACACCAAGAATGAGCATTCCCTAGCTATTTTCCCCATGCAAATCAAGGAGAAGACTTTTATTGCTTTGTATGGTGACTTCTCCTCCATCTGTCATTGCTCTTCCTGTCCAAGCACAGGGGACATCCTGCAAAGGCATTTGGCCAAGGCCTCCTCACCCACTCTTGCTGGCTAAGCAGTTGTCTCCAGAAGAACAGGTTTGCACAACAGGGCTGTGTACTGTGTCTTGCCAGGTATTGCCAAGGCCTATGATGTCCCTGTTTCATATTGAGGCATAAGAGCTTAGTTCTTGTTGTCCCCTGCCCCACAAGAACAAGCATTTGATGGCACAGGGCTAGGACACAGCTGCAGTAATGGGTATAGCGATGGCTGGCAAGGCCACATCAGCCTATCATGGAAACCTGTATTATGGCCAGGAGGAGAGCTGGGCCTTGACACAAGTTCAGACCTGTCAGGCTGTATACCTTGGAGAGCTCAGATGCTTCCTTCCAGGGCCTGTTGTGACCTGGAGTGGGCAGGTCACCATTGTTTTCAGTTAAAATAACACTTGGACTAGGGGAGGAGCCATAAGAGTCTTCAGGGGTAGGGACAGTTATTAAGTGAGGGCTCTGTATTGCTGATTCTGAGGATGTCCTTAGCATAGGAAAGGATAGTTCGTGTGGGTGGAAGGGAAGAGTTGTGTGTATTTCATGCTTTGCTGTGGAGAGGCTGTAGCCAGGTCAGAGGATGCTGGGAGGAGGCAGAAATAGAAGCTGGAAGTGACTTGGTCTAGGAAGGGAAGCCCTCTTGTTTGCCTGCTACTGCAAGCAAGGCCAGAGACCTTGATGGGCAGCTGTTGTGATGTTCTTGCCAGAGCCAGCCTGAACTAGGAGGGCAGATGTGGCCTCTTGCACAGCTACAGTGCTACAGTGGTGCCAGGCTGGGTATTGAGGACTGGCAGGCATGATCCTCCACATGGCTGCCCAGGGTCCCCACCAGGTTCCCGTTGAGAGGGGCCCTCAGAAGACAGTGTGCTGATGCTCTATGCTCAGTTCTAGCTTCCTTCAGAGAGCAGCACAGGTTCTACAGATGTGTCATAACTCTCTATGCACTGTCACTTATCCATCATGGGAAGCACTACTTGGGGCTGCCAGTTGGTAGTGGTTTTCCAGGATCTTCTCTCCACATTGGGAAGAGTGATGGATGACAGAAGCAGCTGAGGCAGCTGCTCCGCCTAGTGTAATCGACCTGAGCTGTTTCCAGCACTGGACTGATGATTTATCCAAAGCTCTTGGAGCTACTGTCCACCTGCCCTAGCATGATGCCTTCTGTGAATGGTGGCTTGCCTAGAAAGAATCCCTGTGGAGAGCTTTCCAGGCTAGAGACTGGAGAGGGCATCACAGGCTACTCGGCAGAAAATGTGTTGGCTGAAGAAGTATCGGGACCAGCAGCAATGCTGTCATGGGAGTCAGGCCCATGGCCTGTCCTCGGGAATAGATTCTGTAGATACTGCTACATGAACTCTCCCTTCTCTGGGTGTTTGTATGTAATTGAAGTAACTTGCATAGCTTTGTGAGAGAGGACTTTCATCTGAAAAAGCTACCTTTCCTATTATATCATATTTACCCATATGCCCACTAGTTGTATTCTTTAGAAGGTTTTCTACTAATTTATGCAGTTCAATTATAAGGCTTAATGATCTGAAACATCAAAAAAATATATCACATTAGCAAGCTTCCAATCTTCTGCTAAGCAAGGCACAGTCAAGTGTGAAATTACACAACACGGTTAGTGGCTGACCTGTTTTTTTCTTGAATTCTTCGCTGCTTCCTGGTCCTGCCAAGTCCTTAATATTTTGTTGATTTGTTTTCTAGTCTCTTCTCCAGAGATTTCAATTTGAGGCAGATCCTTTCTCATGTTCTGTACAAGGGCAGGTTCAGGGCAGGTTCCCAAGCTTCTGCATGGTGAACACTGATGCAGAGGAAGTTTCTGAGCACTCTTGTTTCATATGCAGTATGTGTTAGCCCTAGGGAGCTGATTACTGGTTCTCATGTTTTTTTGCAAAGCCTTGATCTTTTGCAAGAAGGCACTTTCTGGTTTTAATAGCTTCTCTTTCTCCTATCATTTAGCCTTTCAAAATATACATTTTTTTTCTCATAGCCTTCCTTTAAGCTATATGTATTTGCTTTGAGCTTGCAATATGCTTTTTTTGAATAGTCTTTATGCCACCCACAAAGAGTTTTTCAGACTTTTACTTCTTCATTCTTAGATATTTTTTCTATCTTGACATTAAGCAGAACAGTATTAATTTTTTTGCCTTGCTCTTGGAGGCAGGGTGAGTACAGTGTGTAAGTATACTATTTTCTTCAAAATAACCTCATGAAGCATAATAACTGCATACTGCCAGGGACAAGCCAAGAACTGCTTTTCCTACAGTAAGTTCCCAAATAGCTGTTTTGTGAAGTATACATCAGTGGGTCCCAAAGCACAGTGTTAGCATCATGTCCTGAAATGACATTTACCCTATTTACTTGAGAATATTTGGAGTCTTCCATTATGACTGTTCTCCTGCAGCTTCCCTGATTTCATCATATTTTTGCCTTTGTCATTAGCTTGCTTTAGCAGCTGATAATGTAGCTCTAATGAAATGCCTCCATCCACAATTGTTCTGTTAGCCTGGTTTGGCTGTAACAAGAATAAAAGAAAAAGGCAGTAATTGGAATGACCAGGAGCCTGGGGAGCCTATTATATGAGAGGAGTCTTCCTGTTTCATCTAGGAACATGAAGACAGGGAGGAGAAATGTGGTTACTCGCTGTAGATATGCATCAGGGGAGAGCTATTTAAGTTAAACATGCCTTGATATTCTTGATAGAATAAAAGGAAGGACTGCTGTTGTTTTGGCTGGGGACTTCTTGCTGTTTTGCACCCTTGATAAGGCTAGGGAAAACCTGCTGTTAATGTAGTAATGCTTTCTGCGCTCTTGCAGTCAAAGTACAGCATATTTCTTGTTCATATTTTGATACAATGAACTGAAAAGAAAAGCCAGTCTTTGATCTACAATTAAATGATCACTTAGGGGTTGTTTTTTGTGTAATGAGTTATATCTCAGACACATGCTTCAGAAAAAGTGTTAATTTAATGACATAATTGAGAGGCAGGAAATCATTCAAACACTAAAATCAATGGCAATCTTGTCAATCATCTGTTGACAAGTGTTACATGTATGTTTTCTTCTTCTCTTTTCTTACAGTTTCACCTGGCTTTGCAGCCAAGTCCACACCAGCCTGGCAACCCACTTCCGTGGTCAAATTGTTGCAGACTTTGACAAGGAATTCCGGTACTTGTATGCCGAATCCAAAGCCGTGACTAACTTCTGCGTGCCAGATTCTGGCGGACGGCCCTCTTCTTGGAATACCTCGAGGGATGACGAATTCCTTCTGAAAGCTGCCCAGGCAAACGACACCGAAACCTCCAGCCCCTCAAGCAGCCTCTCAAATGTAAGCATCAGAAGCATAAAAATATCTCCCTTTCTGAAAAACTCCACCTGCAACGTACAGCACGAAAGGCAAGATTTGAGTCCTGATCATGCTAGCACAAAGGGCAAGAGAGACACATCTCCAAAGCCTCCTTGCTCTAAGCAACAAGGGGAACCACCAGACGCCTCTCCCAGTCCTCCAAATAAATCAACCCCAGCTGGGCAGCAAAAACCAACTCTCTACTCCCCGCCAAGACAGGAGCAGAATTTGCAGTCCCCTTTGGAGAGTACCAACAGCAATGGCACAAGTGAGAAGCAGAAAGGGCCCACCATTACCTCTAGGGACCTGACGGCAGACAGTGACAACAACGTTTTTGGGATGGAGAAAAGACAGAGTCCTGCACAAGGGAGATTGGACCTGCTATCTCCGTACAACCCACTAAAACGAGAGAAGAAAAGTGTGATTCCTTGCTATGATAAACTCAGCGATGAAATGCTGATGGAAAAGAACGGTGTGTATGGAGCTGAGAAGAGAATGACTCTTGGGCATAGTAAGCTAGATCTGATCACCAAATACAACAAGTTAAAATCTAAACACATACACAGTCGCTTCGAACTCTGACCTGGTTCTCATGGGCCTGAGATGTTCTTTCATCTTGCTTACTAATGGTTGTTTTTCCCTACCAATCATCATATCTGGTGCTTGAAGTCAAATCATAGGTGGGAAATTAGTCTTGTTTCTATCAAAAAGTATTTGTGCTATGCTGCTGTATGCAATATGTGCAGGTCACGGATTGAGGTGGGATTAACAAACGTGATTTATATTTGCAACTACAAGATGGTGGTAAGAGAAAGAAAAATTAAAAAAAATCCACACATCTATTTCCTTTTACTTGTTTTGAAATGGACATTTCTTCCCAAAGTTCTTTAACTCTAAACTGTTAGTCCAGCAATGTCTTCAGGATGAATCCAGGTTTTCCTTGCATGCAGCAATTCCTCTTCGACTGCCATTTGCTGCAAATGAAATGGCAACTTGTGTGACAATAAAGGAGCTGTTCTGGTGGCGAGGGCTGTGTTGGGTCTCTCCACGGGAGATGGGTGAGCTGAGCTGTGCCCTGCCGGCATGACACGGCATTGTGGAGGCATACTGGTGGCATCTGGGTGCCCATCGTGGGTGCATGCGGGTGGCATCTGGGCACACGGTTGGCAGCTGGACACCCGTGGTGGTATCTGGGCACTCATCATGGGTGCACGCAGGTGGCATCTTGGCACATGGGTGGCATCTGGGCACCCATCGTGGCTGTATACAGGTGGCATCTGGGCACCTGGGTGGTGGTTGGGCACACGGGTGGCAGCTGGACACCCGTGGTGGTATCTGGGCACCCATCGTGGATGCATGTGGGTGGCATCTGGGCACACGGCTGGCAGATGGACACCCACGGTGGTATCTGGGCACCCGTGGTGGGTGCACACAAGTGCCGTCCGGGCACACGGGTGACATGTGGGCACGCGGGTAACCCCTGCGCCGGGCACTGCGCGACAACCGGCGGCGGCAGCGGCGCAGGCAGGACGGGCCCC
>JAWLRI010000121.1:927985-983987 GCA_034781795.1 Crypturellus tataupa
CTCCGTCCCGCGGCCTCGCGCCGAAGCGGAAGGAAGCGGCGGCACCGCGTGGGAGAGGCGGTGCTCGCGGTTGGGGTCGGAGGTGCCGCCATGGCCGTTCGCGCCAGCTTCGAGAACAACAACGAGCTGGGCTGCTTCGCCAAGCTCACCAACGCCTACTGCCTCGTGGCCATCGGCGGCTCCGAGAACTTCTACAGGTGAGCGCCGGGGCCGCGCCACCAGCCCCCCCTCCTTCCCTTCTTCCGTCCTTCCCTCCCCACGGCGGCGGCGGCCCCGTAACGGCGCCCTTTTCCGCAGCGTGTTCGAGGGGGAGCTGTACGGGAGCATCCCGGTGGTTCATGCCTCCATCGCCGGCTGCCGCATCATCGGCCGCATGTGTGTGGGTAAGTGCGCGGCGCGGGATCCCCGCGGGAACAGGCGGCCCCGAGCGGGGTTTGGTGCCGGGAAAAGGGCGTTTTCGGCCCATTTCTGCGCGGGGCGAAGCAGCGCGAGCAGGAAGAGTGTCTCGTGCCGGGAGAGCGGCATCTGCAAGACCTTCCTTGAAGGGCCTCAGTGAGAACCTGGTGCCTCCTCTATCTCTTGAGTGAGAGAAGTGATTGCAGGTAGTGCTGCTTACTGCTTACTGGGCTGTACACTGAGGTAAGACTGGATTTCACCCCAGTTTTCCATCATTTGCAGTACTGTTTTACTTTCAAATGGGAATGTTATTTCTCTTGGGCTAAATTCTGCTCCTGAGAGGAGTGGATGGAGCAAGGACAATCCCAAAGCGTTACCTCAGTCTTAAAGAAGCAGTAAGCCCAGGGGAAATGTCTTTTAATTTACTTTATTGAGCTTAGAACCTGTTTTATTCGTTTTGTTACTGTTCTTTCAGGGAACAGGCATGGGCTGCTAGTCCCAAGCAGCACGACTGACCAAGAGCTTCAGCACATCCGCAACAGCCTCCCAGACTCTGTACGAATCCAGCGAGTAGAAGAGCGTCTCTCGGCTCTGGGCAATGTCACGACTTGCAATGACTATGTAGCTCTTGTTCATCCAGATCTTGACAGGGTATATGGCTCTTACACTTTTAAATTCATAGCAAATGCATTTGCAGTGATTTGGAAGATGCAGTTTGAATTTGCGGTATCTCAGGGATTACGCTAACAGCAGAGTGCTCATCACATAGGAGGCTGTGCTGCCTCATGCTTCTTTTCATTTTTCCAAATTGCAAATTTGGAATTTGTATTTATGACTCATCTAGTTGATCTGTGTGCTCTTTTTACGGTTAGTTTTTATTTGTAGAGGGGGACCCTTCCCCAAGTGCAGCCTCTGCTGTCTTTTTCAGCTTTCAGTAGTAGAAGGGAAGGGATGGGACATGGAAGCATATTGTCAGGTGCAGTTAGGTTTGGGTATGTAAAATTGAAAACTGGAAGGCTATTCTATGAAAATGTAAAACTTGGATGCTGGAGAGAATATTGCTGCTATCTCATATTTCAGAGCATATATCCCAGTAGCGTAGGAGAGATGTGCTGTGTGGCTCCAGGAACTGAAGTTCTTAAAATTGCTTTCAATTTGTAGTAGAGGTGACAGAGAAATGAGAGTTGGTGTAATGACCACAAAAAGAAAAAGTAGGTAAGATATCCAGGAAGGAAGAAGTCAAAATAAATTACAGTGAAATCTCAGAGCTTTATCTAGGGAAGAAGACTTGCCCGGAAAGACACAATTCAGGTGTGTCCAAGACCTGATATTAGAGAAGGCTGATTCACTGGGCAGGGCATGTTTTGCCACGACTCTCTGGAAGGAGTGGGCGAAAGAGCATTTCTTGGGAAGGACAGAGCTGTATTTATAGTTCTGCAGCTCTCCGCTTACTGTGCCAGATAACTGGAAGCACTCCTGGAGTGTCAAGATCAATGAAGATTGCAAAACATTTATATAATGATCAATTTCCACTGGATTGTGAAAGTGTGAGCAGGTTTTCAAAACTGATGGCTGTGTGCAGGAGTAGCTTGACTCCTAATTCTACAGTATCATTCTGCTGAGGACTTTATTCTTGCATTCTGTTTGCAGGAGACGGAAGAGATCTTGGCAGATGTACTAAAAGTGGAGGTTTTCAGACAAACGGTAGCAGATCAGGTGCTGGTAGGAAGTTACTGCGTTTTTAGTAACCAAGGAGGAATCGTGCATCCCAAAACTTCCATTGATGATCAGGATGAACTCTCTTCATTGCTTCAGGTCCCACTCGTGGTAAGAGTGTTGCTGTTGTTGTTTTTGTGATTTTTTTTTTCCACTCCCGTCCCACTTCTTAATTTTAATGCTTCTATACCTTTATGATTTTTTTTCTCTAAGACATTTTCCCTGTCTTCTTTGAATGTGAAAAAGCTACACAGCACTTTTAGTTTGTTGAAGCATTGTTCTGTTGATATTGCATAACTAGTGCTGATTCATCCTGGCAGATTATGAAGTCTGTGGTCTGGCCAAAGGCAACTTTTAAATTGCAGTCATAAAATCCTTTCCCTGCTGACCTGAACAGCAATAACTTTTGTTTATTATGAACAGGATTTGTGCATTTCAGGATGGCTATACCCTTGTGCCTCCTGGTCTGAGTTTCACATGACTTGCTTTCCAGGCATTAAAAGCTTTTCATTAGTCATCAAGTTTTATCAAAAGTATTTATGAATTTATTGATGGCAGAAGTTTTAATCTATTTTCAGGAGTGTAATTTGAGGCCCTTTGCTGAAGTCTTGTACCGAGAAAGCAAAGCGTGTTGCTGTCAGTGCACCCTGGTAACTCTTGGCTGTTTGTTTTTGCCAGGCGGGAACAGTGAATCGCGGTAGCGAGGTCATTGCAGCCGGAATGGTTGTGAATGACTGGTGTGCCTTTTGTGGGCTGGATACAACCAGCACTGAACTCTCCGTTATTGAGAGTGTCTTCAGACTGAACGAAGCTCAGCCAAGTACCATTGCTACAAACATGAGGGACTCCTTGATTGACAGGTAAGAAGGATCCAACTGTGTGTGAGAACTACAGTGGAGCTCTAAAACTAGCTATTTTCAAAGACAATTTTTCCTTCTCTTCTCCTTCCAGCTCTTTCATTTTATTGACTTATTGACAAGAATTACCTTGTAACAAAAAGATTTTTTTTTTTTTTTTTGCTAGCTCTTTTCCTTGGTAAGTCTTATGGCCTGCTACATAAAAAAGATCTTGTTACAATTACATAACACTTTCTTTTTGTGTGAGACTGTATCCACTTCAGTTTTAAAGCAGTGTTTCTCCAGTGCTCAGCTATGACATGTATGATGTCTTTGAAAGAGAAGCTTGTTCAAAAATTTTTCTGCTGCCTTTGAACATTTAGACTTTGGAGTGGAGCTTTTCTGCTGCCTTTGAACATTTTTGCTGTGTTTCTTTTTGGTTGCTTGGTTAATTACTTTTTTTTTTTTTTTTAAGCCTTTTTGTCCAAGGCTTTGTCTAACTTCTTTTTTAATGGCAGTCAGGTTTCCTTGTTTTCTGCATGTAGTAGTAGTGATATGGGATATTGCCAGTTCTGTGATATATGAAAAAAAAAAAAAAAAAAAAAAGATATCTTTGGAAGTGAATATACCATTCAAACTTCATTTGATATTTTAACTAGTTATAACCCTTAAGGTCCCTTAGACCTTTGTGCTAGAGGTGTAATTCTTGAGCCTCTAGTGACTGAACTGTTTGTTCTCATATGGGAATGGTTTATTGCATAGGGAAAGAACAAGGAATTCTTTGAAAAAATCCCTTTGAATGAATTCTTTGCTGTCCTTTCACAGCACCTGTATAAAGCTTTGATATCTTTTGACGTAGAGTCATTATTAAACTTGCTCTGAGGTTTTTACTAGCTTCCCAGGCAGAGCTGAGCATACGTTTCACCCTTGCCAACTTGAAAGTGTGTTCTTACATCTGGGTGTTAGCACCATGCACTCTAGTGAACTCTTTTTTCCAACTTTTATACTCTAGAAGGGAAATAACCACTGCTCCTTTGCAAGTAGAGGTTGAGAACTGACTCTACTTTGAAATGCCTTCTGCACTCTCCAGCACTCCATTTGCTAAGTCTTATTTGTGTGTTTTTTTTTTTGTTTGTTTGTTTGTTTTTTCTTTTAGCTTGACATGAGAAGTGTCGGTTCCCACCTTCCTGGAAGCTCCTAAGGAGTGACGTGTGAGGCTGCACTGTGGAGTACAGATTTCTATATTTTCTGCTGCAGGCTTAGCACAAGGAAGAGGCTACAAATCCACCTTTTTATAGTGTTTTGTAAACCAAGTATGGTTACAAAGCTGACTAATAATATGTACAAGTTATAAAAAAGGAACACTGTATCCCTTTGCTGACATTCTCTATTTCTTTAATAACAACAGAGCTCTTTCTCTCTGTGGTACTGAACCAAACCCTCAAAGTACCCCACAATATTTACTCTTAGCTTTGGGGTGTTGGGTATTATTTTGCCTTGAATCATGGATCAATGTTCTGTTGCACAGCACTGTTTCAGCACACATACCTGTTTCCACGCTTCTACTAAAGAATAGTAATTCTGCTTTAGGTAGACTTAAGAGCCAAAAGTCTCCTGAGTTTACCTGCTACAAAAACATTTGGAAGATATTAGCTGCTCTCTTGTCCTGACTTGTGGCTATTCCCATAGGGCAGGGAAAGGTGATTTCTAAAGTGAGAAGTGATCAAGTACAATGTACTTTCTTAAAGAGGTTAATCCAGGGATGACTTGAAACAGCAACAAAGTGTGACTGCCTCCAGAACAGTGGCATTTGGTCTGTTGTCTGCATGTGCCTGGTGACCTGTTTCTGAGGCATCTGCAAGAGAGAGCCTAGAAAAACATGCTGTTCTCAGTAGGCTTAAACCAACTCTCCAAGACTTGACCACTTATACTGGGGAATTCTTAGAAGTCAGCAAATCAAACAAGGTTGAAATGCCCTCCCCTTGACTTATGTAGAAAAGTTAGGCAATCCAGTTTCTGCTTGTTTCTCCATTCAGTCATACATTTCAGACTTGGGAGCTGGCTAGTACAGGGCATCTGCCCTTGTTGGGGAGGGATGATGATGAAAAGAAGCTTTAGACACTGCTTTCAGATATACGGTAGTTGTTTCCTTTTAATCACAACTGTTGTTCCTTCATCTCTCTGTTATGCCTTCCCTATTAAATATGTGTTGAAGGCAGCGGAATGCCTCTGCTTCCCATACTAAGGGGAGGTAGAAGCACTCTAATAGAAGCACAACTGCACTACTCACTTGGATTTCATGGAGGACATGGAGTACTGGCCTGAATGCAGTGTGGCCTTGGTGCTTCAGGCTTTATAGAATATTAAAATTTCACATTTGTTATTGATTTTGCTCTTCAGATGCTTGGGGATGGATTTACAAGTATTTCTTTGATTAAAGGATGTTCTTTAAATAAGGATTGCAATAGGATCTTCCCTGAGTCATAGCAGTCCTGCAATCCTGGTTTGTCTGGAAGGATAATGGAGCTGCCATTTTCAGCTTCCATCTGCCACTGAGGAACCCTCTAAGCAGCCCATAGCCCTTCCTGCTGTGTGGCTAACAGTTTGTTTGTTTGTTTTTTGGCCTCTTTGATAGACAGGACAACCTTGCCTGTTACTGACTCCATGTCTCCTCCTTTTAGTAGATCTTAGTATTGAGAGACACAAGCTGCTTTCCTTTGCTCACAGGGCTACATGTAAAATGGTGGAGTCTGCCTGTTGCTACAAGTGTCGCCATGTATTCACCCCAGCTGAGAAAAGACTAAAGCTGAGGCTTTCCTCTGCACTTGTGTAACTGCACTTTTTTCATTCCAACTGATAGGTAGGAACCCTAGTTTGCAGTGTTGATCTTGGTATGTGTTGTGTGCTTAGTGGTAAACAGCATCAACAAAAAAATTGAGTCCCTGAGAAGGATATCCAAACTGATGGTTAAACAGAAAAGATACTAGTATGGTGTCATAGATGGTGAGATGCCAAAGGATGTTGCTCACTATGGAGTTTTGTAAAGACTGCGGTGTACTTAAAGATGGGAAGGTGGCAAATGTAATACTAGTTTTAAACAAAAGATGTATGGAATTTCTGAACTAGTAAGGTACACCTGTACACAAGGAAAATAGAAATTATAAAATTGGAATTAGTGGAAACATGGGTATGTGATATGGGAGGATACAAGCCAAGGTTTTAATGGGAATTCCTCACCTACAAAGTTCCTTAAAGGAGTCCACAGGCATGTGAAGAGGGAGGTCTGTTGCAACATACCTGAATTGCCAAAAGGCATTTGGAAGATTTTTCTACCAAAGGTTTTAATGATCCTGGGTGATCCTATGGAATTAGAGAGCAGCCCTTTTATGTGATTACAGATGGGGAAAAGCAGGAGTAAATGATTATATATCACAGTTAACCACCTTTGCTAGGAAGCAGCACAAGGCAAACGTGTGACTTCAGGCATTGAGAATTGTTGCAAGAAAACTACAGCTGGGAAACTCATGACTGTGCTGGACAGATAACTTAGCAGCTATGAGGAAAAGTTAGAATTAGGCTTCCCTGCAATAGGATGGAAAAGAGCGGTCTCGGGGTTTTGAGGAAGGAAGGAAAATTTTGTAACTCAAGGTTCTGTGAAGAAGTTGTGTAGGGCATGTAGCTTTGGCTGCTTTAATATAGCTTTAATTAAAGAAATTAATGCTTTAATTTCCTATATCCTTTGTCAGTATCCTTCAGCAGAGACTTAAAAAGCAGGGGTCCCCATGGAGTGAGATAGGATGTCCCACTGAGGATTAATGGCTATTTTCAAGGTAAAAACAAATCGCAGAATGGTTGAGGTTGGAAGAGACCTCTAGGGATCATCTAGTGCAACCCCTGCTCCAACAGGGACACCCAGGGCACAGGGTGGCATCCAGGCGGGTTTGAAGATCTCCAGAGCAGGAGCCTCCACAGCCTCTCTGGGCAGCCTGTGCCAGGGCTCTGGCACCCTCACAGCAAAGAAGTTCTTCCTCACGGGGAGATGGAACTTCTGATGTTTCAATTTGTACCCATTACCCCTTGTCCTGTCACTGGCCACCACTGAGGAGAGTTTGGCCTCATCCTCTTTACATTCTCCCCTCAGGTATTTGTTGTGTTAAGACCCCTGTTACAGTGGAGAACCACCTGTGGTGATTACTGGGTTGTAGAATTTTGCAATTTAGGTGGAAATTTTGGCCTACTTCACTGAGATTATTCATGATAGTCAAAAACTGATAACAGGTAGATGGTTGGGTGCAAATCTGGGTGTATTGGTGGGCAAGGAGGAGGCAGCAAGGCTGCAACTGCTACACTCAAGGGGAACATGAGCCAGAACCTCCCGCTGTAGAAACACCAGGCGTGCAGGGCAGTGCATTGTGCCCAAGAGCACCTCTGTAATGCTGTAGAAGAGCATCTTGCTTGTGCAACTATTGCTGGGTAGGCAGTGGTGTTCCTCACTCTCTGTTGCACTCGGGGGTTGTGGATGAGCTGCTCATTGCACTGCCTCTTTCCAGAGCTGCCAATCCCCTGTCCCTCCTGGGCTCCCTCAGGCTTAAGGCCAGGATTTGAGCTAAGCAGCTGGCTGCTTGCTGTGACTGTTGCCTCAGCGCGGACAGAGACTTGCATCTCCAAGTGCATCTCCCCCCCTTGCACACGTTCTCACAGCGATGCAGGTTTCAGGCTTGAGTAACTCAAGTTTTATCCATCTCAATTTCTGTCTCGGAACCAAGCATCTCCTTTACTATATGTACCTGTCATTTCAGTTTCCAGGAGCTGAAAATACTTTGCGCTGTTACCTGCCATACAGGGACTCCAAAAATGCTGTACTTCGGGACAGGATTTCCTGAACGCACAAGGAGAACTATATGAAAATCACATTCAGCACCCACTCTCTTTTTTTTTTTTTTTTTTTTTCAGTAGCCAGGTATATAAGAGCAGGATTTTGGGAAGGCAGCTGGTTACTTTTAAGATACCTCAGTTAAACCTTGTTCCAGATAGTATCAGAGCTGACTTTTCTATTTCTTATAGCAAAAAAGCAGCTGAAATACTAAGATTGGATCTGGCATTATGTATTCCCTGTGCCACGTCCTCTGGGTGTCCCTGCTGGAGCCACAGAGTTGGACTAGATGATCTCTAGAGGTCCCTTCCAACCTTAGGCATTCCGGGATTACAACAGGCTCCAATGGCCTGGGTTTAAAACAGGTATCCTTTTGTACTCCCAGCAGAAATAAAAACATGCAAATATAGGAATAACTGCAGTGTCTGGTGTAGGGAGATTGTCTTACTCTTGTGTGTGTGCAGTGATTCTTAATGCTTTGGTGGTGTATGGGCTTCAAACTGCAGGTGTGTTCTAGAGGCAGATGCTGCAGAGTTGACTTGAACTTGGCTCACTGGCAGCTCCTGGACTTCTCAAAGGTTAGTGACTCCATTGAAATTATTGCAAAGTACCTCACAAGCCTGGAAATCTAAAATATGCACCATTTACCTGCACCCCAAAGATGCATCAGCACAAGCAGTTTAGTGTGCACCAGGAGCCAGCCCAAGGTAGCTGTTTATCTGAAAAGGCACCAAACTGTTTCTACAGTTTTGTGAAAAAGGAGAAAAGCCTGCAGCACCATCCCCAGGGCCATGCCCAGATGGCTTTTAATCCTCCCCAAGGAGACTCCACAACTTCTCTGAATAACATTTGCCAGGCTCAGTCACCCTCACAGGACACAACTTTCTGTGTTTTGGTTTGTGCCCATTGCTGCTTGTCCTGTCACTGAGCACCACTGAGAGGAGTCTGGCCCCAATCTCTCTACCTTCCCTTCAGACACTTACACATTGATAAGATTTCCCCTTCAGCCTTTTCTTCTCCAGACTGAGCAGTCCCAGCTCTCCCAACCTTTCCTCACATTATCTTAGGAGCCCTTTGCTGAACTGACTCTAGTAGCACCATGTCTTTTGCACTTGGGAGCCCAGAACAAGACACAGCACTTCATGTGTGGCATCATCAGATCTAAGCAGAGGGGCAGGATCACCTCCCTTGGCCTGCTGGCAACACTTCCAACTGCAGCCCAAGCTACCATTGGCCTTCTTGGCTACAGGGGCACATTGCTGGTTTGGGGTCAACCTGTTGTCCACCCCTGCAGAGCTGCAGCAGGTCAGTCCCCAGCTGTCCTGGTGCCTGGGGTTATTCCTCCCCAGGTGCAGGACCCTGCCCTTGCCCTTGTTGAACTCCATGAAGTTCCTCTCCTCTCACCTCTCCAGCCTGTCCAGCTCCCTCCGAATGGCAGCACAGCCCTGGGGTGTCAAGTCACTTCTCCCAGCTTGATACCAGCAGCAACGTCCTGAGGAGCCACTCTGCCTTCATCCAGGTTCTGGATGAAGCTGAACTACATTGGACCCAGTACTGACCCCTAGTGGGGCCCACCACTAGCTGCAGGCTCTAACCAGACCGTGCCAGAGCTCAACCTCGGCAAGTGCTTCTCAACCCTCTCATTGGCTGCTCATCCCGCCCGCACCTCCCCAGCTGGCCCATAAGCAGGTTATGGGAAACCGTGGTGAAAACCTGGGCTTGCTACTCAGGTTCAAACACTGCTTGGAAGGAGACAACAGTCTGCCTTTGGGCATGAGAGGGAAAAAATAAAACCAGACATTTCTCCAGATTGTAATTTTTTTTTTTTTTTTTTTCTTTTTTTTTTTTTTTTTTTTTTTTTACCTTTTTTAATGAGGGTTGTTGCAAGTTGCTCACAGCTTTGGGCTGTCACAGCTTCCAAAGAGATGGCAGCATACAGATGAGTTCAAGGTAGCCTGTGGCTGTGGTAGTTGTAGTGCACGCTCTACCGCATGTATCGGACACAGGAACATACTCAGCAGCGTGGGTGGGGTGTGATCTAATCCAGAGCTCTGATTTTACTTGGTCCTTTGCACTCCTTCATCCATCACGAGACACTATCACATTTTTCACCAAAATTCAAAATTTCGAATCTGCTTACTTCACAATTATGTTTAAACACAATAAACTGCTTGGCTATGAAAATTAAATATAAAGGACAAAATGCAACTTGAGACCACTCAGTATGTAGCGGGCCTCACTAAAGGTATCTATTTGTCTATTTAATTTTCCTCAGAGTAATATTTGAGTGCTAGGTAGAATTTTAGAATGCTAAAAATCTTTCTTAATCCTGCTTCCTCATAATTGTAATAACAAATACTTATAGCATTGCCAAGAAAATGAAAATTCCTTTGATTTTTCTCATAGCTGACTTTTCATGAAGCTTTTTTTTTTTTTTTTTTTTTTTTTATAGTGAGAGGTCAGTGCTTTGTGCTTCCATTGCACTCATTAAAATTCACTTATTGGTAGAGGGCCTACACTAATCACTTCTCCCTTATGGTCAGTGTCCAAAGCACTACATGTGCTACGTGAATGGCACCTTCTTACAGGACTGGACTTCATCATTACACTGCATGGCAAGAGATCCTTCTTCCGCTCTGATTTATGGTAGGAAAATCAGCATCAACAGTAAAATGGACTAAGTTTGTGGGTAGGCACCACAGCGTAAACAATTCAGCACTGTAAGAGGGATGAACAGAAGCTTCTATTGTAGGAAGAGATTTGCAGTAAGTTACTAACTGAACATTCAGATAGTTCTTTAGCATTTCTCTGATTCTCATGCTTCTGGGAAATGGGGCTAGTGATGAACTCTTCTTCTGCATGGCATGCTTCCCTTTGCCAAATACTTGCAAGTGAAGAGGTGAGCAAAAACAACAACAAAAAACATGTCTAACGTCATACAATGTTTGTAACATCTACAGAGATTGGATTTAGTTCTACAGAGAGGCCTAATTCTTACTGTATCTTGACCATTTCAGCAAAATAAAATGACGATCTCACTCCAAACAAACATTTCCATTCTCCTTAAACCCAACAAACAATTTCCACAATCTAGTTACACATGCCACATAACAACAATTCATCTTTTCCCAGCATCTTAACAGGGGCAGAGTGCAATGTACTCTTACACATATTTTTTCATTATATTTGTAACCATCAGTTCATTGTTTCTGGCTGGTGGGAGCTTAAAACAGCATCATATGGTATTTAAATATCCCTTTCATGAATGGCTCCCAAAACAAAAACATGCATTCCCATGACTGGTTTCTTTAGACCCAATTATTTGTCTTCAGATTGTCCCAATCTAGGGCTTGATGTTACTAGGTAATGTTATGTTGTCTGGTTTGGTGCTTCCTGAGCTCCTGCGCTACACTCAGTTACCTCTTGGAGCACTTAATGGTTTCTTTTGCACTGTGTTGAGTGGCAATGTCGATTAATTATGAATGTACAAAACCTCTGACCAGCAGGTATTTGAAAATTGTATCCAGGTAATTCCCTGGATTTTGTAATAAACTAAGAACTTTTAGAATGGTTCAGCATCAGAATGCCTTCTACTTACGATACTGAAGTGTTCCTGTTCATAGATTTCATGTTCTTAATTCATTTATGAGCCAGCTATTAAAAAAAATGAGTCTTGAGGAGTGGTTTAGCTACACTGGAGAATGCTGGGTTTAACAGGGAGCATTGGTGCAGGGCACTGAGGGAAGTTTCCCAGGTCAGTTGAAAAAGTCTGAAGAAAGCCTGTCTCGACGTCCCTGACATTGCAGAGCCTGTGGTGAACGGCACACCTGGAGCAACACATGGCTGAGGCAGCAAGAAGGTAAAAGACTCCGTACTGCAAAGCTGTCTGTATTTTTTTCAAGTTTTTCTGCTTCTTTCTGTCCCAGGAGGTCCAAAATTTGTATGTCACTGAAGTAGTTCTGTTTGGTAGGCTTTCAGATGCAATTTTGAAAAATTATTATTTTTTCCTGTAGTCCTCATTGGAGCAATGAATGGTAATGTGCAGCTGGCTGTGTCATACCCATTCCTGGACAGGTCTTTTGTAATACACAACGTTTTGCTGCACCTCTTTGTTTTTAAACTGGAAGATCGTGTACACCAGGACAAGGATACACAGAGACAAAATGCAAGGGATGACAACTGCAATTGCATTTACAGTGCTAGGCACATCATTTATTGTCACCATAATATCCACATCGTCATGGGGGAGGTGTCTGTCTTTGCTCCGTTCAACGTCCTTCTGGTTACAGCCCATCCAGTCTTTGAGGATTGACCGGGGGTAGCCTGGCTCCACACTCAGCCGCTGGTTATCAAACTTCCAATAGTCCTTCCCTTTGTAAAAGTAAGTATAAACTAGAAAAGAGAACATAATATTACTCACCACACCATTTCCCAACTGATAATCTGTGAGTTTTTGTGTATGTGATGTTTAGAGCACCTAAAAAACTGGGATGATGGTGACTATTTAGGCAAATAAGATGTGTTCAGCAAGGATGTTCCATAAATATAGCCATGCTAAGTCATATTTGGAGCTAGGATTTAAAGGAGAAACTCCAGCCTGTGGGAGCTGTGTCGCCATCAGTGATTGTATTTGTATTTTGATTTGTATTTTTCTGCTTGACAAAGCCAAGTGGATGATCATGATTTAAGCTGAGAATAATAAAAATACTAGTCTCACTCTCCTTTCCCCTTCAATTTCAAAGCAAGTGTGCTGCAATAATTTGTTTTCTATTAAAGCATCTGCAAACATGCGCTCCTCATTACAGAGCCACATAGTGACAGAATGAGTGTCTGCTTGTGCGTGACAGAGCTTGGGGGAATACTTATATGTGCATGGTGCCCTCCACCCAACGTGAGGGAGGAGATGCTGAATAAGATCATTTTGGTTACAGCATCTGGAAGGTTTGGCTTTCATTAAAACAGTCTATTCATTATGTTATTAAAAGCTTTATGATGTATATTGCCTGAACTACCCCTTGCCTCCCCAAAGGACTCCAAAACTCTTTTTCCAATTAGTCTCAAGTGATTTGAAAAGGGAGGGAGCACTGGGTCACTTGCTTCTGACCTCCTGCTTAGCTGGTTCTCACTGCAGTCTTCCAGCCCCTCTCACATCACTGCCCCAAAGAGCTGGAATTACAGCAATGCTGTTAAGCAGTTGAGAAGGTTCATGGGTTGGGATGATGGTCAGGAAGAATCACAGACTACCCGTGCTCAGAGGCGTCAGGGTGACTTTAGCTTTTCTGAGACTCAATTTCTATCTCCGTGCAAATGTTTGTAACAACTCACTCTCAACAAACTCCCAACCCCATCTAATAGTTGTAGTGATACATACAGCCTTCTTTGCTGATAAAAGCTCCTTGAGGAGCCTGAGGGATTCCTTTCCACACAGTGATGGGCTTTGGGTATCCTGGGTCTGCTGCTCTCTTGTCTTCATTGTATCTCCAGTACTTGTCTCCTTTGAAGAAGTAGGTTTTACCTACAGGCTCCCAACGCAGAGCTGTGTCAATGCCTTCCCGGGGAAGGCAGCTATCCAGCTCCACAAGCCTGTGTGGGTATCCTGGTTCTGCTGTCACTTCTTTAAAAACCCAATATTTATCTCCTAGAGATGAAGGGGAGACACAGATGGATTTGATTATTTAATAAAAGAATCAATAAAAATATAAAATAACCACACTAAAACACAATATGATGAGGACTTCCACAGCTTAGCCATTGGTAATATGAAAAAGCTGCTCCTTCCTGTTTATCTTAATCCTCATGCCTCTTGTTTTCATTTGATGTTTCTTGGATCTTGTTTTGGACAAATGTTCCCATTCAACTTCTCTAGGCTTATGTGATCTTAGCTCATAGCCTCTCTTGGTCATCTCTTATTCAAGTTAAGGAGTTCTAGGCTATTTAATTGTTCCTTGTAGGAGGTTAGTCTGTATTTTTGAGCAATCCTGTTGCCCTTCTCTGAACCTTCTCCAGTTTTAATATTTGACTGAGGCTTTTACACAGAGGCTTGGTGATGCTTTCCTTTCATTCTTCCTTGCTTATACCTTACTCCTAAATGACAGGATTGCGTCCAGAAATGTCAAGGATCTAATAATGGCCTCAGAATGAGAATGGATATGTAGTGCCTTTAGAAGGAGTATCAAACAGCAAATTCCCCCATTTCTTCAGAAAAAGGATATGGGCATGGCATTACCATTGAAGCTTGATATATATAATAATAAAATAATATATGTAATGTGTAACTATATATTTATGTGCTTTCATAATCTTTACTATGAAAGAAAAGTGTGATTTGAGGCAAGGACAGTAGGTTTGTACCCAAACATACAGTACCTTTGAAGAAAACAAATTTTCCATCAGACCGCTCATAGGCTGCATCAATCTTTGTGGGGAGGCCTTTCCAGAACTGCTCAATCTGCATGGGATAGCCCTCCTGCACTCGGTTGTTGCGCAGACGCCAGAACCAGCGATCCTGAGAATAGAATTGTCTTTAGATCGTTTGAGTATTTTTATTTTGCAATCAAATGAGCTTGGGGGAGGAGATGTCCATCATAAAGCATTACTAATCCCTTCCAAAGCTGAATAAGCACAAAGTCCTGGTTCAGATCACAGCTCCAACCCAGCCCAACAGTGTCTCTAGTAAGAAAAATGCTTCATTTTGCAGCACTGTGCTTTCCCCCAAAGGGTGAGAAGTTCTTTGCTGATTCTGAGCAAAAAGGCCAGGAAGAAAAGTAGGAAATGAGAGGAAAAAGGAGCAGGAAGCACTAGGAACTCATCTGTGTGTGAGCTTCTTGCATGTCTCCTAGTGCAGTGTCATGCTTGACCCAGTGCGAACGATGCTCAACTAGCAAGTCCCAGGACCCCTTAGTTAAAAGTCACAGTGGATGCTTAGGGAAGAGTAAGAGCAGGGCAAGAACATGTGATACATTTCTCAAATACTGTCCCAGACTTTTTACAGTTCAGGCATTTTCTGCAAGTGACAAGGTTTGCCCACTTAGTGACCTTCAGTATTTCCCCATCCACTTTCATACACACCAGGAAGAGTGCAAGGTACAGGTATTTTGGGTGTGTGACCCTGGTCTTCTAGATTCAAGACATATTCTCTAATATGCATGTTATGGAGCAACCAACCTCTCTTTCCTCCTTGGTGGTAATTTATGAACAAGGCTGACTCGAACTCCCTGAGAGTTTCAGACAGGTTGAGTGCCAGGAATTTTCAACAGAACAGCATGCTCTCTGAAGCAGAGGCTTCAGATGATGCCATCTCTGCAATGAATGAGGCTTCATCTCCCTTTTGTCACTGGCATTGCCTTCTGGCTATACAGGTGACTCCTTTCTCAACCTGATGGCATCTGAACTCTGCTAATTCAGCTGGTTCACTTTTTGGCGCACAAGCTGCCTGGGAATTTTGTTTAGCTTGCAAATCCCATCAGGCAGATGTTTATGAATATTACAGATCCAATCTTCTTACACTTCCTGCTAACATTACTCATTCACTAGCTTCAGGGGAACAGGGTTATTTTTAGAGACATTTCAAATGTTACTGTAACTGCCTTTATTTTTCTTTTCCAGTGGAAAACCTTGTGGTTAAGTCAGAATTCTTAGTACCTTGAAAACAAACATTTCTCCTCTAAAGAGAGCCACAGTGTTGAAGTTGCCATCACAGATATTTGGTTTTGTGCCTGGGGGAGATGGCCTGTCACCCAGAGGAGGACTAGGAGGTCTTGGTTGTCTGTCGTGTTTTCTTTCCGAAGTAGAATGAATTCTGCGAACAGGAAGAGTCGGTAAAGGCCTAGTTGGTTCCAATGGCTCAATAGGTGGACCTAGAAGTGAATAGAAAAGTGTTTAGCCAGGTGAACAGCTTTGGATTTTCTTTCTTCCCCTTTAGGTTTTTAAAGGTCTGCAGGCTGGATAAATAGCCTTGAGAAAGTTTTATATATTCCTTATTTACTGTACACACTCAAGAATCCATTCCCTAGAAAAGGGAAGCAGAATGAGATGCGTCCACATGTGAAAGATGTTCCAAAATAGGCGAGTGATAAAAACTGAAGAGAAGCCAGTAAGTTTTTGTAGATCTTCCCAAGGAGGCTGGAGATAAAGAGGAGGTAGGCACATTCCCAACACTGCATTATAATGGCAATTGCATAGAGAATTTAGGAATAGGAAAGCAATTTATTGCAACTCTATCATTAAACTTTATTCTTAGAATACTAAGGGAACTCTAAAGTGATGAGACATTGTTTGTTCTCATTCAAATGATGGCATCCCCCAAAGCACAGCAGCCTGAAGATCCACCTACAAAACTGGTATTTGCAAATGACAGCACTGCCATTCCCTGAAATTGCAAAGCAATTCCCATTTGATCCTAACTCAGCTTAGCCCTGAGATGTGGCAGGGCTGCAGGAATCTAAAGAGCTATAAAAATGTATGAGACTGATAGCTGGAGCAGAAGGCTACTTTTAAACTGAATCTGCCATATTTTTGCCATTTATTATTTTGTTAACAATAAGTGATAAAATCTGGAACAAGGCAAGTAAAGAGAAGCACAGTAAGATTTCTTGTTGCTTCCCACAGAAGGACACAAATTATCATGACAATAAGCTGAAGGCTTCTAGAGGGCAAAGATTCTGGAAAGTTTTATATTTGATGTAATCAAACAGTATTTGATTGTAACATTGAAAATACTGTCTGTAGACTTCATGGATGTTCTACACAGAAGGTACCATTCAGATAACAGAATCTAGTCCAACTTCCTGCATAATCAGTCCAGAAATCACCAGCAAATCCTGTGAGGAGGAGCCTAGTCTTTATGGCACAGATGCACCTCATTTTCCAGGAACAGACATCCAGTTTAGGCTTAAAAATTTCAAGTAATTGAAAAATTCTCTGTAATGTTCAGTAAATTGCACCAATGATTAAGCCACATCATTGCTAAAGTCTATGTTTTACCCATTGTTACTGAATTGCTATTGAATTTATAATTCAATTGCCACTGAATTTGTGCAGCTTTAGATTCAGGCTTTTTTTTTTTTTTTTCCTTTTTCAGTGTCTGCTAAGTGTTCCAACATGTAAGCACTTACAGGTCATGATTTATTTGTTCTTTAACCACCCTCCCTCTACAAGGGAAACAGGTCAGTTTTTTATGGTTGTTGCTGCAAGGTTGTTGTTTTGTTTTTTGTTTTATATTTGAGATCCTGAGGTTTACTCTTGCAGCCCTTTACTAAAGCTTTCCAAATGGATCATTATATTTCTATAAAGTGACTTGCACTCATATTTTGAGCCTCCTGCGATTTTTATTAGCAACTATTTACTATTATTCCAGAATTTTGATAAAAGACTTTGAATATTGCTCACATATATCCTTCAGATGAGGATTCCCTGTTGATAGCTACTATTGGAAAGCTCCCAGCTACTTCATCTGCATCAAGTGCATAACAATAGTACATTTTCCATCTCCTTTATCTCAACCACACAATGCCCTCTACCTTAGTAGGCCATAAAGTTCTTTAAAATAAAATTCCCAAATGATGATAGATCTGTGTCTTTCCAAAATTGTTATGTGACACAACTCTCTAGACACTGCCTCCTATAAGAGCAAGAAAGCTTGAGCCCCTGTTAGATGATCAAGGATGCATCTACATTAGTGTTTCACTTCAGATCAGGAATGTCCCTTTGAAGAGAATCTCTCAGTTATTTAACCTGGTTTTGGGTGAAGTTAGGCTAGAAGATGCACTTCCAGAGCACATCTAATCTCCTCTAGCTGCATCATGGGATAAACATGAGTAGTCCAAAGTAACCCTTGCCCCCATAATTCATGCAGTGCAGGTGTCAAGTCCTTAACGCTCTTAACATCACCCCTAAATGCTGCTGTGGCTACAGATGTGCTTCTCTTATTCCTATATCCATGGATATAGGAATGGATATTCCTATATTCATTAACAGCCATGGATATTGTTTTGCAAATACACACACAGACAATGTATCGCTGGGTGAAGCTGCTCCCCAGTTGTCAGCAGTAAGACAGGTACCTCAATACAGGCTGGAAAGCTGGTTGAGACCAGATTAAGTCAAAATGGAGAGCAGGGGATGCTGTAGAAGAAGGAATGGGAATGGCAAAAAGGTTCCAGAGGGATCTCTTTCT
The DNA here is from genome assembly GCA_034781795.1 of Crypturellus tataupa. NCBI lineage: Eukaryota > Metazoa > Chordata > Aves > Tinamiformes > Tinamidae > Crypturellus > Crypturellus tataupa. Next base: position 945,981 of record JAWLRI010000121.1, read on the forward strand.
ACATACAGAAAATATCGTTTGTACAGATGGAAAATGGTGTGAGCACATGTCAGATTCTGCTTTGGCAAGTTAAAATGGCAGGAGATTGGAAGTCTGCAATGATTGCCAGAAATACCTGAAAAAGTTAAGTTTGAAAACCTTTTAAACACTTGATGAAGACAGGAAATGTTTGCATTAAGGAAAGCTAGTTCTTTGCTGGCACATAAGCAAGAGAGCAGTCATCAGTGACTTTGGATGCACAGCAGCCATCTCTTAACAGCAGTGCGAGCATTTGTACTCTTGTACAGTCATTTATACAGCTCCGAGTTGCTCTGTTTTGTAAATAAGGTTGAGCATGCTGGGATTGAAGTGTCTCTAACATGTCCTACATGACAGGACGCCTTGCTAGCAGGCTAACCCAAGGTTCACCTTTCCAAATGAGATTATTGAATGATGCTACAGAAGCAGCAGATGCTGCAGATGTTATTCTATGCCTCGCCACACCAAATAAAGGATGTCTTTAGAGATCAGGAAAGTCTCTTTGGTGGCTGGTTTAATTGATCTCGCTGATCATTTTCAGGTGACAGCTATTCAGTAATTTGCATAAGACCATCACCAGCCTCAGCACAAGGTTTACCCCTGGGCTTGAGCCATGTGCTGCAGGAGGTAGCTAGAAGCAAATTTACAAAATGATCATAAGAATGTTTCAAGAAGCACTTTTCCCTTTAGACAGGGTGACTTGTGCAGCAATCTGCAATGCAAAGAGGAGCACAGGCTCTCTGGTAGAGAACCAAGAAGTCACCATGCATTAGGTATTTGAACTGCTAGGTGGAAAGACGCACACCTGGAAAGGGAGCAACTGCCCAGCCTGGGCTGTTCTGCTTCTCAGACATAGCAAGTGGACAGAGATAGTCACAACAATAGCGATTCTGGCTTATCAGAAGTAGCGAGCCAAAAACTTCACACTTGGAGATCAGAGGAAAGCAAGAATATAATTTTACAGAAATCAGAAGTGGTTAGAAGAAAACATTAAACAAAGACCTTTTATTTTTTACTACTTTTAAAGGAAAATGGGTATGACATACTTGTGAAAGAAGATCACAATCACACACTCTGAGACCTGGACAGTCTAGATCAGAAAATATTCAAGGGAACCACAGATCTGCATGAACTAAAGCACAAACTAGAGCAGTGGGAAGAGGACACAAGTCACTACTAACATGAAAAGCTGGGCCACAAAATGTATTCATGGTGTGCAAGGGTGAAAATAGTTCTGGCACATTGCTCTGAAGGAGGTATCCAGGCTTCCCATACATTTCAGAGGTGTTACAACAATTTGTGTGTGTGCAGTCATCTGGAGCATCAAGATAAACCAAAATTCCCAGGGCTGCCTCCCTGTTCTATCCAACTTTCCAGTCCGGGGTGCCCAGATCGGCAGGCCAGAACACCAGCTCCATACTCACTCTCTTCTGTGTACTCCTGCTATATGTATGATATCCTCAGACCTTGTGTGCTCTCCTGCTGTACATCCATAGTCCCATGAACAAGCACACAAAGTTGTCATCCCAACTCCCTACACTTTCTTCAATCCAGACTCCAACCACAAGTCTCCCCTCAGATCTGCTCTTTGGAGATGGCACAGTCAGTCCAAGAAAAGGCACCGGGGTAAAGCCAAAACCTGCTGCTTCAGGCAGGGCTGTCAGCAAGGGCAAAGCAGGGAGCTGCTTCTGCAGCCACAGGCACTAGACAGCACTGGTCTCCCCACTTGAGTTCAAGCCCCTCTGGGCACTAAGAGGACTCTTGGAACTGTATTTTATGGAAACCTTAATAGAGGCACCAAAGAAGAGAACACTCAAGATCACAACACAAGGCTGGAGAAAGTGCAAGCCTGAAATCAGACAAGTTGGAACTGAGATGAGCAACGATATTTTACTTAGATGTCTGTTAGCTAAGGAAGAATTCCAGCTATATCCTGAAAACTGGGATTCTTAAGGAAATATACAGAACAAAGCCCACAAGGGAAGACTGCTGATATTTAGGAAAGGTCAGCACCACCTGCCATATGCCTGGGAAACTCTTGAGACAGCTAACATACAAATTTGCATTGAAGATAGTCAGAGATATTTGAAAGAATAAAGCCAGTCTGCCCTAAGGGCACCTCCTATAGCATCATAACAAGTGGGCTGGTTTCACGCCAGAAGTCAAAGGGAAGAGGCTGTAGAGAGAGAACAAAATAAATCCACCTCAGTCGTCTTGAACATTATTGAGGAGGAACTGCAGGAAAAGAGATCTTGTCAACAAAAACCTGCAAGTGGTGGCCAGAATGAAAACCTGGGGAAAACCTTGAACAGATACAGTAATTAGCTATTACAGTTCCTGGGAGGGAATTGGAGGGACTGTGATTGAGAACTTGAAGAAAAATGCTGCAAAATGCCATGTGCGATGTGCCATGTTCAACGCTGTGGCACCTGGCTGCAGCATTTGGGTGATCTTGGGGTTACAAAGTGCACAAAGCTGCAAATTAAGCAGAGTTGGCAGTAGAAAGAAGCTAAGAGATGAACATGGCAAAGCAGAATGGGAGGAAAGTGGCCACACAAGGCACTTGTTCATGGACTAAATAACAGCCCAGTCCTAGTATTATGCTTTGCGTGAGAGTCAGCAGACAGTAACAGACACAGCACTGGGGAAGTGATAAGAATGAAGAGTTTCTTTTTTGCTGAGCACTCTGTGTGGTTTAATACTCTCGTCATTTAGTAGGCAGCCAAGACCTCTGAGACTAGAATATAGTTAGTAGATCCAGACTCATCATTACATAGAAATGGGAAACAGAGGCAAAAGGCACCAGTGCATGTTAAACAGAGCTAAACAATATTGAATACAGATTGAAGATGAAATTGGAGTATATAGAGCTGTAGCAGCCGACCAACAAACCTAGATGTGGCCAAAGCTGTAAGGACTAGAAAAGCTCTTGTCTATCAAATGGCTCAGCAAAAAAAAAAAAGATGCTTCAGTAATATCCAGGCCCAGCACTGTGTTACCCAAACACCTGCACAAAACTGATTGCAGCAATGTGGATTTGAACCACCTGAAGCCAAATTGTAATGATTTCCTAGGCCAAGAGCAAATCTCCTCACTACCAGGCTACCAGTCACAAGATTGGTACTAGCTCTTCCCATGAATGTGATTTTGAGTTAAAAAAGGAAGTGTTGACAGCCATCTGGCTGCCTGCTGCTGTTGATATGTCCTACAGCTGCTCATAGCATCTCTCTGCCTGCCTCTGCTGTCTCTGAATTACAGCAGAGCTCACAGGGACTAAAGCTCTTCTGCAAAGCTGCATGCAAATGTGATATATATATGTGTGTGTATATAACTGTAGAGTTACTTTTGGCCTTCATAATTAGTTGGCTCCTGTGTTTGCCCACTTTTTGCATGGTTTTGCCTGCTAAATTTTGCCCAAGTCATGTTTTAACAGCATAAAGAGACATAGTAGGCTACATCAGGCCTAATAGGTCTAATAACTGGGTCTGTTATCTTCATTAGCCACATTTACCAAAGAATGAACAACAACAACAAAAAAAGTTGACTGGGCAAGATTAATTTTTTATTAATTCTAGATTATATTTCTACCATGTATTGATTGAATTCTGTATCAGTTTTCTTAGTGTTTGCCCAAGACTGAACTCTGAACCCTGGTTTCCCAGCAACATTCTCATGGCTTCTTGGACTCTTGAGAGTCCATAAGCACTCTTTTCATTTTATGATTTTTCAGTAATGATAAAATACTGAAATAGGCAAGGCAGAGGGCTCCTTCATCAGCTGTTTGAAATGATATAGGGCAAATCATCCTGATCTATTTTCACCTGCTATCCTTAGTGATCACTACAGAGCAAATTCCTCTTTCACTACAGGGCATGAAAATACTTCATTATCTGCGGGAGATGTTGGTGTATCCTCCTGCTCAATTCTAAACACTGGCCAGAAATCTTTATTGAGCACTATCATCTTGATCATGCTGAATAACTGTCATTTCACTTAAATAAAACATTGCTTTTATGGTTGTTTCTCGACAGACATGTACTCTTCCTTCCTATCTTTCTCTTTGCTTTTATGCCTTCTGTGTCTTCTAACTTACAGAAGCTCTTAGGCATCTGGTAAGTGATGCTAACCTTTCCTAAACATCAGCAGTCTTCCCTTGTGGGCATTGCTCTGAGTATTGCCTTAAGAAAATACGAGCTCCAGTTTTCCTGGTCTGCCTGGAGTTCTTCATTAGTCAAAAGATATCTAAATATCTTGGCTCATCTCAGTTTCAACTTGTCTGATTTTAGTCTCACACTCTCCCCAGCCTTGTGCTGTGGTTTTGGACATCGTCATTTGGTGCCTCCAATAAAGACTCCATAAAATACTATTTTGAGTCCTCCTTATTAATACTGTCTCCTGTTGTTGTTATACAGATTGTGTTTTTGTTTCTTTCACTTTTCTACTGAGTGAGGATGGACTTTCAGCTAAAGGTAACTTCTTTCTTGTCATAAATTAATCCTATAACTGTAGGACATGTACATGTCAGAGGAGTGCACATTCAACACACATCCTGGGTCCAAGCACTAAGCAGTCAGAACATAGTCTGGGGAAGCAGCAATTCAATCTGCCCTTACTGAGCAAGGATGCTTATTGGTAACACCTGAGCCATTCTGCAGCATAGTCTATCATAAAAGCAGAGTCAATAGACTCCACATAATTTTCCCAACTTTCTTATTTCCAGAATATCATTGCAGTAACCTGCATCCAAGAGAGAAGGCTAAAGGCAGGATACAACAGAACTATCAGCAGCAAAGATGGTTTTGCGAAGAAAGACCTACTTAAAGAGATGCTGGCACCTTAGTATGTATTACAGGAACTCATTAGACCCACCACTGACGTAACTAACCAGGTGGTATCACATGCAAACCATAGCCTATAGCACTATGTTTCCAACATCATAAAATCAGTGAGCAAACCTAACTGAGAGAAAACTAAGTGAGAGAGGATATGGAACTATTGGCACATCTGCTATATGGCCTCAACCCATTCATCAGGTCTGAACCTGCCATTTTGTGATCCCAGCCCTAGGATCAAACCCACCCTCAGGGGCTGAATCTACTTACTTCCACAAGGGAAGCAGGTAGGAAATCCCTTGGAGGTGGAAACTCTATGTTTTGCAGACAACTCAGTAAGACTTTGCAGACACTGTGTGGAGAGTGTGGAGAAGAAGATTTTCTTCCTCTCTAGCACAACAGAGGTAAAAATGGTCAGAAAGCTTTTGGGTCACAACAGATCACCTTCAGAGTGTGACTTCCACCACTGGCACTTAGCCTCCTCCCTTCATGCTTCCTCTGTCGCAGACCATCTGAATACCAAGGTGACCTGTGAAGATAACACAGAGAGGAGGCATTTAGGAGCCACTGTGTCGATAGTTGAGGACAAAATATAATTGTACTGTCCTCCTGGCTATTGACAGAGTGTTCCCTGCACTGTACAACACTTGCCTCAAGGCGTCCTGAATGGTTCTGTGTTCATTACTTTCTAGCCTCTGGCTGGACAAGCAAGCGGATCTCCAAACCTGCCAGGAGCAAAGGAGGTTCTTGGATTTAAATCAAGGGAGATAATGATCCACTTAAAAGCAAAGGTGTTTCTTTATCTTCTTAATGTTCACTCCAAGAATAAAACTAGAATAAGGAAATCAGGTTTTAAAAGGAAGGAAGTTCCTTTTAAAGGACGTTTTTAAAGGAAGTTAGTTTTGAAATATAGGGTTTTTTTGGTCATAAAGTGCTGATCTGTCTACAGGTTTCTGCAGGACCGTGCCAGCTGTCCATGTATGCAGGAAAGACTCTTCAGTTCTACAACAAAATGTATCAAAATGAGGTGGGGAGAGTGACACAAACCCACCTGACTGCTTGGCAGATTCCAGTGACTTGGAGAAGGGTCTGTGTTCACACTAAATGAGCTAATCGACAATGAGCTACCTCAAGGACAAGAAACAACACATTTGCAACAGCTCAGGAAGGACACATTATTTTACCTTGCTCACTAGGCAAATCTATCCATAGAGCACTCTGTTCTTTTGTGCCCTCAGCAATAAAGTGAATTAGCTAATTCACAGTCAGTTTGGGTATCTTTGTCACAAAACATCCAGTTGGGCAGTTGGACATCCAGTTGGACATCCAGTTGGGCAGTTGAAGCCCTCATGATAAATCAACCAGATGACAGAAAGGGTTTCTCAGGCCCTTCTCATGGAAGTTTTCTCTTCTGTATGAACAACTGCTGCCCAGGGCACTTTCCTGGACCACAAGAGTCCATGGTTTGAATCCTTGCTCTACTCAGAAGGACAGGCTCTGACAAGCTCTCTAACTGGTGATTCACTTTGCAATTCAGGATGAAAACTGTTTCCAAAATTCCTAGTCTGAGTCAAGCAGAAGCATGATAGTCTAGGTCTCTGCAGCACACTCAAGTTGTGATGCCTGTACTGCAGTTCCCCTCTGGAATACATCTGACATTTGCTTCACTGCAGAACAGAACAGTTTTTGAACTCAGAAGAATCTGTAGGATAAAAGAAATATTTAATTCCCAGTCATAACATAAAGCAGTGCTTCTCCATCAGCTGCAGAAAGCTCCTAAAGGGGGCTTAAGTTCCTCTTTAGTTCTGCCTTCATGAGGAAGCAGTATGGTGCAGCTCCCTCCTCGCGCACCCAAATAAGCAGGCTCCAGGACTGATGCAGGTATGGGTGATCCCTCAGCTCTGACAAGGACTTTCTGGTTACCCCAGGGACAGCAGAGAAAACCAGAGAATGGCTGTTACTACCTGCCTGCTCTCTGAAGGAATGGGAATGAAGATGTGGCATATGGCAGATGAGACTCAGCTGATGCACTAGAGAAGGAGTCTGTTTTTTCCTTCTTGGGTTCAACAGAACCACTGGAAGGAAGGAGAGATACAAATGAAAGGAGTCTGGGATCTCTGCTGTCCTTCAACATGCTGGAGTTGGGGCATCAGGGCAGATCTCCCTAGTTCTCTTGTTGCCACCCTTCTGCTTTCTTCTATTTCCTCTCTGAACAGATACTGTGGGTGTAAAAGCCCCAGACCCAGCAGCTTCCTCTTGCACTCTGTGCTATTTCAAAGATGCTGGCAGGAATTGCAAGGGGCTGCAGAAGGGTATGTATAATGTAGGATGCCCATTAATCCTCAAAAAGATGCTCCTTTAACTGCTTCTGTGGATGCTTTGACTGTTTAGGTACATAAGATGGAGTGTCATTTGGAACAAGTATATAGCTTGCCTTCAAGCTCTGAACCCTACAAACAAGTTTAATAAAAAATAATAAACAAAAAATCCAAACATTCAAGCCTCAAAACACAACATAAGAAGCACTGATATAACTAACATTCCCAGAGAGTCTTTCAGTAGGAGGTAATGCAGATAAGAGTTAACAATGTCAACTCCTTGGTTGAATGTACTGGTTTATTTGTGACATAGTGAACAAAATAGGTAAGTTTCTTGTTTCAAAAGAAAATAGAGTTGTCAGTTTTCCTGTAAGGAGAAAAGATGGTAGGAATTTTCTCAAATGAAGTCTAAGACAAACACTTGTAAATGCCTGTTCTGTTGTCTTGAGTGCTACCACCTCAGGACAAGCTGCACGTCTCTCAGTGGCGATCTCGGTGATGGCATCCTTGATCCTGTTTGATACATGTTTGAACGCATGGAACTGAGCCCACAGTGTTGGCACTATAGGCCTTGTAATGCATTTGGATTTGGGGAACTGTTCAAAAAGTATGACATTGGGCTCATCTGTACCACCATCATGCATACTGCTTCCAGCTTGCTTGGTCCTTTGCTATCTGTGATCTCTCTGAATCATAGAATCACAGAATGCTTCAGGTTGGAAGGGACCTCCAGAGGTCATCTAGTCCAACCCCCTGCACACGCAGGGTCACCCAGAGCACGGGGCACAGGGCTGTGTCCAGGTGGGTTTTGAAGATCTCCAGAGAAGGAGCCTCCACAGCCTCTCTGGACAGCCTGTGCCAGGGTTCCGTCACCATCACTGTCAAGAAATTTTTCCTTAGGTTCCACACTGCTTTGGTTACACAGTTGTTCTGTAAACTGCTGTAAGAAAGGCTAGTACAGCAGACAGGAGGCCAGGCCCAGGATCCTTGTTTTCTTGCGTAAAAATACCAGCAGGACCAGTAAGTCCTTGCCACCTTTGTCCTTTCCACTGCTTATCCATCTGAACATTAATGGATGGAAATCTCACCTTTCTTACCCCTGCAGAGAAACAGTTCTAAATGGGATGAACAGCCACAGGAAGAATCACACTGTTGTCAAGAGCTAGGATTTCCTGGGGCAGGTGCACCATTTTTGGAAGTGAAAATTACTTTCATTTTCTTTTCCTCTGGAGGCTGATATTAGTCCTTCAGCTAGGTGGACGTCCATCACAATGCCAGTGTCTGTGGCCTAGTCCTTCTTTGGCATGGGAAGGTATACTGCAGGCATGCAAATCCATTAGGTAAGGGAGGTTGTGAAACAGGAACTTGTTGCACCAGAGCAGTAAGGTGCCACAAATACTGTCCTGATCCACGGTTCTAGGATGTAAGAGGTGCTGTTGTCCAGTGCCAACAAACTTGTTCCTTGGCCAGGGCCTGTGTAGTCACCATTACAAGCCTGGACCTGAGCTCTCATGAGATAAGCACATACAATGACCAGGAGCTCTTCTCCCGGGCTGTAGAAAAGATATGTGAGAAGCTGATATGTTCTTAGCAAGATTTGGAAGAACTCAAATCCTCAAGCTTACCTCCAGGGTTAATGATTTGGCCTATTTTGGAATAGACAGTAGACCTTTCCTTTGTGACCTTGGGTTTTGAAAGACTCTTGGGGAAGACAGCCCAGCGTACCAGTTCTACCTTCTAGAGACTGAGATATGCCTCAGTGCAGGGGAAGATCTTCCACCATTAGCGAGTGAATAGTCAGCTTTCTGTCATATTCTTTGCTAAACATGTCATCAACAAAGCCATACTGATTCTGGAGACCAATTAAAAATTTGTATCTATCTGCATTGCTTCACTATTCTGTTCTGCCCGCCTAGGGCCATGTGGCAGCCTATGTACTTCCACTGCCAGTTATAGCCAGCAGCAAATATTTCATCTTGTTTTTTTCTCCAAGTATCCATGTGGGCATCATTTTGTTCTGTAATCATGGGAACCCCTCTGCTTTCCCAACATGGTATCAGGAGAGACATTCCCCACATAACAGGCTGCTTCACAGCCCACTGCAAGAGGAGAAGGACATGGAGAACAGATGAACCACTGCTGCAAGATGATCAGTTGTGGAAAGGCCATGACTGACTATGTCTCTTCTCTCCTGCACTGCAGCTGCCTGCTACCCTGATCTCCCCGCAATGACAAGAAATCACTTAAGTGGATATCCAAATGACTTACACATGAGTATTATTTCCAATTTAATTCCTTCCTGGGCATGTCACTTATAACATGGGCACATAAATAAAGTAGAAGAGATTCTTCTGAAAAAGGTCACAATAATTCCCCTATAAGCAGTCACAATATTTCCCCTGTTTTTTTATGGAACATTTTACAAGGAGCACTTCTCTGAAGATGGAAATACTGATGACTTGTCTTCCAGCTTACTCAGACCCACACATTCAGCTGCTGGCCCCTCTCATTAGCTTCCAAGCAGAAATAACATTTTATACACTGACCCAATACTAACCAGATCAAGCATAAAAAAAGATTTCACATCACCTATTGTCTCTTTAGGTGGCTTTGAAATAAATCCAGAAGAGAATCTGTTCAACAAATCAGCTACATGACAGATTTAGACATATTCTTTTTCCAACGGCTAAATACTGATACAACATAAACATATATTCGAAACACGTAATTCCCAAATAGACAAAATTGACTTAAATTCTAGTATAGCCTCTGTTCTTTGTTCTAGAAACTCCAGTGGAATGAAAATTTGGAGGTTAGAGAGGTTTTTAGCATTCCCAAAGCACGATAAAGTGGATTGGTATTGTGGAAGGAAAATGCATTTAGTTGAATGTTTCTGCTAAGGCTACAAGAAAAACATTTCAGAGATTAATTTTCAGCTGAAAGGAATTCAGACAAAAAAAAAAACTCTGTTCTTCTATCTACCATCTCCTGTTCCAGGAAGAAACATAACCTGTATTTTCTGGCTTTGCAACCCATAAGTATTAGACCTATTTTAAAACTAAGCTTCATTTTCTGGGTCAGAACTCTGTGCTCAAGGCTGAAATTTCTACATAGAGAAACAACCAGCTAAATGTAGAAGCTGTTGCTGCTTCTTGAGCAGGACCAGATATCCCTTAAATCACCACCATTCCCAGCCACTCCATTTTGAAGGCCTCCAAGATAAGCCTTGACTGGCGTAAGGACAGTCAACAAACTCAGATAGTATAGTTCATATTGCTTTTTTTCAAGATGAGTTTAAGTTTCAAGTGTATTTCATTGCACAAGATGAATCTTAGTATTAGTACACGGCTAAAGTTGAATGCTACAAGGTAAGTAAAAAATAAGTGGAATTCTTGTGGTGCTGCTTCTTAGCATGCAAGCTGCCATGATGTTCTCTCAGGAAGATGTTCTCAGGACCCTGACGAGCCTCCCTTGGCTACTCATATGCCTCTGACCATGGCCCAGGACCCCATTTCAGCTCAGCCCAGTACACCATAGTAGTGCTGGTCTCCAGATCTGCCACAGATTTGCCCTTCCCGGACTGTGACTGAACCCGGTTGCCATCATCAGACCTGATCTTCATCTCAACCTATGGACTGATGTCTTGGACTAGCCTTGGACCTGTTTCATCACCACAATCTTTGATTACCTGGACTCTTGGTTGACTCCACTGCTACTGGGCCTGCAAAAGGCCCCTACCCTGCTGGCCTCAATTGCCCTCAATTTTTGGCATCTTTCAAAAATGAAAACTTAGGCACTTTATTTAATGTAAGTTTACTGCTTACTATCCCAGCACTTAATTTAAAAGCCATCTAGAAGAATCACTCTCATTCAGAGTATTTTACTGTGTTAAAGAATGCAAGATACTACAGGACCATGCAACTTCCTGTTAATGAACACCGAAGAGAAATCCTGTTACACTACTGGAAAAGAGCCAATGCTCCCCAGGTATATTACAAAACATCTTATTTTAAATATTGAACCTTATTTTGCAGTATGATAAACTGCACTCTACAAATGCCTGTCATTTCCATTGTCTATACAGGTGTCAAGAAAACTTGTCCAGAGATGTCTCTTCTCTAGGCATTTATGTTGAAACAAATCAGTTTTATTCCACGTCACAAAAGGAAAAATTCAGAGTAAAATAATTGACATACACAGTTTAGATGTTTAAAGTCTTTCTACACTGCTTAGGATTTTTATCTGTCTTGGCACAAGTTCTATTAGCAATAGTTTTAATTTCACTGACAGACTGGAGATATAAATGCTGATTGGGAAGGGGTCTACCATTAATCTCAGAAGTAACTCATCGAAACACCAGCTTCGTATGATGATTTCCCATTTACAGTGACCACCTACATTTTTTCAGCTCCGTTTCACATGATATCTGTTCAACTGATCCTGGGTATTCACATCTTAATTCAGATAATATGCAGCTGTGGACACTGAATAGCTAAATAAGGCTCAAGGCTACTATTAAGTAATTTGTGAAATTTGCAAGTTCCTCAAAGAATGAACTCTTATCTTCTTTTACAAAGGCTATTTTCCGCAAGCTATTTCAGCCACCTTTCATTATTTTCCCACATTACCCCTTTTAGCAACTGAACCTGGTATCAGCTCTTCCTTTATTTGTGGAAGGAGTGATCCCAGATTAATTGTTCTCCATCTACCTGTGTCATTTTGCTTGCCCTTTTCACTTAATTGCATCCACAGAGAGAAAACAATCTTAAAAAAACAAACAAACAAACAAAAAAAACCCCCACATCTTACACTGTTGGAAAATAAAAGCAATTGAGATAGCCACATATAGACAAGATTAGGGAACATTGCACTCCTGTGTTTATCATCTACAGAAGAGTTATTTTCTTTATTAACTTCACAGAGGATATGCATACTGCAATTTTTAAATGACTGGTATGACTCGCTCGCTTTGCAATCAGTGACTCCTTGTAGTGGCTGCTCATAGAGCAGGACCTATTCCTGCTAACAGCTCACGAAATGGAAAGGAATACAAGGGAAATTTGTTTGCAGAAGTTCCTGAAGAACAATCACCTTTACTCACCAAACTGTGTAGAACTTATCTGAAGGCAGTGAAAAGCAGAAGATCCAGCACCTCACAGCTGTTAGATTCTTCTAGCTTGGATTTCCCTTGACTGTGGCTCTTAAAATTTGCATTTCCCTCTGCTCTTCTCCTCTTCAGCCACCTGCACATCATTCTCTGAAACCTCTCCTTGTGCTTGCATCCTTATTTTTTCACATGGTGCCACATCATCTCCAACCCTCCGGTTCTCTTTCCAAATCCTTTTGCCTCCCTTTCTCCTTGAACCCATAACTTTATGTTATGCAATGATATTATTTTTTTTCAATCGGTTATTAAAAGAAATGTTTCCTAAGCAGATCTGAACCTCTTTTCCCTTTTGTCTATAGATGGAGAAAAAAAAAAAAGCATAAATCGTTTTACTTCATATTCTTCATATGCCTCCTCTCTATTTGCATTTGCAGAAAGATGATGGGAGAAGGTGCAGGGTCTGCCAGAGGAAGGCAATCCTGAAAGATAACCTTTGGGAACAGTATTTTCTACTAAACCTTTGGGAACAGTATTTTCTACTAAACCTTTATGTTTCTATGTGTTCTAAAGTAAAAATCAACCAAACCTTCTATTAAATCTCACCATTACATCTATTTTGGGGGAGGTCAGACATGGAGGAGTTCAAGATCGCAGTTCACTTATTCTGATTTGCAGGTTGATACTGCCACAGGAACAGACATATATGGTCGCAGATGAAGGGTTTTAAATGGTCCCAAATTCAGCTCCAGCACAAAATTCAGTCCACTGGCTGCAAGCATCTGGGGAGCTACCCGTTTGTGGTGGTAAAACACTTACTATACTTGGGCTCACTATAAATAAATGAGTGGACAGTGTTGCTCACCATAGATTTTCTGAATTCCTTGGAGGTCATCTTGGGGCAGTTTGAAGTTGTGTGTTTCCATGTACTGGTAGAAAGGAGCCATGATAGCACTGGGATCATTGGAGTGTTCCAGACCCAACGCGTGTCCCAGCTCATGGACCGCAACCAGAAAGAGATCGTTCCCTGCAGAGAAAATGCACATGCAGGTTAGTGTCACAGCCACATGGTCAAGCAGTGTCCTGAGCTCGTTTATACAGCAAGAAGCTACATTGGTTTATAAAGCAAGAAGCTGCTGTCTTGTTATCCTATAGCATAGCAGGGTGCAGTGTCAGTGTCAGCTCCTGGGCAGATGCATTTAGTCCTTGTAGTCTGTGTGGCTTCCACAGCCAGTGTAACAGAACGGGCAAGAGCCTCCACATCTATGGTCATATAGGACATTTCCCCCAGGTAAAAAATGCAGCTGCCTAGAGTGAAAGTCTACAGAAAGCAGACAAATAAATACGCCGTTCAAACATTATTGACTTTTTATCCTAAGCTTGAACACGATGCTGCCAGGTTACGTGAGGACAGGGCCAGTCTGCTAATCAATAAGGGCCTGTGGTGGGAAGGGAGTTTGGTCTCTCTTCTAGGTCTGCCAATGTTGTACTGGACCACAAAATCCCCAGGGAGATCTATAAGACACCAGCCAAGCCTGGGAAGGCAGAAAGGGCACAGCCTGGAGTTAACCTGCCCCAGGACTCCCAGTGACATCTCTCACAGCCTCATCTCCTCCAGCACAGTACTTCTGACTTCCAACACTGACAGGTCTACAGGTCAGCCCAGACAGCACCAAGCTACTGCAAGGGGCAGAGACAAAGGCTGGAGACACCGATTTGGGTCCCAGTGACAGCAGGGAGGAAGCAAGGCACATGTTTCAAACAGGAAGAGAATGGCCTGAAGGGCCCTATCTTGTGGAGAAGCTGGCAGAAGAAGGGAGAAGTTGGGGCAACTTCAACCCTGTCTTACAGGAATACACTCTACTTCTGCCTCATGAATCTGGACTCCCCATGTCCTTGCTCTTACTGTGTTTTGTGGATGTCCTACACTGTGAGAGCAACCTGACATGGGAGGAGACAAAGTAATGTCTGTGTGAAAGATGAAGATGTAGCCAACAAAGAAGAGACTCCCCGTGCCAATAAAAGGCCTGAATCCCTGCCCCACATGGTTCTTTCTCTGCTATTTCATGCAAGGCACAAACCTGGAGCCCCTGCAATTCAATGAGGAGCAGAGGCAACAGCAACTGCTCCCTGGCTCCTTTGCAGCCCTGCTCCAGCATCCCATGCGTGAGGGAACGGTGTCTGCAGGAACCTTCTTCCCTCGTCACCCAGCTGCCTTTATCTTAGAGGCAGCAAAGCTCACAGTAACAAATGACAGTAGTGATTTATGTCTCTTCTTATCAAAGAATTATCACTTCACTCTCACCCATAAATATGTGACAAAGTGGGTCAGGGGGATTGCAAGCCTCACAGAGTGCTGCTCTTCCACGGTATCTTACTGCAAGCCAGTAACACACAGTACTCACCTGGTCACACATACTGTACCAAAATGGTTAAATCATCTATATGTTGACAAGTTGGAGGGAATAACCAACTGAATATGCAATGCAAATTAAAATATACAATTATATTTCAAATAAATTTTGAAATACGTTCGTTCAAATATATAGTGCCCCAAAACACATAGACTGTGATTAGCCACATATACATTTGAAATTCCAGAGTTTCTGTATTCTAAAAATATGAATGCAGACTTTCTTAAGAGCAATTTCTTCTTTGTTCATTGATGGAGAATCTCATGCGTGCAGGACAAGTGAATAAAATGCTTGGTATACTATAAAATTTATTAGCCAGTTTCATGGTGAATATTGGTCACTTTTCATGGGTTTCCAAAGCCACTCTAGAAGACAGACCCTCAAAGAACTGTGTTTTAGAATATGATATGTTTGTGTACCTTCTTTTTAGCATAGCAAGAGAATCAATTCAGCACTGGAGGAAGGCTACATTGCTAAGAGCACACTCAGACTGCAGTAGTGACACTCCAGTGTGATGGCTGGAGCAGAAGAGACAGTGCTAAGGAGCCTCCAGGAATTATCTCTATGGAAAGTGGGACAAGGAGCTCCTGTTGGCTCTCAACAAATATGCTGATTCTCAAGGCTGTGGTTGCTTCCCATCCTAAAGCCTTTACTGAAAGGCAGTGGAAGGGCACCCTGCATACACAATATCCACCATCTTCTGCTCCCTCCTCAGATGAAGATTTCTCACCACTGCTTCATTCTTCCAGCTTTCCAGATGACAAGTGGGCAGCAAGTATTTTGGGGTAGGAAGAGACAGGAAAAAAAGTCTAAGGCCATTCTGCAAGCATACAGTGCTCAGAAGCCCATCTCTGGATTTTTCATTCATTTTTCCTGTGGCATCAGTTACAAGCACACTATTAGCAAAATTTATTTTTTGTAGGTAAGGAGGTTTATAATGTGAAAGAACACATTATTTATTTTCCTTTTTGAAAGATGGGCTATGATCCACCTTGAAAATAAAACATAAAAATATAAAGTTGGTGCCTGAGATTGTGCTTATCATCTTCTTACACAGCCTTTAAACTGGAGCTGGTAAGGCTTGTTGCTGTTATGCTCTGGTATTTGGAAACTGTCTATGCAGCTGATCTGCCAAAGTCTTGACAGGAGTTTCTCTCAAACTGTTTTTGTCAGTTCTTGAATGTGCAATAAAATTACTGATCTTCATCTTCTGCACACTTGTATGAACAACCTTCTTTATTAATGTGCATCTTTTTGGAGCAAGATTCAGAGGGGAGGACAGATAGTCCAGCTTGATACTTCAATAATTGTATGGAAATGAGGTTGGACAATATGGTAAAGCTCCTGAATTTCCTGTTCAGATCCAACCTCCAAGACCAAGAGTAAACAGCAAGTTGAACTTGTGCTCAATGTGCTCCAGCCACTTTTGTCAATGAATGAATAGGGAAAAAAAAAAGAACTAAATAACCTGGTTTTGTATTTGCAGAGGGAGTTCTCATGGGAAATAAAACAATTTCTTCTCATTTGCACCATCTGCACAAAATAAACTGACCTGGTCAGAGACCTGTGCTAACCTCCTCCTTCCCAATTCTCAGGAGGTATCCGGAAGTACACTGATAAGCATCAGAGAAAGCATTTAAAACTAGATTTCCAAGGACACCTAAAATTGGGGGTAGTTGTATAGATTGGCTTACTGACTGAAATCGTTTAGGATACAACAAAACCTGAAGAAACATACATAATCAGGCTTTAAAGTAGATGACATTTACCTTACCAAAGCAACATTACCACTAGAAAAAGTTATAATGAGGAATACCTGTAAAAACATACAAACACTGCCCATACAAGCATTATCATGATGGTCAATCTGGTCAACGCATGGGTAACCTCTTATGTTCAGTTCAATAGTACTATTAAAGCCTAGGTACATGCCACACAGAATCCACTTTAAAATACATAACTTTAAGCATACATTGATTTTTCTTAATTAAAAATAAGCTACTTTTCTGCTCAGGAGAGACCTCCTACTAGCTACTGTATGTACTAGTTACTAGAACTGGATTACTTGGGATAAACTGCAATAATCTTATACATATATCCTAGATAAAAGCAGCCATTTCTAAAATACCATATGCCTTTGCAGAAATCACAAACCCACAATTTTAGTAAGACAACACATAGAAAACACAGACAAACATGTATGTATTATCTTCCTTCTAGTCCTAGCCTCCATCAGTCTGGCTTCTTTGGATTGTCATCTTCAGCTGGATAAATGGCTATTAAATCAGGTAACAGACAACTTGGGAAACGTTTTCCCTGTAAAACCGCTAGCACACTTCTTCTTTTACAACTTATTCATTTTAACTATCGAAGTTCCTACCAAAACCATTTCTTTATCTCACTATAAAGCACTGTATATTGGTGGAGTCCAATTTATGTAGGTCAGCAAAAGCGCTCATTTAAATCTATATCAGTGTAAAGTAATATGTCACAAGAATAAAGTTATGGCAATACAGTGATAGTAGTATAAATATGGTTAGAACTCCAGCCAGTTGGTACTTATACTAACATGCTGTCTACATATGTGCCACTGGGCATGACAGCAATATAGCGGCCAGAGGGGTAGGTTGATTCTATACAGCACCTAGCACAGGGCAGTATAAATCCAGGATACTGCTTCAATGAAAATATGAGAATATGAATACAAATTAATAAAACAGCACATGTAATTAGCAATACGAGAGGAACTGTGAATCTCTGATCTGCTAACACAAATCTATGTTAGACTACTTACTGCAGTTTACACAGACATAATTGGAGAGACAGATAAGAAGTTTAAGTTTTGAAATTTTATTAAAGGAAAAATGATAATGAAGAAGCCAGATCACTGGTCATGACAGTAGCATGCCTAGTATAATTACAGAAGAGATGATGTGAACTAAACATGCTTTCAAAATATACTAAAATGACCTCCTTGAATCCAAGAGCCACATGGAGACAACTGTTTCCTAAGCACAACTTAAAGAAGCTTTAGGGCGACTCTAAGCTATGCCTTGGCATTTGCATCTTCAGACCTGGTGTATCAAAACTGTCAACAGACGAACATGTAATTTGTCTGCAATCCTATGTCAGCCTCCACAACACATCCTGTTTAGTAAAGGTTGCATCTGCCAAGGGCTCTCAATCTTCTTGCATATGAAGACCTTGAGGAAATGGTGATACTGCTTTTCCATTTGTTCGTAACAAAAAAGAGAGATGTATAAAGAGCTTTTCAACCTAGAAAGGAAGCAAATGTGTTAAAAACAAATAGAAGTTTCATTTCGTTCATAAACTCTTATGACTGTGAATTTAGCAATGAACATGACATATCTTCTGACCTTCACAGAAACTTTTAGAGTGCCTTTAAACAGTTTCACTGGAGAAAGAAGAGTGAAATGTACAGCTTCACTCTTGAGAGTGAAGCTATATCACAGCCAGGTAACAAAATGCTAGCAACATTAGATTATGAGGAATTTCACTAGTAGTAATAAGGCCAAATTGACTCTAGACTTGCCTGTCTGTTGTGTGACAACTCATCAAGCAGCTGAAGGATTTACCTGGGTACAAGGAATGAAATGCTCTCCTTTATAAGAGTTTCTCAAATAGTTGTTTCAGTGCAAGTTCTCACTTGACTCACCTGAACGTTTGCCCTTCTCCTGTTTCTTAAAGGATACTGCAGCAGCTCAGTTTCCTCAGGGTAGATGAGTAAGGACTAGCTGCAATTCCTGAGTACAGGTATGAACATAGGCTTGGTCTCACTGTCACCCTGAAGGAACTGACCGACTGCCAGCAACTAGAGGTAGGAAGACATTCCTGGTCAGGGCAAACACATCATAACCCTTATAGCCACTACTCCTTGGGGATCATGAACCCCAGCTAAAAACCTTGAGGTGACACGTTTCATATATAAGTCAACACACATTTTGTGTACCACTGGCACTAAAATTAGAAAACTTTTCCCCTGTCTTTCACAAGTGTAGGTGAGTTCATAGCCTGCATTCAATATGAAAATACCAAGGAATCACAGCTCCAAATTGAACACTCATATTTGCCTTATTTTATAAAGATCTATGCAATATTTTTTTTTATCTTTATAATCTATGGGAATGGCTTTCTCCTCTTCTTAGATTGTAAGTGGTCTCTGTTACTCTCTAGAAATTAATCAGTTGTTGGTATTTCATTGTTTTCACTAAGAAATTTTAAATTGCACAGAATACAAAGCTTTCAGGTTTTACTGTGTTTTACAAGATCTATTGCATTTGAGCTCCACCCACTGTATACAAATCTTAATAGAATATAACTCCCTAATTTGGTACAACTGGTCAAGGAAAGAAGGAAATGGAGCATTTAGAGAGGTTTCCCTTTTCTCTTTTTTTCTACTTTTCTGAGCTTAAAACAAATTAAAATAATAATACAAAAAATAGTCAAGTTTGATTAGTTATACAGCCAGTGAAGAGAGAAAGCAGAAGTCCAAGTGATGCTAAGCCAAGCTTACTGCAAGCAGCAGGATCTACAGCTAGAATTTAGTTGTTCCCCGTCTGGGGATGGTACTGGAATGTTACTATGAGAAAAAGGTTTTGAGGCAGCAAGGAAGTCAGGCCAGTTTGTCCAAACAGGCCTTGCCCCTTCAGTGGATGCAAAACAGCCAGTTTATTATAAACCCTGGAGTGAATTGGCTCACTCTCCTCTGCTTCACATCTTTTCTTTTTTCTTCATAAAGGAAGTAGGCAAAAAGAGAGTTTTTGGCTCACCTTGATTTTGATGTTCTACCTTTTTTACATAGTAGATATTTTTTCCTTTGCAAGGAAGGACCGATCCTTATTCTGATCCTTATTGGCACCTTTGTATATGAAGCTCAGAGAATCTCATTCTCTGTGGAAAGAAACATAATACTTTGATTATATGCAGATCAATAGGATTCCAAAAGTCTATACAAATATATTTCTATGACGTGTATAAAACAAGTTATTGACAAAAGTGAAGGATAACAATATTCTCTTTGGAACACTGTGAATATTAGGTGCATTTACAAATACATCATTTTGAAAATGGAAACTGAAGGTGAATTGTATTCATGAATTTCAGCTATTATCAATAACTTAGCCCTGTCAATATTGTGAATTTTTAAAATCCAGACTGCAATAGCACAGAACTATTGTTGTGACACTTCTTTTTATACTGACAGTGTATAAAACAAACAAAAGTGTTACTTACAGAGATGCTGTCCATTAGTGAAGAAGAAGAAGCTGAAGATAGAAGTCTTCCACTTGCACTGGTGGCCTTTTCCTCTTCACTTTTCTTCTGTAATTCACACGGTAAATGGAACATTTGTTTCATGTGATTGGCTATGATGATTGACAAGCTTCTCTGGTGGTAAAAGCTTTTAAAGATTATAATTTGCTATAAATAACTTGCAAGTCCTTTATTTATAGCTTTTTATGTTTTACTTAGCTTGACAGGCCAGCAGTGTAATGTCAAACTGCTGCATGGTTAAGTGGACAGGTTTGATCGTGACTGGTTATGTTGAGACTACATGTCTGTATGCTTGCTCTCAAATTTGATTAAACATTAAAATGTGATTTTAGAGACCTCTGACTCATGGGAACCAGTCTCTCCAAGCAATTATAGGATAATTCAAACCTTCAGTAGGAATGTTTTTGATACTGAATGCTGAACTGATCTTCAATGAACAGATTTCAGGTGCCAAAACATTACAAAACTTAAAAAGTAAGCTGAAATTTTAATACAATCTTATGACTTGGGCAACTTCCAACATCAGTCACGTAATGGGCATTCTGTATTTAAGGATGCATAATAACTTTAAAGCATCTCTGATTTTCCCTCTGAAAAAATATTGAGGCTTATTTTCAAAAACGGAGCATCAGAAGCCTCATAAGTACCAATGGGCTAAAAATGTCATTTATTACAACAAAACTCTTTAGATGCTGAGATGTTCTGTACCTGAGAAACCAAAAAAAAAAAGAAAATAAAAGTATTTAACAGCCATAAAGTGACAAAAACCACAGGTGTAGCTTCTTGTGAGTGCATGCGCTCTTTGCCAGGTTTCTCACTGCATTCAAAATTTGTCCTTGCCCATCTCAGCATTTCCACAGAAAGCAAATTTGAAACAAGCAACAAAGTGAAAAGGAAGTGAGGTAAAAAAGCAAAGCAAAAAGCAGAGGAAACAGGAACTTCAGAATGAACTGAGGATAAAAGATGCTGTCAACTTCTAACAATATGCTGGGTAAAGAGAGAGTGCTAAAAGGAGTGATATTTACTTTTCCAACAAGCATGCTCTATGCTCATACAATTCAGCTAAGCAGGCTACAAACAGTATAGAATAATCCCAGAAAAGCAGTTACCAGAGCAAATTAGAAAGAAGGCACGGACTTGATACTCGTCATTCCTCTCTCCACCAAAAATATCTTAATCAGACAAATCAAATACTATGAAGAATGCATTGTGGACGTTTCCAAAATGAGTTGTTTTATAATAAACAACTACCTTGTGGATTTGTACAAAGTTTTTTATTGGTACAGCTCATACTTCTAATGAGAAATAACTTCAATTTATTCTGAAGTACTAGGTACTGTACGATGTCTTCTCACACATCATTTAAAGAATTATAAGAAAAGAATTATGTTTAAAGAATATGCTTAAAGAATTATGGGAAAAATTATATTGAAAGGCATGTCTGGAAATTACCACATCTAACTTTATGCTTTAACCAGGCCTAATCTCAAAGCTACATCAGGTTGCTCAAGATCTCACTCAGCCAAGCTCTGTAGATTTCTGAGGATGGAACGGCCATAACCTCCCTGAGCAAGGTCCCAGGGTTGCACCATTCTGGATAATATCCTTGTTGCAATTTTTGCCTGTTGTCCTTTCTCTATATACCTCCATGAAGAGTTCTCAGATGGTCCTCGGGTGGTAGAAGGCTGCAATCTCATTGCCCTCATCTTTCTCTTCACAGCCAGAATTATTTAAGATTTTGAAGGACACTCATCCCGGCAAAATCCAGGGACTGAATATAAACAGGGAAAACAATATAGCTGGTCACTGAGACAGCTGGTAGGGGGAGAACCTGTTTTAGCCAGATACGGCTTATAACATATAAAGAAATTGCTAATATCTCCATTTCTACAGAAGACACTTTCCATGTTTTATTTCTAATAGTTTTTAGTATATTCACGATAAATAAATGCATTCCGTCACTGGCATGTGACAGTTAAGGCAACAGGTATCAGGAGCATAGAACAGTCTACGGAAGACACCCAACATGGTCCAGAAGGAGAAAGGCAACGAAAGGTCAGTGATTTAAACTGAACGGACCATAATCAGAGGACAAGTGCTGAGGCGGAAAATTTGTAGGCATCCTGAGATATTTTAAGAGTCTTGAACTCAGTAAGAATAAAATGGGTAGCAGGATATTTAGGTTCAAACCCAAATTAATTTGCCACATGTGATTTCTGAACAGGATCAGTTCAACCAGTGACAGGACAGTGGCAGTATCAGAGGTAGCAGACAGGAAAATAGAAATCTGACTACTGCAGAAGCCTAACCAACCTACATGCACCGAAACAAGCAGAGCTTCAGGGCAAAAAGACAGAGATATTGAATATACAACCCAGAGCTTCACAAAAACACAGTTGGGGGCACAGTGAAACAAAACCTCAGTGTATCCGTGACCCGATTTGAACATTTTTCCTTGTGAAAATCAGCCTTTAACAAGAGACAGGCATGCTAGTGTTCCGGATCATTTTCTTTAACACTGGAATTCATATGCCTGCTTTTATAGCACTGATTTTCAGCTTCTTTTCCCAGTATGCAAATATGCCTTGATACTAACTAAATGCCTACACTTATGCAACTGAATTCCATAAAAGTGGACATGGGCAAGAAGATCCCATCTTTCAGCAAGAGGATAAAATTCCAGGGGAATCAGGAGGGTTTAGAATATTAATAATGCAAGGACCAAAAACTGTAATTCCTTCCATCCCTAGTGCAGACACGAACTGGAGCATTCTGGCTAGCACAGTAAAAACCAGCTCAAAGCTATGCCTCCCAAACTAGGTATATATTTTTGTTTCATAACTCATAATACTCAATGGCTAAGACATTCCTCCAAAGTCAGCTACTCTAATTTTAATGTCTAATATTTTCTCCTTGAGGTGCATGCTGAATGTTCATATTCATCAGCTCAGACAGGTTTTGGCTGTCCTGTAAAACCTCATCCTCACCAGATTGCTGAACATATGTAATGTCCAGATGGTGGCTTCAGGAGTGCCCGCTTGCGCTCTGCCACGGCTCTGTTGTTTAGATAGCCATCCCCTGAAACAGTATTAGGCCAAGTGGTGTAATCACAGGAAAAAAATCTGTCCAGTTCCTCTCCTGCGTGGCTAACAGAAGTGTTCCTGGACATTGTTTCAGGCCCTTCTCCAGAACTTTTGCAGAAGCTTCTGGGTTGATTTGGCATGGACATCTCCTCTATCAGCTCTGACAAAGTCTTTCATGTTCTTCCTGGATGGCTCTAGTTTGGAAGACCTGGATGGGAAGCTTTCCAAAGAAGCTTCTGGAGGAAGACACAGGGGTCTACAGTAACCTGCTTGGTGTAATGCATACAAGATCTTTTTGTTCAGTGTTAGAATCATAGAATCATTAAGGTTGGAAAGAACCTCTAGAGATCAACTAGTCCAACCCCCCTGCACATGCAGGGTCACCTAGAGCATTTTACACCAGACTGCACAGGTTGCTCGTCCACTGACACTCTTATTGGAAAACTTAATAAATGAATTCTATATTCCATGAGACAAGTTAATTAAAAAGAAAATACTGGACAGCACTAGGTTTAGAATCACAGCACCACAGAATCATTATGGTTGCAAAAGACCTCTAGGATCATCGAGTCCAACTGTAAGCCCTTTAACACCATCCTGCTAAACCATGTCCCTGAGCACCTCATCTACACCTTTCCTCAACACTGTCAGGGACAGTGACTCCACCACATCTCCGGTCAGCCTGTTCCAATGCTTCACCACGTTTTCCATGAAGAAATTCTCCTTAACGTCTAACCCGAACTTCCCCCGGCACAACTTGAGGCCATTTCCTCTTGTCCTATTGGTAGTTATTTTGCAGAGGAGATCAACCCCGCCTCACTATAACCTCCTTTTGGGTAGCTAAAGAGAGAGAGAAGGTCTCCCCTGAATCTTCTCTTCTCCAGACTGAATAACCCCAAATAACCCCCACTCCTTTGGCGCCCCTTCACCAGCTTTGTAGCCCTTCTTTGGGTACACTCCAACACCCCAATGTCTTTCTTGCAGTGAGGGGCCCAAAACTTAACACAGTGTTCAAGGTGTGGCCTCACCAGCACCAACTACAGGGGGACAATCACTTTCCTGGTCCTGCTGGCTACAGTGTTCCTGATACAAGTCAGGATGCCGTTGGCCACCTGTGCTAGATCCATAAAAACTGCACCACAGAGCCTGTCAGTTTAATTATGAGGTATGGACTATTCCATGAGTCCAATTTTCTGAATAGTTTTGCATATCCAAAAATAATCTTCCCTAGCTTGCTTATGAGAATGTCAGGGAAGGCACTAGTAAAGCTCTGATAGAATTAATGATTGTCCATCTATCGTCTTAACTGAAATACAGTATTACTTGGCTAATGGAACTGTGCGCATAAGGTGAACAGGCAACAACATCCAGTGTGAAGAAAATTCACTGTTACTTTGAAAGTCTATGCTTTTTATGATCATTCTTGCAGCAAAAGATAACAGACAGACCGGTGCATGTATCCCTGCCATGCACAGGGTCAGATAAGAACAGCATCATATCCACAGTGATTTACTGTAAAATTTATGGGACATGGTAATGGTCATACTCATTTGGTCTAGCTGTGAAAAACAGGCAAAAATCATTATAATCATGATCATACAGAATGCTAATGAGTATACAAATGCCAGTGAACTACTTCACTAGCTGCTGTTCTGAAACTGCTAATTAACCTCAGCGGGTTACACAAGGTGCTAGTCTCAGATAGCAGCTTTCAAAACAGGATATACTAAATTCTTGGTGTACAATTGAGGGAGAGGTGTTTGCATAGAAATATTTGCTCAATTCATTCCTCCTTTTTTTCACATGGACTCTCAACCCATCAGAAACAGTTCCCTTTTCCTTGATTAAAACATAATGCACCAATACCAAAGACTCCAGCATTGTTCTACGGGACAACAGCTGCACCCAACGTGAATTTGTTGAATTCTTCAGGTGCTACAACACAATAAGACAACTGAAAACTAAAAAAGCAAATCTTAAAATTGTAATGGTTTGTAACAGAGCTACATGCACTGAACAGATCCCTGCATTCATCAGTCAAATATTCTGAGGACCCACAGTATGAGTGTCAGCACCCTACTCTGTTGAGCAGCGATTACAGTTCCCTTGCAGTAGGAAAAATGAGCTTTGAGGCAGTTTGTTCAAATTTTCTGTACAACTAATACCCATTAATTGCAGCCCCAGAAATACCAATTGCTTGTACTCTGAGGACACCACTCATGATCCTCACTCAGCCAACCAGAGATCACATTTTTGAAAGAGTCACAAGGACACGGTGTAAGGAAGGGCTTTCATACAAGAAAAGACTCATCATACACACTTCTGTCAAACACTACCCCAGCCCAAAATCTAAAAAACATCCCCAAATAATTGACACCCTGTAAAAGAATGCCGTAACTGGATAGAGAAAAAACACCCAGAGCCATCCCTCATGTTCTTCAAACTACCTCCCAAACTTGATCAGTCATCAGAATGATAATCATTCTGATTCTTGATAAGCAATAGAAGTCATTTTCTGAGTAAAATTCTGTGTGATATTTGTCTAAACCTTTGCATCCTCCTTCCTGTAAGGACCTTCTATCCCAGCCATCAGCACTCCCTGCTCCCCCACAAGACCCCGCAATGCCTCCCTGCGGTGTTGTATCCAGCACCAGCCGCCCTCATTTGGGGTGAAATCAAACAACCTCTAAGACCAGAACGAACTTGCACAAAAGAAGCACACAAACATCCAAGGGCCAGGAAAACACAAGGTAATCACTCAGCCTCTCATTCTCAACCCTAATTGTCAAGGGAAACCTAAAAACCGTCACCTCATTGCATACCTAGGAATAAAAATTCATAGCCTTTTAAGACACCAGACAGCATAGAGATCGTGCTATTTTGGCCAGCATCATCTCCCACAGTTTCCACACTATCCCCCATCCACATTCCACAGACTGTAACCTCCTTCCCTGTTGACATCTAAGCTAATAATTTAAACCTGCCAGAAAACAATCTTTCTCACTCTCTGGCAAGTATCTTATTTCTGCTTTACTCCAAATTAAGGTTCTCTCTACTTCACACTTACCAGCTGCATTTTCTTTCCAAAATGATCTAGCTGATAGATATCTGCTTGAAAGACTGAGGGATTATCTCAATTTGTGTTCTGCTTTGAAATAGCCACTTTTATTTCAAGTGTGAAGATGGTTTGTGTGCCTGAAAGCTCTTCTCTTTTTCAAATCACATTAGTTGGTCTAATAAAAGATGCTGCATGTGTACTGTGTCATTAGATATCATGGCCACACCAATATTACTATGCTTTTATCAAAATATAGTATATTTAAAATCAAATCACATTCACATTCAAAATAAATTTCTAGCCCATATACAATACTTGAGAATATTTTTTTGAACCCATGTTCTTCCCAATACTCTTCTAACATCAAAAGCTGTAATGATATTTTCATCAGTCCCCTGAAAATTTTTCTTACTATCAACTTCAATCCTTTACAAGTCATCATTATCCTCAAGAAAATATTTGGAAAATAAAACAGGAAGTTATCTAAATTCCATTAGATAGCAAGATAAATCCATCAAGAAACAGAAACTCTTGTTTCAGGCTTTATATTAGATAAATAGTTCTCTGAATCCTCAGTCTTCCTTAACAAGTCACCCAGCTCCTCCCCGTTTCTTGATGTGAGGACTATGACCACGCTTAGGTTCTGGGAGAATAAATATAGATTAGAATCACCTGGCAACTCTACTATCTTCTGAGAAACCACTACCAACTACTACTCAGACATATTTAGTTTTTCAACTTTGTACTGCTAGTTACACCTAACTCCAGTTGCCCTGAGGAACCACATGAGATATGAAGATGACATTTCAACACACTCTTATCTTTTTCACTCTAGAACCATGTTTTATGCTGCAACAGTGCACCAAACCTCTGAAGACTGAAACAACCAGTACATACACATTTCTGTTTGCTATTGAATATCCACAAATGTTTACAGAGGCATGCACAAGCTTACTAATAACATGATTTATGCATTATAAGATAGAATACATATTTCATAAAAGATTTGAACCACTGGTAGGAGGAGAGGGCTCCACTAACCAAACACTTCCCATTTTAAAGTCTATCAGTGTGTCTACATTCAACTTACTCTTCCTTTGAAAAACCTGTACTCTTACCATCATGATTAGAATTTCCCAGGGTCCAGGGCTCATCTGAATCGAAGTGAGTATCTCCTCCAATTCCTGGTCCAGGAAAATAAGCGTGAGCTAAGAATCCACCTTCTCCATCAAATGGAGAACTGTCTCCATGGAAACCAGAAGCAAAAAATATCATAATATCTGCTTCCTTCCTGTCATTTTTAATTTCATGGTAAGGGACCTCTTCAAAGGTGAGTGGTGTCACTCTCTGCCAAACATCAAATGCCTGACGAATGGCTCTCCTTGTATCAATCTCTCCAACCTTGGGGGTATAGTTGTGTACACTGCATGAATAAGAAAGAAGTGTTGTTTAAAGGTACATAATTCCACTTTTAATTACAATTCCAACACATAACCATTTGTACAGAGCTTGTATTTCTAGAGGATCTTCTTAAAAAAAAAATCCTTTGGGTATGCAAATTTTTGCTTTTGCAAACTAAGTTATCAGCAAAACAATAGTCCTGATATGAATTCCACTAAAATTAACAAAAATCTTACCAATATTCTGGTTGATCTTGCATCATTTTGTAAAAGTCTGATTACCTTCCAAATTATGGTGCAGAGAGTAAAATAAATTGAAAACGCTAATTATTTCAGTTTTGTCCGAAAATATCACGCTAAAATGAAAACCAGAGTATGAAAAAAACCCTGAAATTCTTTATGAGAAACAAATATATCAGTAAACTGTATAACCTTACTTATGTGAGCAATTCCATCTTAAGAGCTCACAATGAGTGATGGACCTGCCAGTTTTGTGCCACTGCACGGCAGTAGATGTGTTAATTGACAAAATAGTTTAACTAAATTTTAACTGAAGTTTAATTCCCCATAAGCTTTTTAAGCTGAAATATTTATGAGGATTCTGTGTGCATGTAATATGCTCAAAACTTGGGTAATATAAAATATTTATGTCATGGAAACTACTTTCAGTCTTTATAGAAACTGCCTGAACTTAATACAATAACTGACAAATAAAAGACCATGTAATACATTTAACGCAAAACTGAGACACTACCACTTGCAGCACTGCAAACATTGAAAATAGGAAGTTAAGCAACTCTTAGTTTGGAAATGGCAGAAGTGAAGCCATCTTACCAGTTTACTGAAGTTCTGTATGCATAGCAATTATTTTTTAATTATACACATTTTTTTCCTAAAATATAAAAAAGATCTAAAGTAAGGTTTGACTCCTTGTCTGTCATACATTAGGTGGCCCTTTATAGTTATGGTTAATAGAACAATTACTGGCAGAAGCTTTGAATTAGTCCCCAGCAGTAGGCAAAATATCTCTTCTCTGGTGTGTACCATGGCTGTCTGGGACAATACTGCAGTATAGGCTCCACTGGTGGACCTGTCTCTGGAGAAACAACTGATGTCAGACGGGAGGTCAGCAAGGACAACTTGGCTTCCTGGTAGTGAATAGTGAACTTGCAAAGCAACTAAGGAGGTACCGCTGCAATTCAGATACGAAACACAGTCTGCTATATGAAACACGAATGCTTCAGAGAAGCAGGAAGCTTTCCATAAAGTCAAGCTGCAAAGCAAGTTGTCTCAGCTACCTCAGGGCTTGTGCACAGCACTGATATCATGCTGCATCCACACTGCCAAGATGATGGGGGTGCAGTGCCTCACTTCCAGCAAAACAGATTCAGGAGCATCAGCAGAGTCTATTACTCTTCAGAAACCAGATGTACTGATATAGCAATATGCATGCAAATGCTGCTTATTGAGAAATGAAGCATAGATCCAAACCGACTCAAGAAAAAGAAAATGGAGCACAAGAGATTGAACTTCCCTTTAGGGTTCTAGGAGAAATACTTGCTGAGACTGTTCAGATGGGTGCTCTGCAGGATCTGAAGAACATTTCCTGCATACATAAGTTAAGGATGGTATTCCTGTTCTAAAAGCTGAACTCCACACTTGGGGGCAAAGATCTTGCCTGTCCTTGTAGGACATCAGTACAGAAAGCTGCACTGGAAATTGTTTCTCACAAGTTGATGGCATCCTCTTATATATGATATAGGAGGATCTCAAGCGTCACAGAACTGATTTATGAACTTTGCCTGCTCAGTACATCAGCAGCGTATTCTGAGAATGCTTCCAAGCATTTCCCACCTTAGCAAAGGAGGTACCTGTGAAAATTGCCACAGAGGATCTGGAGGAAATGAATGGGCTGCTGTCACAGGTATTAGCTGAGCCCTCCCACCAGTCAGGAAAGAAGACAATTTCCAAGTGAATATTATTTCCCTACAAGGAATTAATATAAATAGAATAAAGCAAAGTCTCCATGCTTGAGGTACAACCTGGTATGCAGCAGCATGGAAATGCAGGGGGTCGTATGGTCCACAGCCTTTATTAAGTCCAGCCTGGCCTTTCTACCAGCCTGGCCTTTACAGCCTCATATAGGAGCTATTAACTATGAGCCCTGTACTCACGGTTCAGCAGACTGCTGCCTCCTCCATGCAGGCACTTTGTGGCCACTAACAGAAAAACACTTTAAAGAAAACCACATTTGCAGTTCTAAAAAGAGCAGAAGGAAAAAAGCCTGGAGCACCAGGTGCTGATAGCACTGGCAGTGGAATGCAGTCATAAGCAATAGTAAAATAAAAAGAGAAATACACTTGTAGGATACACATAGAAAGGACTTTTCCTGCAGGGACAGGGAAGTACGAATAGCTATATACAAAGGCCATGATGACGCCATCTGTACTGCGATGCTTAACTTTGGTTATCCTGTTCAAGGATTCCTTCAGAATTCCTTGCAGCAGATGCAAAGAAGTACTATTAAGGTAAACAGGAAAATCAAGAGCCCATAAACAAGAAGCTGAAAGTGCCAGCCCTGTTTCACTTAACAAAAGAGAAGTCTGAGAGGGAATCTAGTTGATGTCTACAAACAATGTGTGAACACAGTGCTGAGGAGGGGAAACAACGATTAAACTTGATGGCTGCAGAAGAACAAGAAAAAAAGATAATAAAGGTATCAGGTAGGATCCTAGACTACAAATGAGTAGGTCTAGAAGATGCAAGTATTAAATCACACCAGAATCTGGATCAAAAGAAATCTATCAGTTATTAAAATATCTGGACTGATTTCTGAAAGTGGTTAGATGATACAGAACTCACATCCCCAGTGACTGCTTCTCCAGCATAGAGTTGGTTTCTAACTGAGAATACACTTCTCATATATTTCAGTGCTCTGAAAAAATTCCCCCTGTACTGTATTTCAGTTCTTGAAAACATTCAAGAGAAAATTTACTTTTCCACATCTCACTACAAAAAAAAAAAAAAAAAAAAAAGTGTATATCATTTTCTAAATAAAAATGGGGGTGTGAGGAAGAGAATATACCTGTAGGTTATATGCTTCTGCCTCCATTTTTGTCCAGTTAGTGCATATCGCTTATTCCTCCGGTTATGGCCTAAGTGGGGATGATCTGGGACTCCACATCGAGGTTTCTTCATCCACCTGGAAAATTTAAAAAAAATGCTCACTAAGACTTTGGAAAAGAAATTCAAAACAACTGAGGGCATGACTGCAAAATGTCCTGGAGACGATCAATACAGAAACCAAGGATTCAGTCCTTCCTTGATGGGGTTTATTTTCTTTGCACAGGACTGGCAATATCCCTTCTGCTGGCATTCCAGACATCTCAGCACACAAAAATACCTCTCTTTTTTTCCCCTGACATACAGATACCAGAAAAAGTAGCCGTTGTTCTGTACAATAGCTTAATGATGATAATGCCACAGGAGACCCAGATTCACCTCTGTGTGCAGTGCTACCGTACTCTTTTATCCACTCTCTATTTGTTACAGTATTGCTGTGCTAGTAGGGGAAAAAAGAATCCAATTAATTATTAGTCAAGAGCAAACCCATCCAGTTACTCTTCCACCCAGTTACTAAGGCTTCCACCTATAACCACAAAAATAGATTCCTCGAATTGGTGGGTCACAGTCCTCAAATTCCCTTAGGTCCTCCCCTATACTCCCCCTACTCTTCTGATGTCACTCACTAAAAAAAGAAAACTCTTGCCACTATGTCCAAGTTGAACCAGAAGAGAGAAGGACCTTGTTCCTTGAAGAACTACCCATGCATTATTATCACAGACAAGGAAAAACAGTGACTCAGAAGACTTGCTGGTTAGGGCAGGCTTCAGAAAAGATGGTAGGACACCAAATCCTCTCCCCTGCCCTCAGCACAGCTTCTACTTCATAGCTGTGAAGACTTGTTCTTAGAAAGAAACCTTCTCTCAAACAGCCTAAGAAGAACATTCATTCCAGTATAAGTTTGTGTTCCCAGCTCAGGCAGCAAACGGTTTGCCTCAACTTTGTCAACTTCCTACATTTGAAAATTCTTGGTGCTTACAAAATTCACGGCAATCATCTGCCATCTCCCTCCTGCCAGAAAAGCACTCCTTTCTAGCCCATTCAAATGAGAACATGCCCATATGGCAGCTATTTCCAAGCATGGTCCTAGAAAATAATACTTTCGCTTGGCTCCAAGAAAAAGAAATGTCTTTGAATATCCTCAATCACCTCAGCCTTATAGGAAAAACCTTATATATATATATATATATACACATGTATATATACATATACATACATATATATATATATATATGTATATAAAGCCTTACAGGAAAAGAAGGTGCAGTGATGAGTGAGTGCTATCTCTCACCTCTAGGAAGAAAGATCTCCAACTTGCCATGTATCTGGATCCCACTGCTCTCCTCTGCCACTTTGCTATGCCATATTCCCCATTTCTTGTAAATCACTTACTTTCCAAGACACTTCCCCAACATTCAACAAGGCAAGCAGTCACTGTCCTTTTATTTCAGTGCTCCTTCCATGGCATAACTTTGTAAATATTTCCACCTTTAATAAATATTTTTATTATCTGGGTACAGTGTTTTGCCTACCCAGTCCTTCCTCTGTCCTTCCTCCTTGCATCTGATCTTCCTTGTTTAGCTACAGAAGCTCTCTGTGATGCAGAGCACATTTGCTGAGCTCTGCATTTTCATGCCCAGTTAACATTTCTGCTTCCTTCTGCAGGGGCCATCACTTTTGAGTGGTTCCACCTAGTCACTGGGCCTATCTCTTTCTCACAAAAGGTTTCTGCCTTCCTCAAAAGCTTCTCACTCTCACCTCAAACAGCGGGTGAGCATGAAGGTCAGGTAGCTGAAAACACAGGATGTTCTCAAAATGACATCATTTCTCTTAGGGAAAGCGCTAAGGTGCCCCCAGTTTCTGGCAACAACAGCACAGTAATCCGAGAATATCAAAGAAATATTTTATCATGTAGAATCCTTTAAGGATTTGATTCTAGTGTTTCCCCAATGGGAATCTGGAGCCAGATGATAAGCTAAAATATAAATGCAGTTCCAAAAAAAAGGGAAGAGAGAAAGCTTATAGATAAAGCTTTTAATTTGGGCAGGGTGAGGGATGAGTTGGGAAAAGAATAACAGTTGAGTCAGGACAAGAAGGGTATCTTTCTTGGCCTCTCTTTACTCCCTCGGTTCACCATGAGGGCTATATAATTACTGAGGCTATGCATGCCAATGTTGTTCAGACTTCTCCTTAGTCTTAGGCACTGAGACTAGGGATAGAGAGACATTCCCTGCACAGACTTCAGGAATATAATGCACATGTCTAACAAAGCTGAGCCAACAAAAAAGACAAAGACATTTCCACTGCCAGGAAGTCTGTGCATGTTCACGCAGGCCCCATCCAAAGCTTGAAAAAATAGCCAGAAAAGTTACCCATACCCTGAAAAAACAGCCTGAAAACAGCACATGTACATCACATGGTTTGGGGTCTTAAAGGGCAAGAGGGAGCATATGAAGTATTTGATGCATGCTCCAGGACCATCTCAAAACTTTCCTGAGAGCCTGAAGGGCCCTGACTAGCTAACTGTTGTTGATGGTCTCATCATGCCCTCCCAGGACCTCCTGGCCACAACCTCAGTGGCAGCTCACATAGGTGCTCAAGTCAGACATACCTACCAGGAGGTAGGAACATGTTTTATATACTTTAATACAAGTCTGGCCCAGAGGAGGTTGAAATGGTACTGCACAATGCAGGCAATAGTGCAAGAAGAGGCCACACTTGCTTCAGCGAGGTGAAATCAACTGGACTATGGACAAAGTCCTAGGTCTGCAGCATCAGAGCTTTGTCTCCTATGCCTTCTCCCTCAGTCTCTGCAATGAAGTGAAGCAAAAGTGCACGTAAAGGAGACCATGTACCCCAGGGTCTTTCAGACACTGCGTACAGTTATCTAAGACACAGATGGATCAGCTAGTCTCTCTAACGTATCTTGTGGTCAGTCATTCCCAGGATTTCATTACTAAAGGATCAGAAATAATGAGATTTGTTATACAGATTGCATTTTACCTGACAAGAGTCCCTAGACCTGTACATGAAGTACCGAGTAAAAGGATTTCCTTGAAGCATTTACTGCTGACCTCAGGAACCTGGAATCCTCAGAAAATTGCCATGTCCTTATTCTTCCCCTTTCCAGATTATTTACACTGAGTACCACTAATGCAAGCAAAAACCCCTTCGGGCATTGCACTAATGACCTCCTTCACTATGAAAACTGACCCTTTCAATTCTACTTTCTGTTTCTTATTATGTAAACCAATATTTTATCTGCCTAATGTCTGCGCTTCGATTCTGCCATTGCTGCTTTGGCAATCCGAACAGCCTATAGCTACCAGCTCTTTCTTGCCTACACACCTGCTGGCACGTTCCAAGAAAACCGACATATCTGAGACTAGCTTTTACAAAACTGACCCATCCTCTATACGTAGTATTCATTCAAATAGTGTTCCTTAGCATTGTTTTTACAATTTTGCTTAACAGAATTGTTTCCTTTACTGTAGTTTATAGTCTCTGAGATATTTCCTGAGTTTCTGAGTACTTCCTGAATCTAAAAATTCCAGTCATATGGTACTGAGTTTTCATGACCACCTTACACTAACTGTAATTTGAATTATGTCTTCAGCTCTTCCGTTCAATAAAAATACCAGTGAACAATATTTTCCACATTGCTACCTTTTCCCCGCCTCTCGATTTTGCCTCCGTGTTCCACTACCTTTCTAATGGATCTCTCAATTTGAAACAGATTACCAGAGTTTTCTGTAAGAAAAGATTCTAGTGCAGAAACCTCCTCACAAAATTCTACAATCATATTTACTTTTTCAACTATGGTCTTGTATTCTCTAAAACATTACTTTTACACTTTAGTTGCCCAAATTACGGAAAAAAAAACCTATGGAAAAAATAAGAGCATACTGCTGATTTACACTAATCTTCTTGTCCACCAGGAACGCCCAAAACTTCTGCAAAATTCATTTTAGATCTCCCTCACCAATCCTCCTGCATGGGGATTATTCTCTTTCAGGGCTTTGCATTCGTCCTTATTGAACTTCCAGCCTGTACAAGAACTCTCTGCATAGCAATCCTACTGTGCACTTACAAAGTACTTCTCCAACAATCTGGCATCATCTATGAACCTGCTGAAGGTTAATTCCATCCTCTCATCAATGCTGTTAATGAGGACACTGAATAGTACTAATTCAGGTATCGACCCCTGAGAAATGATATCAGAAACCAGCCACCAGTGGAATTTTGAATGGCTTTCCACTACCTTTTCAGCCTAAGGCTCCAGCCACTTTTCTACCTTCTCTTTGGAACCACTGAATCAACCACAACACGACACTTTCACAGGAATGGGAAATAAACTCGTAGACATGCAAAGTAGTGCATTCTGTAAAACTTTTTTTGCTATTTCTGGGGACACCATCTGCAGAAGAATAGGCACATGGATTACATTGATTAGATGGAGCTACCGTGAAGACGACAGTGGAAGGATGAGACAATTCTGTCCTCCTAATCACACCATGTTAGTACAAGATATTTTATCACATCACAGAATCATAGAATCATTATGGTTGGAAAAGAACTTCAAGATCATTGAGTCCAACTATAAATATCTTTAATATTATTCTATATTATTGGGGAATATAAGGGTAAGAAGAAAATAGTACAATACAAACACAGATGCATAAACAAATCACCAGGATTTTACAGGACAGTGCTACAATGCTAGTAATAAGTTGCCAAGCTAATATCAACATTTGAAATATGGACAAACACTACATGCACTTTTCCAACAGCTGTAATATATTGCTTCACAGAGGCCTTGTTTGCACAAAATCAATTCCCATCCAATGATTAGCTCCAAGATATCTATACAAATTTCAACTGCATGGACACTTCCTCAGGAATGTCAACAACAA
The DNA here is from genome assembly GCA_034781795.1 of Crypturellus tataupa. Lineage (NCBI taxonomy): Eukaryota > Metazoa > Chordata > Aves > Tinamiformes > Tinamidae > Crypturellus > Crypturellus tataupa. Next base: position 981,536 of record JAWLRI010000121.1, read on the forward strand.
CTGTGAATTCCCTAAGGGGTTATTACATTCCCTGCTCTTGCCCAAGCTCCATGGCCATGTAAGTATGCCAGGCTGGACACAGGGCCATTCTAGAAACAAGCTGTAGTACTGGCGCTTCGGGCCTTACGGCTTCCTGAGCCTAAGGTTCCCCAGGGTTCAGGATTTTCATAGCTGCTAATGGGTATGCTCTACACATAGAGATATCCATATGCTCTACACAGAGATATGGGTATCTCTGCCTAATTCCTGCTTCAACTCCCATTACACTTCTGCCTGTTTGAACCCAAAAATTCTGTCAGTGCCAGTACCACAATGCAACTACATTGTCTAAAACCAACTTTATTAGCTGCATACAGCAAGGGAACATTTAGCTTGTCAACCCCCTGTGCTAATGTCAAGCTGAGACTGTTTTACCTAATCACTTTTTATCAGGATAATCTTCTCAAAACAACTTACTTCCCAGCCCTGTGGGCTTAAAAAAACAAAAAGGGATGGACCAGATGATTTTCAAAGGTCCCTGTGCACCTCCACCATTCTATGATATGCAAAGCTACAACAGCACTGCCTGTTTGACAGATAGGAACTTCAGCACTTGGAGTCACAGCTGAAACAGGTCCCCAGAACAGCATGGTCCCTGACACAGGCCAGGGGCTTATTGTCACTGCCTCTGTGCTTAAGCAAAAGAGAGTTCCAAAGCTGTGGTATCAATGCAGAACAAGTCTCAGCTGGAAAATGCCAGCTTTTAGTAGCATTTCACATACCTTTGAAAAGCAAAGGTATCATCCTCCATATCCCTCACTGGAGGACAAACAGCTTCTTATGGGAGTCAAGTGAGGGGATATTACATTCATTGGAGAAGTGCCCCCAGTCTAGGATGACCCTCCAAAATACACTTCTGGTCTGGGTTTCTGCTTGCTGCTCCAGAGAATCAGGAGACAGTTTCAACTGGCTCAACATGTCCGGTAATCAAACAAGAAGCAGGTCAGGTAGCAGCTACAAACACCACCCCAACACTGCACTTCCCAGCACATGCTGAACAAGCACACAGAAGGCAACAGCCTTTCAGGAAACAGGGGTGGTATCAAGGGGCTGCTCCCATTACAAGGAACAGGTTATATGCAGACACTAAACAACCCATGGCTTCTAGTGTCCAACAAATGGCAAGTATTTGACACCTACAATAGCCTTGGCTAACCTCATCCAGGGATCTCCACAACTAACCAGCAGGAAGGGTGTTCACTTAATACTCTGGTCCTCAGAGAGAGCATCTATGCAGGCCACAGCCCCACTTCCTTAGGAGGGACTTCCTGAGAAGTCATTTCTGGAGCCAGGATTTCACCTAAGTGCAGGCAGAGATGGTAAGAAACAGAGTCCTTGATTCATGCTTCACATGTGTACCGGAAACAGGAGTCAACATACAAAGAATTATCTTAAACAAAAGCTTCTCCTAACATCTGCAAACAGTACTCCCGACAAAATGATGAAGCTGGATTTTACCCATGTGTTCTGTTTAGGGGCACACTAACACACTCTTTAAGGCTTTTGCGACTGGCTGAATTAGTGACATTAAAAATTCTTGAGTGTTTCTGCCACCAGCAATAAGAAGTCAGGTCATTTTAGAAGGTATCTAGCTAGAAAAATACAAAAACATCCTACATTAATCTTACTCAATAGTCGTTGGATCCAAAACTCCTGTTACTGGGATCCCGTAGAACTGCTGCATAGAGGCCACTGCGGACTGCATGGCTTCACTCGACTGCAAGGCAGGCATTTGGCTGTCAGATGGAAGCAAATAGCCGTAAGTTTTCAACCAACCCTGAAAAAACAAAGCAGAGGACAAGAAGCTGCATAGTCAATTGTAAAGTCCATAAAGAAGAATACTTCTTCCTAAGCAAAAGAAGAGGGCACTATGCAGCTAAACTCTTTGCTCATTCATTTGCCAACAGCATGCGGTAGCAAGGAAGAGACAGGGACCCAAGTTCACAGCACCTATCTGGACAGACACCCGTTACAAACGGCTGCAATGTCCCCCGAATAACTGTAGTGGACATACGCCTTTGTACTGAGCACAGGTACAAAGCAGCTGAAAAGCTTTGTCTTGGGTGCAAATGGAACCCCTCACTTGTCCGAGACCTCCTCTGCATCCTGTCACCCAGGGCCTTGTCTGTCTCCACAGCAGCAGGGCCACCAAACCCCACTGCCACCTGTGAAGCTCTGTCCTGCGCTCCGCAGTTAGGGCAAAACACGAGGCTGGCCCGTTCAGCACTTCTTACTCAGCCTGGGGGCACCGGAGCCGCTCGGGTCCTGCCTGGAGATGGGCCCTGCACAGCGGCACGGCGGGCCGAGCTGCAGCAGCCGATCGGGCTGGCGGGAGTGGGCAGAACACCGTGACGCTGGGCCGGGCCCGGCCCGGTCCGCCCCGGCACCGCGCAGCCGCCCGCGCACGCGGCGG